>VXAY01006085.1:2184937-2285550 GCA_013399855.1 Oxyruncus cristatus
CAGGTGGCTGTGTCAGTTTAATGAGACTAGAAGTGTTTTGCTAATGAGGATGAGTCATGAGGAAGACCAAAACTCCTCTCTCTAAGCAATTGTAAGTCCTAAATTAAGAGTCTCCAATTGAGAAAAATGTGGAGAAAAGAAAAAAAAATAACAGCCTTTTATTAAAGGATAGATGTGTATTGGCAGAACAACAAAAGAACACACACAAAAAAAACCCCAGCCGAACAATAATCCTATATCCAAAAATCCCCTTCAATAAAAGGTAAACAGTTCAGTTTGCACTTTTTGGTGCAATTCTAACCACAGTCAGCAGGGGGTGCTGTTGGATAGCTGGAGGTGCAGAGCCTGCTGTACTCGGTGTTGGCCAATAGGGGGTGCTGTTGGAGCCATGTGGAGGCCCCAGCTGTGCTGAAGGAGCCGACAAGGAGACCTTCCCTCCCCCTCACTGGGAAGGGGAAAAAGGAAGAAGAAGGGTTCTTCCTAAAGGGGACTCATGGTGTCTGCGTCTGGCAGTGTGACTTACCCTTCCTTTGCCGATGTACATGAAAACCGCTGCCAAACCACGGAAGTGGAGGAGGGAAAAAAATGTGACCCCCTTCCCAAATAGTTCCTCTCTGAGGAAGTCCAAACAGGTCCGTGCTGGGGGCAGAAAATAGGGTGCTGGCAAACCAGGGCCAGTAAACAAACAAACAAAAAACCCAAACCAAAACAAACCAGCCAGGCAGCCAGGCTGAGAACAAAGCAACCTCAGAGCTTTTCCAACCCACACCTTGTCTCAGTTCAGGCAACAATGAACTGCGTCATTGCCCGGGATAGGGAAAAAAAAACACCAAAGAGTCTCCTGGCCCCTCCCCACAGACTTTCCAGGGCCATCAGCCTGGAATGTCAAATCTGCTGGCCAGTTCTTCTGTGTCAGTCAAATACCCAAGGCAAAACCAGCCTGCCCATTCAAACATCCCTCCCATGCAGTGGGGCAAGGGGAAGGGAGAAATTCCCTGTTTAGTGTTTTTTTAGAACAAGTGAACCCATGACAGTGGCCAAGAAGGCCAATGGCACCCTGGCCTGTGTCAGGAACAGTGTGGCCAGCAGGAACAGGGAAGTGATTCTGCCCCTGTACTCAGCACTGGTGAGGCCACACCTGGAGTGCTGTGTCCAATTCTGGACCCCTCAGTTCAGGAAGGATATTGAGGTGCTGGAGGGTGTCCAAAGAAGCACGATGAAGCTGGTGAGGGGACTGGAGTGCAAGCCTTGTGAGGAGAGGCTGAGGGAGCTGGGGCTATTTAGCCTGGAGAAGAGGAGGCTCAGGGGAGAGAGACCTCATCACTCTCTGCAACCACCTGAAAGAAGGTTGGAGTGAGGTGGGACTTGGTTTCTTTGCCCAGGCAGCCAGCAGTAGGACAAGAAGGCACAGTCTTAAGCTGTGCCAGAGCAGTTTTAGGTTAGACATTAGGAAGAAACTCTTAACAGAAAGCGTGATCAGACGTTGGAATGGGCTACCCAGGGAGGCGTTAAAGTCACAGTCCCTGAAGGTATTTAAGAAGAGACTGGATGTGGCACTTAGTGCCATGGTCTAGTTGACAGGGTGGTGTTGGGTCATGGGTTGGACTCGATGATCTCAGAGGTCTTTTCCAACCTGGTTGATTCTGTGATTCTGTATAAATATGTAGATAAGAAAAGACTGGGTGTAGAAAGGACACATATCTGGCTGACTTCCATGCCTTGTTTTCTGGATTTTTTAAGCTATTTTTTGTCTTCAATGAATGATCAATATTATATTTCTTATAAGAAACAGAAAAGTTTGTTTCTACAGTAATTAATGTTCTTTTTTAATCTGAAAGGCATATCCAAAATCTTTAAAGGATGTTAAATATTCTTAAGCTTATGTCTAATTTTTACTTTGTTTTCAATGAAAGATTAAATGATGAGTATAAAGTGGACTTGAAAGTAGCAAATTCATTTTTAAAAATATATGTGGAAGTAAAGAATATTTGAATTTTAAAGCTTACAGTTTACAGTTTTATTCCAGTAAATCACAGTATTTAAAATTACAACATCAGCAACAATAAAAATAAGAACAGATACACCAAAACTGTCTCTACCATTACAAAGATGGAAAACGTTGAGATGGGAAATCAAGCAGAATTTTATTTTTCAATATTCAAATCAGTGATTGCAACACATTGGGGTTTTTTTAATTTATATATGAGCACGTGCTTCAGCTTCACACATTGACAACATGAGATATATCTGGTATGTGTTGGGCAGAAAGCAGCATTTCCACAGTTGTTGAACATTCTTTTTATTGTTGTTGTTTCCAACATTTTTGATATTGTAAAAGCATCTTACCAACTCTTGTTGTTATCTACACTCATTGATTTTTCTGTGTTTGAAATCTGGACAGAAGTTGAAGGCTTTCTTACACTTCCAATTTGTAAGGTATTTTAAATTGTCTTGTGGTAGGAAACTGATTAATTAAGAAGATTTCTTTTTCAGTTGCTATATGAACTGGATATGATTGTTTATTTCTGATATAATTCCTGACTTACTTTGTTATTGTGACTCTTTTTCATTTCATAAATTAACCCCTTCATTTAGCAGTATTAAACTGTAACACAGACCACTAGCAACAGAAGTCTTTAGCATGTAAGCCTATATCTTAGATTAAAGCTGTAGTACATAATGCATATATATCCCTTGGTTTGTAAGTGTATGGGTTACACTCTTCTCAGGAACGTTATCATTATTAATGAACAGGTGATTTTAATATTTGACCTCTTCTTGCCTGGACCTTTAGTAGAATTTCTATAGGTAAAGCCTCTACTTCAAGGGCCTGTTTCCCACCTGTGCGTTCACCAGCGTATGTACTCCCACAGCCCTTCCCAAAATCACAGAATATGTGGAGTTTGAATGGACCCATAAGGTTCATTGAATCCAACTCTCAGCCCTGCAGAGGACTCTCCCTGAGAGTCACACCATGTGCCTCAACATATCACCCAAACACTTCTTGAATTCTGTCAGGCTTGGTGCTGTGACCACTTCCCTGGTCGTATCACCATGTCGTCACCATGGAGTATAGGGCTCTATGGAGGTTCCTTCTCCGAGGAGTTTCAGGGGTTTCCTAAGAGTCACTGCCCCTCCCCAGGTCAGAGCGGTTCTGGTTTTTTTTTGGCTCAGTACATACCCAAGAACGTTCTCCAGTGCTATGCTCTGCTGCTCCAAGTAGTTTCTTCTCTCACCCTCTGGAATTCTTCTGACTTTCTGCTTTTGGCCAAATGCCCAATCTTGGCTCTTGACCGCAGTCGGTTACTCTAATTCACCACCGCTCCCCCATTTGCAGTGAAAGGGGTCATCCTGCTATCACACCTGGTCCAAAATTACACCAGGCCCCCAGTATTGGCGGTTTAGTGCTAGGCTCAGCCCTTGGACTAAGATCTGAAGTCATGAGGGGCGCGGTCCCTCAGTGGAGAGTTCACCAGCTTCTTTATAATTTTGTGGCTGTAATTCTTCTGCAGTTTGTTGCATGTGGCTTCTAGGTGATTTAGTTTTGGCTTCAAGCCATCCCTGCCCTCCCCAGGCCAGGCCAGGCCCCAGGAGGGCTGCACACCCGGGCCCAGCCGGGCCAAGGCATGCCACCATGTTAATTCTTAAATTTCTTCTGCACCACACGTTTCTTTTCCAGTTTGTTAAATATGTCATTCGTAGAGATGTCACAAAAGTCTTTGATTGGCTACTTAGCCAGAATTTCATCTGGAGTTAACCATTTTCTACCCCAATACGGGGGGTGGGGGGGCTAAACCATGACACACAACTTCAGGCCATTCCCTCGGGTCCTGTCAGTGGTTGTCACAGAGAAGAGATCAGTGCCTGTCCCTCCTCTTCCCCTTATAAGGAAGTTGTAGACTGCGATTGGGTCTTTTCATCTCTGGGCTGAACAGAACAAGTTACCTCAGCTGCTCCTCATACGAGTTCCCCTCAAGCCCTTCACCATCCTCATTACCCTCCTTTGGACACTCTCTAAGAGCTTAATATCTTTCTTATACTGCAGTGCCCAAAACTGCACACAATATTCAATGTGAGGCTACCCCAGTGCAGAGTGAACTCAGACAATCCCCTCCCTCGACTTGCTGGTGATGCTTTGCCTCAAGGACATGGTTGGCCCTTCTGGCTTCCAGGGCACTGCTGACTCATATTCAACTGCCACTGACCAGGACCCCCAGGTCCCTTTCCATGGCACTGCTTTCCAGCATCTCGTTTCCCAGTCTGCATGAGCATCAAGGGTTGCCCCATCCCAGGTCCAGAATCTGGCACTTCCCCTTCTTAAACTTTGTATGGTTGGTGATTGCCCAGTCCTCTAATTTGTCAAGGTCTCTCTACAGGGCATCCCTGCCTTCCAGACAGTTAAAATCTCCTCACAGTTTTGTGTTGTCTGCAGACTTGCTTAGTATCCCTTCCAGTCCTGTGTCCAAGTCATTTATGAAGATGTTGAAGAGCACAGGGCCCAAGATGGAACACTTGTCACAGATCGCCAGTCTGATGTTACTCCATTCACTACTATCCTCTGTGCTCAACATAATTGCTCACCTACCACATGATGTGTTTACCCAACTGTGTGCTGGACATTTTTGTCTAGAAGCATACTGTGAGAGACAGCGTTGAAAGCTTTACTGAGACCCAAAAAGCTTGCATCAACTGACTTCCCCTAATCAACTTAGGTAGGTTACCTTGTCATAAAAGGAAATCTCACAAAGCTGTGCTGGTTGTGACCAATGACTGTGTTGTCTTTCAGCTGTTTTTCAATACTTGCCAGAAAAATCTCCATAACTTTACCAGGCAAGGAAGTGAGACTGACAGGCCTGTGTTTTCAGGATCCTCCTTCTTGCCCTTCTTGAAAATCGGTTGCCCCCCAACTCCTGTCAGTTCCAGCCCTTCGGAACCCTGTCCTGGTTTATTTTCGTGTATATTTTGGCACCAGTTCTTCACTCTGCTCTCCTCTAGGTGGCAACAGAGGAGAGAGAAAATACAATCCTACTCTGGCTTAAAAGAAGAAAAAAGGATGAAGAGAAAGGAGAGAGAAAGGGAAAGATAAATGGGAGGGGGAAGGGAAGAGTTTCAAAGAGTTCTTCTTTCCTCGTTCTTCTCTCTTCTAGAAATAGTAATATTCTTGACCAGATGATATTAACCAACTCTTTATATTAACTTTAATTATTTGATCTTCCTTACAAGGAGGGATGCTGGAACAGGTTTTCAATCAGATCAGTGTTTTTCTCAGCAGTGGAATGGAGCTCCTTATTTCATTTATATCAACTTCATACCTGACTACCCTTTCCAGGCAATAAAAATAGCAGTTAGAGCTGAGCCATCAAGAAACACTATGGAAAGAAGGTGAAATATCTATATAACTAACGGATACGTACTTTCTGACTCATTTTAAAGATAATCTTGATATAAAAGCCTCTTTTTAAAAGAAATTCTGTTGCACACGAACTCTGTTATCTTGTAAGAAAGTGCTACTTCTTACTGTTAAATTTTAACTAACTGGTTTGGGTTTTCAAAAAAAAAAAAAAAAAACCAAAACAAGAAACTCTTTTCTTACTGATCCAAGGAAAAGTGGAAGTTATTCAATGAATCCATATATATTAAAGCTATTCTATAGATTTTGCTGTATCATATGAGCAAACAAGTTTACACATAGCAGTAGAAATTATCAATAATTACAGTTCATAGTTACAATGCTATTATTAAGGCTCTTTCAGTTCTCCCATAATTCCATAAAAAATTATTTTTATTTAAAAGGTCATTGGGTTTATGATAAGAACTGAAAACAAAATAATTCTGCGCAAAGAATTGGATAGTTCTAAGTTCTAATCTGTAAGAAGGTAAAACTTCAGAGAATACTTTGAATTCATGTAAACAACTGAAAATATACTGGCAGTATTATTTTTTTAAGTAATCACCCTTAATATTATTCTGATATTGTCATGCAAAAATGTGGTCTATCAGATCAAAAACAAATACAGAAATATCGCAGGAAGAATAAGTCTGGAGCTCACATAACATTCCTACAGCATCCAGACACAAACACAACAAGTAAAAATCACAACAGCTACTGCTGTAAGCAGTTGTATTGGCAAGAACGACTAAGAAGGAATCTGCAGAATGTGGGTATGTAGAAAGTTCAGCAGAAAAGAGAGGTAGAGAAGACTATGATCAGTCACTGTAGGATGACACAAGCTCTAAAAAGCAAGTTGCAGTACTTTAAGAATAAAGCTAAATAAGGTTTTCCTTCACATTTATTCACAGGTGTGATATATGTCCTCTTGGCTAAGTCCTCTACTTAAACTGAGAGACCCAGAGGGACATCTAAACTAGTCAGTGCAGTGAATGTAGCAATCTTGCTGTAAACCAGCTGCAGAAGATGATGTACCTACCTAAGTCTCCCAGATCTGTTCCCTGCTATTTTAAAGCAGTTTTTGACTACTGTGCTTTTCTGGTAAAAAAAATAATACATTTTGAGGGGAAAACCCCTCTTCCCTGAATTCTGTATGTGTCTGCAACTCCTAAACAGGAACCACTTTAAATGCCATATTCTTTTGATCTTAATGTCTGTGGGAAAATCATTCAGAGAAGTTGGAGAGTGGCTGTTCCATGATCCATGATTGCATCTTCAAAGAATCCTGGAGCAGAAGGTCTGAATTTTGACACTCAATACAGACAGTTTGCCTAGGGAGCATGGTTAATAAAAACAGTCTCAGATAGAGAGTTCCTGCAGACCCTCATTCCTGTGGGTGTGTTGGTGATGTCAACTAAATGTACATGTAAATTCCAGAACTTCTGTAATTTTTTGATTATGTGATGATATTGTAGGTTGGGCTTGAATTTGTAGAACTCATATGAGAGAATGATATGATTTTGGAGTAAAAAGAACATAGAAAAACAGTGATAGAGAAAAGTACTTTGTAGATTTCTTCTTTATCAATATTCCTTTCCTTTTTGGACTACATTCTTTGCTTTTACAGAATTTGTCTGTTTGAATTCTCTGTTACCTTTCAGACATGTTTAGTATATACTTCTTTAAAAAGGCTCAGTTTGCTGGTCTGAGATTCCAATGATTAGACATACTTACAGACGGATGGTATCTCCTCTGCATGGACTTCCCAGTGAGGTCCAGCACAGGTTCAAGGAATATGAGCCTAGAACCAGACTATGAAGGTACAAAATCTTACCTCCCAATTTCATTAAGACACAGCACTGTCTATAAAAGATTTGTTTATCCTTCAGGGTAGCATCAGACTGTATCAGAGCAGCTGGACAATATGAAAGAATGGAATAGAAAGTCAGACTGTTATTACCTGTCTTTCTAACACTAAATACTATTGTTTTCAAGCTTTATTCACTCAACTTTACAGCTTTATATGTCCAAGCACCTCAAAAGGGTTATATTGTTCCTTTATAAGTGTATGAGGTACTTCTTGCCTTTGATGATCCCAAAAGCTAAGTCAGTAAGAACATATCCCACTGGCTGAAGCAGAATCATGTTAAATTAGTAAAGAAATGAACTGAAGTTTCTCCAAAAGGACATCATTGTGATAACACAGAAGTGTCAAAGCAAAAATTTTTTTCTCTGTGAGATAAAGTGTTCAGCCTAGTAAAGAAAAGAAGTTATACATAATCCTTATAAACATATGTATTTTTGGAACATGTAGTTTTCAAACCTCTAAGCTTAAGGAGTATGTCCTTGGGCAGTCATTCTGCACCTTATGAAATGTCTACAAAATATATTTGTATACTTATCTATGACAGGCATCCTAATAGACTTGTATGTGAGCATTTATACCTTTAAGCTAAACAGGAAGAAGTGCTGTGTGGATTGTTCACACTCTTTAATTCTTAGCTTGATCTCTGTTATTAGTTTGACCTTGACCAACTAGTTATGTCACAAAAATCCCACAGGAGAAGTTTGGAATTTAGTGCACATCAAAGATCATTCCTACTAGGTAGGCTGAATGTGCTATACAGGCATGTCTCAGTGAGGTAAGAGAATTTGGCTGCAGGAGCATGAGTCATACTGTACCAGATGGTTTTAGGAATGCAGAATGGCATCTTATTCACTCTGTGTACCAGTATAGATGAAACTTTTGTCTATTTATTTAAATTGAGACTTGGAAATCTTTTTTAGTGAGATCTGATATTGTACTTTTAATTTAGACAAGCAGTCCTCAGCAAGTATTCTAGCATTGATTACATAAGCACATTTAGTTTCTCCTTCAATTGAACTTTAAAGTCATTCTTTAAAGAAGAGTAATTATGTGCCCTCTTTTGAGAGCTAGCAAATATCTATTAATTCAGCAGTATGTGTATATTGATCTTCTGATCTTAACCTATTCTGTTTATTGTCCTTTAACGGAATTCTTCCATGAACATTAGTGCTCATGAGAAAGTAGAAGAGAGATTTATATTACCTAAGGCATTTAGATGCCTATATTTAAAGATTAGTAGTCCACATAAAGGTATGACATCATTGTAATAAAAATTCCACTGCAACATGTCTGTGGATTTTATAATAAAGTACAGGATAATATGGGTGTGTTCACCTAAACACTTTTTTCAAGTAAGAATAACTACAGGTACATCATACTCTCCATATAAATAGTTCATGTAACTTAAAGTTAGAAAATAGTCTTGAAATATTTATATTTATGAACATATTTAGGTGGAAGTTACCATGATTTAGAGTAGAAGCAGTTGCTGTGTGTTTTCCACAGCATATACTAAAACAATCTCTGTAATTTAGGAAAGTAGATATGAATTATTCTGTGCTTTAGGAAGTATTTTGTGACAGGTGATTGGCAGTTATAGTTCTGCCCAAAGTCTGCAAGCAAGCTGAAGTATTCATTGTAACAGATCTGTGGACCGTATCACTTGAAGGACAGGCAGAAGGATATTTTTCTTACCACAACATTTTGCTATTTCAAAGCATAACCTTGGAGGCAGAACACAGAACTTTTCTGGAAATGCAAAAAAAAGATGTGAATACAAAGTTTCTTTATGAAAAACAAAGAAACAACAACAAATAACTAGCATCTTGCTCATTATGTTCTCTCAGAGTTATTCCTATTTCAGGCTGGTGCCAGTATAATTTCTAACATCGGAAATAGATGTGGAACATTGCTTTGTTTTCCAAACAAGCTGGTGAATACCTATCAGTTCTTAAAAATAATATCAACTGTTTTGTCTTTAACTCATTATGTCTTCCTCAGAAACATATTCAGACTATGGAAAGTGCAACTCTACCACAGATCAAGAAGCTTGGGGGCAAAAGTCCTGGGCTACAAAAGTGATGAAAGTTGAGGCAGAAAACAGTAGTGAGGATGGACAGGAAACCCCATTTAATTTTTTTTTGCTACACTCTCTGCCAAATACCTAATACAAGCAGCACTGGCTTTTTGAAAGGTGGCTCCATAAAGTACCTTCAAAATTAAAGCGATTCATCTTGTAAGGTATATGTCCAAAACCTAGGTCCAATGAAAAACCTTCCAAAAACAAATATTTAATGAATCATTTTAAATAAATAAATAAATGGGTGAATCAAATAGTATTCTATACCTAAGGTTTCTATACTGTTGACAATTTCAGTGAGATGAGTTAAACCCTAACCAGTTTTGTACTGGGTCTTCCAGTCAGATGTTGCATATCTGTGTTATGCCCATATGCAGTCATGCAGTTAAAGTAGATTATTACTGCTATACAATGTTTACAGTTCACTTTATTTTCTACTGAAAATAAAATTATAGAGAGTTTTATTTTTATTTTTCCCATCACTTGATATTTTCACATTCTGGTAATATTCTTTCTTGCATAACAGTACACAGGTTTCTCATTAAGGAAAAGTCTCTTTTATTTTTCACAATGCTAACTAAAATGCTCGAGTATTAACAGAAAATAACTCATAAGACTTTAATGGAGTACTATGAAGGGAATACTGTTCCTACTCTTTGCAACTCACTTTCAATTTCAGAACTCTTAGAGAAGATAGCAAAGCATTTTCTTTATTTCTGTTATCTTCATGACTCTCTTTGACTTCTATTCATGCTTCCTTTAAAGTTTTTTCTTTTTTTAATCCTCAGATCAAAATCACCAGTTTGTTTCTTTGTTGCTGTGTAAATTTAGGGGAAAAAACTAGCTTTGGCATGTATGCATTTCTTTGTTGAAGAAAATGTGGTGCAGACTTTCCAGAACAGGAACAAAACCAACAAAGAACTGATGAGGATTTTAATTCCTGCAACAAGATAATAATATATAATCATTTTAGTAGTACATAATTAAAATAATATACATAAAAAATCTTATAGAATGTACAATAGTATGTGCTATATAATGTAATATGTAAGGGATATAAATACTATTTTTGTATATTTTCAGAAGTGGTATCACAGAATCATAGAATCATAGGATGATTGTGTTTGGAAGGGGCCTCAGAAGGTCATCTGATCAAATGTCCCTGCTCAAGCTAGGCCATCCACAGCAATCTGTCCAGCACAGCGTCTGATAGTTTTTGAACACTGCAGGGAACACTCTTACTATGGTAGCCCACTATACCACTTGTCTTCTTTGCCACAATGGTATTTTACTTGCTCATGTTCAACTTGGTGTACACCAGAACACCCTGGTCCTTCTCTGCAAAGCTGCTTTCCAGCCAGGTGACCCCCAGTTTGTGCTTTTGTACTGTTTCATGGCATGTTCCTTTCCAGTTGCAGAACTTTGCAGTTGTTGAACTTTGTGAGGTTCCTGTCACCCATTTCTCCAGCTTGTTGAGGTCTCTCTGGGTGGCAGTATGACCCTTTGGCATGTCAGTCAGTCCTGGTTTTGCATCACCAGTACACTCATTGAGGCAACTCTGCCCCATCATTCAGATAATGTCAGATTCCCGTGTCAAGTCAACAACAATATGGATATAGCTTAAATGTTCAGATAGAGTGAATTGTATAAAACATTGCACATAATGTTGGAGGCTGTGGAACCTGCTAACAGCTGAGTAGCTCCAGTGTTGTCAGCATGGACTCTTGTACTCACAGTACATTTCTTTTTTATAAGATATTGTATACATAAGTATATTTTCTAAGTATATCTAACATTGCTGAAATATGTTCTTCAGGGGCACACAGCCAGCTCATGGGCAGCTTGTCCTTCACCGCAGCTCACAGGTTCTTCTTCACAGAACTGCTCTCTAATAGGTCAGCCCCCAACCTGAACTGATACCTGGGGTTAATGCTCGGTAAGCGCAGGACCTACACTTACTCTTGTATTTTATATAATAGGGTGATTTTGTTTTGGTTTAGGGTTTTTTTTAATAGTTTATAGTTTCATATAATATATATGTATATGTAAAATATGTCATATTTCATATGTATAAGTAGGGCTATGAAATGATGAAAGGTTTTGAGGGGAAGTCATACGAGGAGTGACTGAGGTCACTTGGTCTGTTCAGCCTGAAGGAGACTGATGGGAGACCTCGTCACAGTCTTCATCAAAAGTCATCACAACTTCCTCATGAGGGGAAGAGGAGGGACAGGCACTTCTCTGTGGTGACCAGTGACAGGACCCAAGGGAATAGCCAGAAGTTGTGTCAGGGGAGGTTTAGGTTGGATATTAGAAGAAGATTCTTCCCCCAGAGGGTGGTTGGGCACTGGAACAGACTCCCCAGGGAAGTGGTCACAGCACCAAACCTGACAGAGTTCAAGAAGAATTTGGATGATACTCTCAGGCATATGGTGTGACTCTTGGGGAGGGTCCTACGCAGGGCTAAGAGTTGGACTTGATGAACCTTGTGGGTCCATTCAAACGCCACATATTCTGTGATATATATGATTTATGTAATAATTATAATACTTTTATATAATTTTTATAATAGTTTTTTTGTAAAGTGGAGCGAAATATTTTTTATAGTTTTCAAGGTGGAAAAAATTTAATTTTTCTATTTTTAGTTAGTTTCATCAAACATGGATTTTAAAAAAGGAATACTTCCACTGGCAAAAATATCCTCTATTTGCTGTAATTTTCCTAGCTCTGTATCTGGCAGTTAAAAACATGGTCATTAGTAAAAATAGCTGCATTTCGATTACCTTTATTCATGCTGACTGGTGCCATTCTTCAAATGGTGCTATTGACTTCATATGGTCTATTTATAAAGTACTATTCAACACAAGGAAGAAGAGAGGAGTCAGATGCCTCATGCTCTGTCCAGGACAGTGAGTCTAAAGATGTGACATGAAATCCTTATTCTATTGCATTCTATAGCAATTTTGTCTTTTACTTCAACAAAGCCAGAATTTCGTCCATTATATATTTATTTCTCTGACTTTTCTGGAGTTAGACATTTAATTTATTTCTCCAATATCCTTGCAGTCTTTCATCAAAGTCAAATACTAACTTCATTTTAAACAGAGTGAAACTCTTCTGAAGTTCAGGGAAGATTTTCCCCGAAAAAATTTCAGTCTCAGGCAGATGTTCGGCAAAAGAGGTTAGCAGGTATTTAGTTAAAGCACCATTTTAGGCTAATTGCTATGTAAGTATTTAGTGTTCTTAAATTTAAATATGTCCTAAAGTGTACAATGAAATGGAAGTCCTTTGTTGAATTACATCTACGAATAGTAGAAGTAAGAATCAGAATATTTGGAGGGTGTGTGAGTTGGCACAGGCAGGCAGACAGGCCAACCACAAAACCATGGCTGAACTGCAAAGATCATGTCAGATTTATTTTATTACTTTAGTAGCCAGAGGTTCCTGAAGCAACACCTGGGCAGAGACACACAAGTGAGAACACAGATACCATTAGGCTCAGTCCACCCTGACAGGGCGGCGGGCCTGCTCTCTGCACCAGTTTATCCAGGTCCTGCACACGCATAGTTTACCGCCATGCTGTGACCTCCCCTGTGCTTTTTATGATCTCTGGGCTTTGATTTTTTCTCTACAAAACAGGGAGCTCAAGCACATCTGTGAGAGTGCCTCCAAGTCTCTACACCTATGTTGTCTCTACACAGAGATGCTACTTCTCAAAACAGACAGAGGATAAACAGCAGTAGGTATAATATATGGGGTTTCCCATCCTACTATTCTCCAGGCCTTTGCAATCCCAGATGCAGGGTCACTTGAGCGAATTTACCATTCTCTTTGCCATTCTTTTGCTTTTAACCCTTTCTTCCCAACAGAGGGAGTAAAATTTTGTTTGATGGTATTATCAGAACAAGTTCCACAGTCTGTGAGTTGAAAACATTAGAGGATCTACTGAGCATGTTAGGAAAGGGAAGGCTGTGCTAGAAATAGGACCTGAACAGTAGGCCAGTGTATATTCTAGGAAACTAAAGTCAAGCTTTGCCTGGGAGTGGGTCTTGTTCTTGTTTGTTCTAAACTTGTGATGCAGGGCTCTATTCTATAATCCAGTTTTCACACCAATACAATAGCCACAGCCTTTTTTTTTTTTTTTTTTTAAATCCTCCTTCCTTCTTCTGGAAGAGAGAAACAGAAGTCTTATGTAGTGCATCAACTTACAGGAAAGGGGGAATGGACAGAACCAGTCAAAAGTGATGGATTCTTGACAGATCTTGCTGCTGTTGTCAGATATGAAAGTACAACAAGGAATGTTGTTTTATATCATCACCTCCTCTGCCTTTGAAAAAAAGAAGTTTACTGGACTAAGTAGATGTCTTCTTTGTTTGCAACTTTGAACAAAACCCAAGTAAATTAATTCCGTATTAAACAGTTTTCTGAGTCACAGCTCTAGCTGAGATTATTTTCCCTGTCTTTATAGATGAGTCTAGAGAACTGTAATGGTGTTATACTGCCTTTATCTTTGTCCTTGACCATATTTTTTTTTTTTCTCTGCAATTTCAGCCTCTTATTTTGTGGCTCTGATTTCTAAGACTGTATGTAATTAATCAGTAGAAAAAAAGTATTGCCAAAAAATATAAAAATTGTAAGCCCATAAAAGGAATACCTATCAACTATTTCAATAAAGCAGTAGAGAGTTTTCTAAGAGAAGATTTCCTAATAAAACCAGAAAGCTTTATACATACTTTATGATGAAGGTATCTCAAGAAATAAACATCACAATTAAATACCAGGTTTTTTTGTAGATTTTTATTTACATTTTTTACCCAAGCTGCAGCTGAAATAGTCCTGTGAATCTTCTTTGAATATCAGCAATTCTCTCAACCTTTTCAATTTAATGAATAAAGTTAACATTTATAATTACTTATGTATGAATGCAATTAGAGGAGCTACATTAATAATATATGAGAGTCATTTTTATGAATATAGTCCAGAAGTGATAATTAGGGGAAGTAGCAAATATGCTGTAATAAGTTTCATACTGCAATTATTTAGCCATTCTAAAGCATACACGCTCTCTAAAACTGGTCCATATTATGAAAAAAATTTGAAGTGTAATAGTGAAACTGAATTGAAAGGATTATATTTAAATTTAGGGACTGAAAAGTCCATGGATGCTGAAATAGTTGCTAGTTAAACACAGAATCTTGAAATAATATAACCTGGAAGTGACTTCCAGATGGCCAGGTCACCTGGTTAAACTGCCTGGTCAAAGCAGGACCAGTTCAGGTGAGGTCCCTCTGGGCTTTGTCCAGTTGAGTTTCAAATACCTCCAACAGTGGAGATTCTACAACATTTCTGAGCAATCCTTTCCACAGTTTGACTATACTAGATGATCATCCTTGTTCCCTTCCAGCCTCAATGATTCTGTAATTCTGCGAAGCTAGCTATACTCAATTTAATGAGCACATATTTAATTCCTGTAACTAGGCATTTAGTTTAAAATTTCCTAAGTACAAACTGTTTTATTCAAACCTGTGTTGTTTTCAATTGGAAACCCAATGCAAATCTCCCAACTCAGTTTGTTTTAGAGGCTGAATAAAAAATATTTGTTTTAAATTTAACATAAAGTCAATAAGAAACAAAAGGGCAGAGGGAAAAGAAGGAAATAATGATTTTAACAGGAGATATAATAAGGTGCAAGAGTTTCTAAGCTAAAATTTATGCAAGAGCATTTAAAGAAATCAAATGCATTACAGAGAGTGGAAAACAGAACTTATTAATTATTAAAGCAAGTCAAGTATCTAATTCACTTGATGAATATTTGTAAATTAACTCTTTGAAGCCAATGTAACTCAAAACTGCCACTACTAATTTTTTCAACCTGTGTAATATTGGGTTTTCTGGGTTGTATATTGCATTATGAAGCTGTGTCAGGGGAGGTTGTCTTGAATATTAGGAAAGTGCTCACAACACCAAGGCTGCTGGAGTTCAATAAGCAATTGAACAGGTGCATGGTGTGATTTTTGGGACTGTGCAGGGCCAGGAGCTGGAGTCAGTGATTCCTGTGGGTCCCTTCCAACTCAGGATATTATGTGATTCTATGATTATGTACAAATTTGTGTGTTTTGGTGAGGGGTGATAACAAAATATCCCTCACATACCCAGTATCACTCTTTTACCATCTTAGTATTGTGTCCAGAACTGATTTTTCAATATTGCGATGTTTTATTCTTGAGCAGAAGTTGTCAAATAATCATTGTATTTACTGATAGGCTGTTAACTACATTTTCAAGTGCTATCATCCTAAGCATATAAATAGGAGTCAGAAGTCAGATCGGTGTGTCTAGTTCTCTTTTATTTTGAATGAGATAATTAAATATGCAAGCAAAGAAGGTACCACCAAATGCAAGCAAACAATTTACGTTGAAAGATTGCTGCCTTTGGTGTTTTAAAGATCCTAATTTTGATTCTTATAACTTAGACATTGTCAACCAAGTACAATAGCACTTTGCTATGAATTGTATATTTTGTCTTTTATGAGACACAGTAGCCACAAGACCTAATTTTGCTCACAGCAAGGCTGTGCCACCCCACTGTGCTCAGCACATTTGCATCATTTTCAGTGAATACGCTGAAGCTTTGACCTTTACTTTCTAAACATGAGCCAAAATACTTTCTGACACAAGTATAATATAAATCATGATTTTTTTTCCTGTAGGCATGAATACAGTGATTTTATTTCCTTTAATATTCAGCCTAATACATTAACCATCATAGCACCTTGCATGTGGGTAGTCCCTTGTCACTACTCAAATTAATGTTTAAGTAGAGATGTATCTCAATAACATAGGTAAAGACCAAATCCTAAGGATAATTTTATAGAAAAAGCCGTTTATGTTGTTTTATTGTAATATAGAAGACATGAATCCAAACCTCATCAGATCCAGAACTATTAATTCTTTAAATCCTTCATTATATATAGTGAGACTTCTGCTGGAAACGGGTGACTGAAAACAGTTCTTCAATAACTTTCTCTTCATATCTTTATTTCTGTGTGTGTGTCTTTGTCTTCTCTCTGATAGAAGTTTGTATCACACTGTTGAAACCAGGAGGAATCTGAGGTTTAAATGAGCCCAAAACAAGAAGGTACTACCTCTTTAAAGTTCTGAATTAGACACACCACTTTCCTAAGAAAAACACTGTCTAAATCTTCTAAAATATTCAGTGAAATCATAGAAGAATTAAGCAAAATTAAAACAATAACTAAAATAATACTAGATGTACTATTACCAAAAATCTGTTTTGGAAAACAACAAAGTGTGGGGATGTACTTTCTGTGAGGAGGTACAGATGGTAACATGAAAGAAAATAAAATTTGAAACAACTTACGTATCTTTCTTTTATTCTTTCATTAATGTTCACAAAGTGTTTTGAGATCCAAAGATGATAGGTACTGAAGAAGTGCAAAGCAATAACATCACAATCAATGGTGAACATACAGAAATGACAGATATATGAACATGTGTGAGAGAATTTTTCTATACTAGATTAACCTGTGTTGAATCTAATAAAGTGTAGATTATGAAATTATTCTGATAGCTTCTCAGACTTCTTTCCTGAAAAATTATGATCTTTAAAAAAATCACTTTAACAAAAGATAGAAAAAACTCCAAAAAAACCTGCATTGTTTAATATTTTTCTTATTATGGCTGTTAATGCTGTACAGGGAGCCAACACTAAAATACCCCAGTGCATTTTACTTCTTTCCAGTACCGCCTTTCCAGATGTTTCTGAACAATATAAATGATAAAGCTACTGCCTATGGAGAAACTATTAGCATAAAATAGCCAGCAAACTACGCCGGCTATTACTGAAACATTTTCTTTATAAATGGCCTTTGGAGAACAGAAGATAGAAAATTTTCTAATAGTGGTAGTCTTACATTTTTCACTTCTACCTTCAATTCTCCTCCCTTTCCTCGTGGCAGTGATAGTAGATTGAGGTTAATCTTACACAGTTTTCTAGTCATCCTCTCCTTTTTCTCACTATCTTAATATCTCCAAATAAAACCCCAAGCTCCAGTGCCATTATATAGATCCAAAGAAACCAGGATGTGTATTGTGCATTTGTGATTAAACACTTACACATTTTAAGGTGTAAACAAAAATTTTATCTTTGTTTTCTATTGAAGCATTAGCCTGACATTGGTAAATATTTTTGTACAGGGCTGTTTTCATAATAAACTTTTTTTATAGCAATTTTTTCCTGATATAATATTTTAAGTTTGCGCATACAGATGGTCTGAGCTTTCACCATTTCCCCATCCTCTCCAACTTACTTCTCTAATTTTTCATCTATTAGTCATCTAATAATTTTTAAAAATTGTGCAATTTTTGATATATTCTTTGTGTGTGGGTATGTATGCATGTACATACATCACCACATAAAATTTCACAGAATCACAGAAGGATTGAGGTTGGAAGAGACATTTAGAATCATCTGTTCCAATCCCCATGCTCTAGCAATGTCACCAATAGCAGGCTGTCCAAAGACAAAATCCAGACAGCTTCTGATTAGCTGTTGAAGAATTGCTAGAGTTGTTTAGTTCTTCTGTTTGGATCCTACAACTAAATTTCTTTAAGAAGAAAAATCTTACTCAAAAGCCTACAAAGATCAACATTTTTCAGTGTCAAAGCAGTGAAAATCTTCTTTGACTCCTATCATTTAATAAATGAACAGTTCTGATCAAGTTAATGAATTAATAACAACTCAAATCTTTTCAGTATAGTTTCTTATACTTTGCTATGCTTTTGTAAGTGAAAAGCTTCCTTTTCTGTTGACTTGGTCCCTTTGACTAATTCATAACAATTCATGGGTTGTTATAAGTAAATCATAAATTTACCAGAATAGTAGAGTAACAATAATTTGTTAATTAAAAATCCAGAGGAAAAAATAATTAATAAACAAGACTTAAACGCCAATCAATTGTGATTTGGATTTTAAAAAAGCTTGCAAAATGGTCTTTAAAAACAATAACAAAAATTCATTTGTTTAAACTCAAGTCTGTGGAAGGTTCTGTTGATTTTGTAGAGAAGTGTAAATTTGGTTAAATACCACCTTCTTTTATGGAACATTATGTGCTCACTTTATATAAAATAATATTTATATATTTTATATTTAAAAAATAATGTCCATTTTACAAATGACATATGAAAGTGTCAGCTGGGACCTCTGTGTTGAATAGAGAATTAAATATTTTTCAAACTTTGAAATGGAGACCTCAATTTTTATTTTAATTTTGTTATTATGATTTTTGTTAATGTTATTTTTTTCTGAGAGAAGAAAGGGTAAAGATTGCAAAAGGCACAGTCTGTACCTCTTTAGTGAGTTAAAGACAAATTGGCTTTATATTGTATAGATGATTTTCAGATCAGACAGATATATTGGGCCAAACGGATTTTTCTTGAGGCTGTTCTAAGTTAAAAGAGTTGATTAGAATAGAATAGAACAGAGTAGAATAGAATTCTAATTATCTTCAAAGTCAGTGAACAGAAATAGTCTTTCCCCAATTTTTATGATAGCATATTAGATCCTAAAATGAGACCTATGTTCTAGAAGAGACAGGGTGAAACATCCTCTGGATCTGTGTGACAATTATGGTAAACACTGCAGGAATTTTCAATAGATAAAATTATGTACTGGAATAAAAGCAGCAACCTAAGAGAAAGCAAGGACAAAACTCATGTTTTTATCAAAGCACATTTTGATAGTATTTCTGTAGTATTAAGTGTAAGAAATATAAGAAAATAAAAACTCCAGCCTGAGAAGTGTCTGTTTGTGCCTTCTGCAATCAGATGGTTTCACCAGGGATTCATGTGCTTAAAAGTGCTTTGCTTTAAACCCAGAGAAACCCCAGTGAACTGACATGTTTGCACAAGAGGCCAGGTAATGGGGTCCTTGATTATTGTGCACTTGACAAGCTTATGCTACTTAATATGGCGTTGCTTAGTTTCTTTCCTCACTTGTTTTTTCCACTGAGTAAGTACAACTCATGAAGGTTCACGTCCGTGTCTTCAGAAATGAAGCAGAGTTTTTAATTCCATCTCATAATTATTTATATATGAACATATATATATGTTTATACAGCACACAACATCAAGTTTTTTATCCAGTAGACAAATTCAGAAAATGTCCAACTGAATACCCTGTTCCTCTACATGGGTAGCATGACTATTAAAATGATATGGCAACAATAATATGGATGCTTCTTGGATGAACATATTTCTGATTCCTTCTTTGGACCCTGAAAAAGTATTTTAATTAACTTGACCAAATGTGGAGAATTATTTCTGAGGATAAAAATGTCACAACTTTAAAATGGAAATATTTCAGTCCACATAGATGCCTCCTAACAAAGGCCAAGCATCTGCTCAGAGGAATCCCAAGTCAGTAAATCAAAAATGTGTCATTAGCAATCAGGTGCTTAATGAAAAAAAAAAAAAGGCAATGAAAGAAAAGAAAAAGACAAAACAAAAAATAAGCACAAGTTTTCATGTATCTGATGATAATTTCACAAGCTGTATAGGAGAGAGTATCCAGTCTTCAATTCCAACTGTTTTAATGTGCTGACAGTGCTATCGAGGAAATAGCAAAAACAGAAATTCTCCAACACTAATAAAAAGCAGGACGGTTTGCTGGAGTAATAAGGAATTTGTGGTTTGATCTATATAGTGGAAGCAAGTGAAGCTGATTAACTTTTTCCACTGGTTGCTTTCAATGGTGAATAAAAACGTATTGCAGAAGGAAAAAAAAAAAAAAAAAGGTATCTTCCTGAGTAGCATCCTAAACCTATTGCTTGTACTGGGAGTCATATCTACTGGTTTTGTCAGTAGGAGATGCAACCTGAGATGTTTGAGAGCAGCAAGGCAGAGTAGCAGGGAATATAGAAATTCTAATCTACCTCTTCAGTTAACAAATAAACAGCTGTCTATTCTGTTGTATCAATCAACACTTCTCAGTACAGCTGACTGCAAAGTACCACAAGTACAGTAAAGACCTAACAAGATCTATGGTGGACAGCACCATAGGCATCAGAATACATCTTCAGAGAAATCCTATAAAATTAATGGGTCTCTGCTATATTGGACATCTGTGCAAGGTCCTGCATGAATCAATTCCACTGGCTGTTTATGATATCTTGTGGGTGATAAGGGAACTTTTATGAGGTTATATAGATTTCAAAGCTACATGCTTTCTGGATGTTTTTTTTCCACCTTTTTGTTTTTATCATCTAAGTCTCTTCAATGCCATAGTATTCTCCAGTGTTGACATGCTGATTACCTGAAGAATAATTCCTCTTCTGGGACATACTCCTTTTCTAAGAACACCATCTTGCTCTGTTTTTTTCAGTTTTTTGTATCTACCATTTCTGAAAGTGGTAGGTAGAACAAATTGTTTGCAAATACTTCGTTTCCTATGACTATGCTCATCCCCTTTTCATTTCATAGGCTACAGTATTTCTCGCCTAGTGGTAGGCTTTTCTGCTCATTTACCTGCGTAGTGAATTGAAAGAAAGGTCTTCATATCAATGAATACTGGCTGAAAATTAGTCTTAAATATAAGTTACTTGTACTTACATCAGTGAGTAAAGCTAATGTCAGTTCATAATCAATGAGGAGCTGTATATCCAGCAGGTGACTCACCTCACCTGTCTGGAGAGCTTCCTGAAGTTATGATGACCTTTTTTAGAGACATTACTCTTTTTTGTCTTTTTTTTTTTTTTTTTTACTTAGTCTAAACAGAAGATGTGGTGACTGATTTTTTTATGCATAGAGTAAATGCTATATACAGTAATGTAAATGCTATATACAGTTATCCAAGCCTAAAGAGATCTAAGGTCCTAAACAGTAGGCAAACAAAAGAAATTAAAGATACTGCAAGAAGGGAACATGAAGAACATAAAAAACCATAAGTTAGCATAATAACAACACATTTCCTGGGTGTGATTATTTTGGCTTCTTGTAGAGCTTTATTTAAGTTGAGAAAAACCCAGAACCTTGGGGTTTTTGGGGAAGAGAAATAAACTCTTTCGATAGGAAGATCGGAAAAGGTTCTAGCAAAAATGTCAAAATTTGAACTTCTAAGCAACATGAGATGTTAATTTTCAAAGTTTTCTTTGTTCCTTTGCTGAAAAACTTTTCTCATACTCATGTACTACTTCCATATTTGCAGTGGACTCACTATCAGGAAAAAAACATATCTATCATTTTTATTGGTTACTGCATCAAGAGGAATTTTTTTGTGAGATCTTTTCTGTCTTTGTTTTGTACCCTTGTGTTTTCTTTTGTTTGAGCACAATACATGTAAACAGGATTTCAGTTCAACATGAGAAGCAAAATATACTGTTATATAGGAATACATATCTCTGTCTCTTTAGTGTTTATTTAGAAAGTCTTCCGGGAGTCCAGCTATTAAAAAATGTATGGATTTGGTTATTGAACTACTGCTGAATCAAAGGCATTCTCTCTATTCTGTGTCAACACTGGTACACTCTCTATTATGTTCCACTTATTGCATCTTGAAGACTGTGATAAAGTAAATTCCAAAACGGGAGTTTGCAACTATCAAAACAGGAAGTTAATGGCAATGCAGACAAAGAAATTCTGCTTTTAGTTGGTTTGTTTTCCCTGCCTGATACTAAAGCTGACTTTGCCTCGTTTCTTATTTCTGTTGTTGTTTGGTAGAGCTGTTTACTTTCTTCAGATATGACATGTTAATGATAATAATAACAATAACAAGAACGTTTGAAAGATAATGTATACTGGGAGACAAGATAAGTGATATATATAATCTTACTAATTAAAAATAATAACAAAGAGAAGAATGACCTCCTGTGACAGCTAAACAACTGTGGAGTTTTTGTGGAACTTGGTATTAATAAAGAAGAATCAAGTACTCATTCGTTGGACAAGTAAAATAAATATTTATCTGCAGATTAATGACTTGTTTGTAAGACTAAAATATGGGGGAGCTCTCTTGGTAGCAGGGCTGACAGGAAGGTTACCAAGGATCCTTAACAGTTAAAGGAAAGAGTGAGATAGATTGAGTTAGACTCCTCTATTGTTAGGGTAGGAAAAAAGACACCCAGGCAAGTCCATAAAACAATTTACAGATCAACCACCTAGTTTAGAATAGCATCATCTGGGTTCTTCAATCACTTACTTCTTTTCATTATAAAGGGAGCTGACAAGCTGTATTTGATAAATTTCTTTGGTTTATTTGCTTAAGATTCCTTAGCTATGTCAGCACTGTTAAAATTCTCCTTCTGTTCTCGCATACAGTTGTGCCATATCACACGCTCTTATACATCCTATATAGAAAGGTCGAGTGACATCAGCCTGGAGTAGTATTTGGTCCAGGCTGCAGGTTTCCTCTGAGCCCCACATGTAATTTCTGTAGGTGTGTTGTTTTATTTACTGTTTTTGTTTAAAGTTCCAAGTAGCTGAACCAATATGCCATGTGATGTCAGACTGGTGTTTAGCAGTATTACAATGTTCTGTTAGACTGCATGATTTACAAGTGTTTGAAGCATTTGCAAGTGGCATTTGGGGGTACAAACCCTGGGAAAATGTTGAAGAAATAGCGTGTAGAATAAAGGCAGGCAAGTCTGATAGAATCTTTCCCAATTGACTGGTCTCTGAAACAAACTTTTTCTCACAAAAATTCCCTTTTTTTATTGGGAGGAGAATAAATTTATTCATTTAATTAAAACAAACAAAACAAAACAAGAGAAACAAAACCCCAAACCAATTAACCAAAAAAACCCTCGGAGACATTAATATTCATTGTCAAAATCAGAGACTAGGTAATAAAAACAAACCAGAGAGATACATTTTCTGATATTGCAAGCCAAATCACAGAGGTTATATATCTGCCTCTATTAACTGTGTAGAAAAAAATTAGGCAATGAAAATCTTCCATTATTTGGCATCCAGAATGACAGTTCTTCTCCTGAAGCAAATAGGAATAGCCCTGCATATGCATGCACATACACACACATATACACATAGACACACACACACACATACACACACACACATATATACACACACATATTTTCTTTTTTAAAAATAAATGATTAAAATATTTCCACAGAAAGTGAAAAACCTGGATTTTTCTGTGACTTTTACTAATTTTGTTTCATCTGTGAATGCTTTTACCAAAGCCAAAAATACACTGGATCTTGGGATAGATGCCTATCTCTACTACTGTGCATATCTACATGGTTTTGAAATTTTGCTTTATTATATCATCAGGACGTTTGCAAGGCAACAGGAAAGTCTGAAGCAATTTTATCACCTTCAGTATGAGGCAAGGCCAGCACATATGGGGACTGAACAGTTGCAAGAGCAGCAGCTGGAATGCAGGCAGCTGAATTCCACCTTAAGTGAAATTTATTTGGACTAATCAAACAGGACACTTGGAAGACAGTAAGAGGTGCAATATCTGATAGAAAGCTAACAAAGAAAAAAATTTTGTTCTCCGGAAATATGCTAGTGTGGCAAAACTTTGGCATTTCACATGAATGTTTGTTTGCCTGCATATTTAAAGAGAATCCAGATGTTCGATTTAGGATGATTTAGGATGATGCCATGTTGCTAATTTAGCTACCCAGAAAATTGTAAAAGAGGTCTTTTTACTAATGACTTCAGGCTGAAACCAACCTTTCTCTACTTTCAAGTCCATGAAGACACTCTGAAAGTCTGACTTCTGACTAAGCTCAGTGACTTCATCCTCCTTTTTGCAGAGAATGAGCTAAAAAACCTATTCTACCTCCCTTGTACAAAATAGAGAGTATTCCTGTTGCTGATAGAGTTTTTCGTACTTCCAGGCCCTTCTTATTATTCATTACGACACAGGAGGAGTTCCCGAAAGCTTTCTGAAAGCTTTATTTCTTTTTTTTTCCTTTTTTTTTTTTCTTTTTCTAAAAGAGAGTTATTGAACTTTTCTTTCAATAGGCTTTTTTATAAATTGTGGTACTTTTTGCTATTGTAGAAGCAAGAACCTGAACATTTTTTAATTCATTGGGAGACTGGGCTTTTGTAGACTGACCAGGATGATGCTTTTTTCTTTTTTTCTCCAGCTGTTGGTATGCAAATACCTAAGAAAATAATCACCAGCCATGGACTTTTCGGTGACCAAATGTGAAAATTTAAAGTAACAGCAAAGCAATAGAGAAGTTTGCCATAGAATTGCTAATGTTATACCATGTAAAACTATCAGTGCCTATAGATATATGACTGTTACATTCCATGAACAAGAAAATATTGAGACTCTGAGAAAAGTTCAGAATATCTCTCTCTTCTTGCTTCTCTTTGGACTAATTCTTTTAAGTGACAAGTCTTCACTGAGCTTTGACACCTTTTATCAGGCCACGTTCTATTAATTGGAAATATCTTCTGACTTCTAATATGTGCATAATTACTTTCTCTAGCAATATTCCATTTAATGGGGTCCATTTCAGACTCAATAAAATGTTTTGAAATCAATTGAATTGTAATTTAACTTAATCATAAGGATGGAAATAATTCCCTGACATTATAGCATGTTTCTGGATTCCATCTACTGCCTGAGTTTGTGTGGTGTGAGGCAGTGATGCAAGAGGAGGTGTAGTAAATAAACTAGAGAATTTGCCTGAAAAGTAAAGCCCTGATCAGAACTACTATTGAAACTACTGTAGACACATCCTTTTGATTAGTTTTCAGTTCCAATAAATTGTCATAGAAGCTGTCTGGATTTGAGAGTCTGCTAATACCAGGGAGCACTACATAATGTTGGTGCCAAGCAACAGCAAAACATAGATGGAAAAGGTACATATTTTTTTCATTAATACCCCTTTCTTAAAAGTTAATTTATTTAAAATCTCATTTCAGTAATATAAATTCCTTTGCACTTTCACTCACAACAATATTGACATTCCCTTTTAAAGAACATGACAATAATGTGAGGTGCCCAGTGTAATAGTAAGGTAATAAACAAGAACATGTTAGAAAGGAAGCAAATATTAACTAGAAGGATTGGCTTGAGACTTTGAGCCACTGAGAGAATGGCTTGAGACTTCATGATATCTTTGCTTCTATGATAACAGAATTTGTGAAATTGTGATAAATGATTATTTGAATAACCATTTTCTGCTTTTGCTGTAAAACTCAACCAAAACTTAGGCAAAATTACAGCATATGAAAATTTCAAGTGATTCATGTTGAGATTTGGAGTATTAATTATTCAGAATCCATCTGTACTTGGGATGCTCCGGACTCAAATGGCTTTATTATAGTCAGTGCACACATCCTCCTCTTATAAAGAAACTGAGCCCAAATGAATCACAAACGTGAAGAAACTAGACTGGTCTGTCTGTGCAGTTCTTTTTACAGCAGCCAGGGGAACATGAGTGTCAGGAACAAGGACTGATAATAGGAAAAGTATCTCTTCTAAACTGATGATCAACCCACAGGTGGTAAGGAGAACATGAAAAAAATTAATTTTCCTCTTTTTCAGGATAAAGATCAAACCTGAAGGGACTGATAGAGGTGACATTGGTTTGTAGAAGGAGAAACAGCAAATAGTATGAAGATCCAGTGCAAGGTAATTAGTATGGGCCTAATATACAGTAGTTTTACATCGGTTCTCTTCCTCCTTCTATATACATGGTGTTGAAGACATACAAATTTTGCCCTTTTAAATCTCCCCCACTGTGACAAGTGTAACTGGGAGAAAAAAAAGCCCAAAACCAAAACATCAAGCATATGAACAAAAATTGTATTTAAAAATTGATATATGAAGGTATGGATTGCATTTGTATCTGTACTTATAGAACCAGTTCAGATTGCATGACAACCTCAAATTTTGTTCTGCTGGTGTTCAGCCTAATAATATTTTATTTTTAATGGAGAGCTCTCTCTATATCTCTATTTAAAAATTTTGTAGTGTCTTACTTCCTGCTCCACAGTCCCAGCATATATACTTATTTCTTTGAATTTCTCTCTATCGAGTATATGTTTTACTTGTTTATTTTCCTCTAAATCCCTGCCCTTTATTCTGTTGAGCTTTAGTATTCTCTCCTCTCTGCTCCTTTCCTGAATTGCTGAATCTGTGAGAAGATAAAACAGATAGGAGGAAAGGAGCCATTCAGCCAGGCAAAAATCCAGCCAACAAGAGTTGGCTCTCAGCACAAAAGCTTTTCTGTCAATGCTTTTAAGGGCATCCACAGTCACTTGCACAACTCTCAGCATTCTCTGCCAGATCTTTATCTCCTTTCCACCACATTCACCATATGAAGCTTTCCAAAAGGAGTGCACTTCTATTGGGTCTTCATGGCAAAGTTTTGGTTAGAGCGGGGGTTTACAGTGGTGGCTTATGTGAGAAGCTGCTAGAAGCTTCCCCTAAGTCCAATGCAGCCAACTCCAACTGGCTCCATGAAGAGACTGCTACTGGCCAAATCCATCTGTGACAGTGGTGGTGCCTCTGGTATAGCATAAGAAAGGGGAAAAGTTGCTGTGCAGAAGCAAATTGCATCTGAACAAGAGAGGAGTAAGAATATGTGAGAGAAACAGCCCTGCAGTCACTCTGCAGTGAGTGAAGAAGGAGGAGGTGCTCCAGGCACTGGAGCAGAGGTTCCCCTTGCAGCCCATGGTGAAGACCATGAGGCAGGTTGCATCCCTTCAGCCTTTAGGGGTCAACAGTGGAGCAGCAATCCACCTGCAACCTGTGGAAGACCCCACACCATAGCAAGTGGATGCATCGAAAGGAGATTGTGACCCTGTGGGAAGTCCATGGCTTACTCCTGGAAGGAACTACGGACCCAGGCAAAAAGAAGCCCACACTGGAGCAGGTTTTCTGACCTTAATGTGGCGTTCCAGTACCTGAAGGGAACCTACAAGAAAGATGGAGAGACACTACTTAAAGTGTGTAGTGACAGGACAAGGAGAAGTGTCTTCAAACTGAGAGTAGGTTTAGATTAGTTATTAGGAAGAAATTGTTTACTGTGAGGGTGATGAGGCACTGGAACATATTGCCAAGAGCAGCTGTGGCTGCCCCATCCCTGGGAGCATTCAAGGATAGGTGGGATGGGACTCTCAGTAACCTGGTTTACTGCCCATGGCAGGGGGGTTGGAACCAGATGATCTTTAAGGCCCCTTCCGGCACAAGAGATTCTATGATTCTGATTCATTGGAAGAGGACATCCCTGATCTGAGTCCCTAGTAAGCGACAAAACACCCAGGAAAGTCAGTCAGGTTGGCAGATGGGTTCCTTCTGTACCCACAGGAGTACAGAGTGGACCCGCATCTGCACTCACCACTTTCGCATGGTGCAGATGTGTGTTGATGACTGATGCTTTCTCAGACATGATTTTCTCCTTCTGACCTGTCACAAGGGCTTTTGGGTAAAATGAGAAAAAGAAGATGGGTAGATACTTATCTTCTGCCTTCTCACATTCAGTTAATAATCTGTTGCACTCTGCCATATCTATTTTTATTTATTACAATAATTCTTGGCTAAACAATACTAGCTTTTGAAATTTCATGCAATTATTTTTTTTCTGGTACACTGGCAGTTATTTTGTTTTATTTGTAGATCTCTGAAATTTTAGTAAAAGATTTTTAATACTGTCATGATTTCAATTAAAACTTTATGATTAATTTCTGTAAAAAATTGAATAATTTGGAGGTAATTCTTTACCCTATTGCTAATCTTTGTTCATATTTTGTTAATATTTTAGACAGTGTGTCTTCATTGAACAAAAACTTTGTTGATGTAGAAACTCCTAAAGAGGGCTGGAATCCTGGTACAGCAGGATAAATACATGAAATTTTCACGGACTCCAAGACCCTCTCTTTCTCTTCTCTTGTTTACTGCCTGTGTCTGTCTGTTGTCTTGGCTTATTTGTGTGTTTGCTTTAGAAGTAGGGGTTGTTTGTCTGCAATCTGAAAGTCTACCCTATTCCCTGAACCTATGGCTTTATTATTCTCTGTGGCTCTTTCTCTCAGAATGAAGTAGTTCATTTGATATATCATTTGTGAAATCATTACCATTTCAGAATTTTCAGTTTACAGGTTAAAATCAAGCTGTGAATGGCAGAGTTTGTCACATGTCATATTTCTTGCAGGATCTCTATTACCATAAGTGCATTAGGCAATGGATGACTGAGTTATTTTTTGATTTCTTTTTTTCCTAATGTAGCTGAAAACAGCTTTCTGGTTTGGTTTGTTGGTTTTTTTTTTCCCCTCAATAAAAAATAAACTCTTTATACTTCAACAAACAAAAACAAAAGTGAAAAACTCAAGGTCATGAACAGAGAAAATAAAGATTAAAATTTCCAGCATGTGGAAGTCCTTTTGATCTCTCAAGTGTTAGTCAGTGTCCCAAAGGTTTTAAGTGATTGTTTCATTCACTGCATCATGATCCAGATGATTCCTGGCTATCCCCATTGCCTTTTATCCACTTGAAATAATTTCTCTATGTAAGTACCCCACTGGTACCATAGTTATGTCTGTACATCTTTGGAACATTTCCATTATTAAATTATCTACAATTCATGATCTATTATTAAATAAGCACTGCTTTACTGATGCCAGAGCAACCCCATAGGCACAGAAAATTATTAGTATAGCAGAGTTCTTGTAAAAGGTGACAGATGGGAAAGACAGCTACAAGGACAGTGCTGGACCCTACTAACCCACTAGAGATTGAATCCATCAATCAGAAAAAACACAGTAAAATTGTAAAGAGGGAAGAAGAGAAGACATATCTGCTGGCCTTTTTTATTGGGCCTTTTTTTCTGTCATCTCTCAAGCTTTTATTTCCATACAAAGGGAGGAGGGGACATATTTTCCCTGTGCTTCCCATTGCAGCATTCATGTTCATTCGTGATTTACACTGTTTCTGAATTGATTGGTAATTCCAGCAGCAAGCAAGTAATCTTTCCCAGCAATTTAAGTCTCAGATAATGTCCCAATCCTAATCACTCAATGCATTTGTGCAGGTAACTCCTACTCCTTGGGGGAGTCCTTTGAGTTTCAGTGGGATTTGACATCCCTTGTAACACTACTACAAACTGGAAATCTCGGAGAGAGATTTATTAAATCCAATAAATAAAAAAAAAAGTAAATAGTATTTGATATGAACATCAAATACATCGAAATTACTAGCTAGCATAATAAATAATACATCATATCATTGCAAGAAATTATTATTCACCTCATCTTTGTTCTCTTTCTTTCTCTGAGCAGGTGTACTGGAAAAGTACGGAAGTAATTTTATTTAAGAATGAAATTCATTAAACATTTAATTATTCAACTAGAATTTTTTTTTTTTTCCTTCAGGAGCTAAATAGAGAATTTGCAGCTATTATTTTCACTAAATGGGAATAAAGGATGTTACTTTTTCCTAAGAGGTAAATAACACCCTCAGTTTCTGTTAATTTTGATAAACTTCTAAAAAGCTTAGAAGAAGGTTTGCTATGTCAGCTCTACAATGGAAAAACTTCAAGCTAGGTTGCTGCTATTTATTTTTCCTTCCATTTCTTTGGATTTATAAGTTTAATAACTGAGCATTCAGATACCTTTGGTACCTGTGATTTTTATGAAATTCATCACATTGCATTATTTTTTGTTGCTGTTTTTGAAATGCCAAAATTATTTCAAATTACATTGTTCCAAATCTGTGGAAGTTCCTCATCTTCTTTTCAAAGTAAAAATATAGTATTTGGGATTAAAGAATCAATTGATTACTTCGATCTTAGGTTCTGCACTGAGGGATAACATGCAGGAGCTTTATAGAAAGCATTAGAAAGTGGAAAAAACCTCATGATTATGCTATCACAATTCTTCATATTTCCATTATGTCTGTCATACATATGGACTGCAGAAAAATTATTGTCGAAGTACCACAACAATTCAACAATACAGTTGGGTGTTTAATCCCAAATCATCCAGTACTCTTGCTCTCACCCACAAATCATACCATACAAATGGAGTTTATTGTTTTTAGTTTGTTGTGTCTGACACCATTGTGTAGTCTTTGGGTCATTTGGATCCTATGCACACACAGAGAAATTAACATTTAAACAAGTCAGCTATACTGGAATTAAAAGTACATATAAAAGAGGTGATGAAGTGGTCAGCAAAGGATCTGTAAGAGCAAGTTATATACTTAGACTTTAGGCATTTGGAGTTGTGAATGAGGAGGCCGTTTCTGTTGTTCATTAACCTCAGTGTGTTAAGACTTTGGAGGACATGCAGTGTGTTGACTTCAAGAATATATACTTTTTCAAATCAACTTCTAGCACTGTTTCTCAAATTATGATTAATACTAGTTTGAGACTTTGATGCCCAGATTTGCTTCTATATAGAATAGGAATCAGTATTCAGAATTTGACTGAAATCTATGGGTAGTTACAACATTATTTTCAGCACAGAAAAATACCTACATCACAATCCTATGCAGGTGGAATTTATTAGACATCATAGAATGTACTCATTGAGTTACACGTATTCTAACTCTGCTTTTACACACAGGGTCTGTCCTAATCTGCCTGTTTTCCTGGAGCCTGCACTGTTCATCCCAGTTCTAATAACAATTACGTTAGGAAACATTATTCCTTTCCTCCATTTTAAAGCAGATTCATAGAATCATAGATGGCTTAGCGGTTTTGGCTTAAAGAGGTCTTGGCTCGAAGACCTCTTAGATTGAGTACAACCATTAAGCCAGCACCATGATCACCACTAAACCATGTCCCACATCCACATATTTTTTGAATGTTTCCTGGTATGGTGAGTTCACCACTTCCCTGGGAAACCTTTTCCAATGCCTGACCACCCTTTCAGTGGAGAAATTTTTCCTCATATCCAATATAAACCTCCCCTGGTGCAATTTGAGGGGATTTTCCTTGTCTTATTACTAGTTACCTAGAAAGGATTGATTGCCACCTTACCACACCTGCTTTCAGGTAGTCGTAGAGAACAATTAGGTAAGAGTTTCCTTTTCTCCAGGGTAAACAACCTCAGCTTCCTCAACCCCTCCTCATAAGACTTTTTCTCTAGTCATTTCAGCTTACTTCCTGTGAAAATTAAGCTTATGCAGAAATATAAATAGAGATATAAGAGAGAGAGAAACTTTTTAATTTGTCAACCAAATTTGAATGCAGGATAGAGATCTCAAAAATACTAGCTTTTTACAGGTTGACTGAGAGTTTACAATGTGCTTAGGGGACACATTCTGCTAGTAGAACTCTTCAGAGAAAATCAAAGATCACAGGTCTTTTTTTGTTCAATTTATCATCACAATCATCACAAATAAATCCAAACCAGCATCAGCAGTTAGGAGAGGTCAGACCAAGCCTCATGTCTGAACCATGGATCATGGAAGTGGGACTGGAAACACATTATGAGAGTGGATAGGAGCAGCTGGAGTCCAAGGAGAGGAAAATAAAACCCTGTTAGGGTAAAGGAGCTGCTGAGGACATGGGAATGACATGGCACACTGTGAAGGGCATAGAGGATAAAAGGAATCAGATTGTTGCAATGACAGCTGTAAGAGATACTTAACATGGACCCAAGTATCTGTAGGAGTAGAGTCACAGTGGGTATAGGGAGAGAGAATACAATTCTGTATAGGTTGAACTAGGATTCACTCATGCAACTTTTGACAGTACAACTGATTTCATTCCTTATTAAGAGAAAGGAGAGGGGGAACAGGTGGTGGACAGGGAAGAGTCTCTGGAAGTACTCTGGAAGGAAAAATATTTTCCTAAATAATTTTTGGGAGTCTCAAACCATATCAAGTTGCATCCCTCATTCATTGTTCAGAATCACATGTCTTTGTGATTCTTAAAGGCAAAGTATAATTGCCTTTAAGAAAGACAATTTCTATTTTATATGGTGTAGGCTTTCTTTGTTATTTCTAGTTATTCCTTGAACTTTTTTTAATCTCTGTTTCTTATGAAGGAGATATTATGGATTGCTTTCTGTCCAAAAAGCAGTAATTCATGATCGTAGGGCCTTAGGTCTCTTTTTCTCTGTTGAACATAAAAACTCTAAGATTACCTCCCTCAATCAAATATATTCAATAGTATTTATATTCTGGGCTAGCATAGTGTAAGCATGAATCAGAAATTAATGTTTTGTACTTTAATCAAGGTTCTGCTACTATGAAATTAGATTGAAACAAAGAAACCACTCCCTTTTATGTGAAATTTTACTTTGATGAGTGGTCTGCACACCTTTGGAATGCTTTTCAATTTTCAGGGCATAGCTGACTATTGTTTCTTGAGCGGTACAAAGTGTTTATTCTATGGATTACATTGAAATATTTAGGGGATCTAGAGGAATTTTCATTTACTATTTTATGCCCTGTGCAACAGGCAAACCACAGAAAGCTTTTAAGTTAGATGTGGGTGTGTTTGTAGGAGCTTGAGTCTCTGGCAAACAACTCACTGCAGCTCTAGTTTAATCAGCTCAGTCTTTGGCATTTACTTGCTGCTGTCTTGCCTGAAGGGCAAACACTATCTTAATGAAGCACACAAGGACAAATGACTTTTCCAGGCTGTGATTAATTTTCACAAGCTGACTTTAATCACTTGTTAATTAATAGAAGATTTGTTGATTTACAAAAAAAGCACAGTCATTATAAGCACTATTATATCGATTTGTTTTTCATGAATTTAATGCAGTAACGAGCTTTTATTTAGAGACTAACTTAATGTGTTGAAATTCCATAGTAGAAAGGATGATAATGTACTAGAAAAAAGTACAGAAGCTATATAGGTAGTTGTGTTTGCCTGCTTGATTCGATCTTTTTAAAAGCCAAAACAAGTATCAATAGAACTTTAGCTCAACTCTACCCATTGCCCCCTCACCCCCAGTTGAGGGATTATGACTTTTTGCACTATTCACATAAATATTTTAATAATAAATGGTTAGTGGCAGTATATGACTTATACAACAGATACAGCAAAGGTCACACAGAGTTCAACATATAAATCAAACAATATTCTGTACTATGGTAGGAAAAAATATTTTTATATTACCATGACAGTAGCTGAAAATTGTTTAAGACCAAATTTCCAGACTGTATTTAACAACATAAGTTATTTATTTCTGCATGATAACAAAAATCATAATGTTGATTCTATATAATGGTCTTTAGAGCTCTTTAGAGCTACTTGATTAGGCACCCCAGCATGATGTAACAGGTGAAGCCATAGCCATAATTGTGACTAGAGCCTAAAGGCAAGCAAATTTATATTAAAAGCAAAATACAAACTTTTAAGAGTTGTGGGGTGATCAGTCTAGGAGATTGAATGATCTATCATTCAGTTTCTTTAATGGAAAAATAGTTACCAGTCAGGAAGATTTAAAAACACAACTTTGGGAACTCTGTGAGAACAATGTGGGGAATATACCAGCAACATGGCCTAAACAAGCAGGTCGGAATAAAGGAACTTCTGGTCTTTTCTGGACATAGAATCTATTGATATTGAGGCCCGTTAAAATTGCCTGACAGGTGACACCAGAATTTTTTGGCAGATTCCAGTGCTTAATATAATCAAATGAACATTGTTCATGATACAGATATATTTTATGATAGTTTATAATATATTAGACTACTCTAATAGACCTTCTCTCTATTCATCATTTTATGTTCACCCTTTCTATTCTGCACAGTAAAAAATCCAACTGATATTGATAGAAATCATATAGTACATATAGCAGTGTAAGTGGAATTTATTCGCAAAGTAGTATTTTACTTTTGCCCCTTATAAACAAATATTACCCTTTTACTTATACAGAGCGGGGGAATTGAACAATTATATGATTTTTACCTACACAGCTGCTTATGGTTTGGTTTTGTTTGTTTGTTTGTTTTAACATGTTGCAGAGAAACACGTATAATTCACTAATATTTGGTGTACACAAAGTCCCATTCATTCTATGATATCTTAAAGTGTACATTGTATAAACTGACATATTCAAGAAAAATGATTATGTAGATTCAATGTTTGCATGCTGAACTTTGGGACAAGTTTGACTTTAGCTTTTGACTCTTCAGTCAAAGGGGATAATGCTCACTTAGTGCCATTATACCTGGGATTCTTCTCCTCAATAACACTTTTCTACCAATGGCAGCAGCAGGAGGCTGAAAATGTAGCTCAACACATACTCTTTGATAGCGATTTTGAATAGCCTTTGTTGAGAGGGAGCATTACACTTCCACTGGGCACTATACACGACACCATTACATAATTAAGCATCAATTAAAATGCTATTAAAATAAAATGTTATCCTGTTGTCTTTTCAATGATGTTATCTTGGCACTTCATCTGTCTAATGTCACCAGTTAGCATACTAGACCCAGTGCCATTAAGGTTAATGTGCAACATGTTTATAATGTACATTGGTGTGTCATAACATATGTCAAACATGAAACCTGATCATAATTATGATGATGGACTCACAAAGGAATATACAAAGAATAAGAAAAGTATGTGAACTGACTCCTATCTGAAAGATTGTGCTGGCATTCAGTTAAGTGGTACTTTCAAACATCGTCTAAGAACAAGGTAAATAGAACTGAAATTAGAATGGAGCTTGAAGAAGTCTGTACAGATATATGACAACAGATAAATATATTCAGGGTCTAACTTTGTTCTTGAGTCCTCAAACACACATCTAAATGCCAATGGCTAATATTTTGTTACAGTCTTCCACCATAATTCACTGGAAAGACATTTTTCATCACACCGAATGGCAAAAGTGCCATCAGGTGAATTTTAGAATGTGCAATACACAGTGTAACTGGTATGGTAATAACTGGGCAGCCTAAATTTTCTGGATAGTCTCAGAAGTATTCTGTGCCTACTGAGTTAACAGCTTGATTCACGTACTGTTGGAATAATTATTTAAGAGCATTGCTGGCAAAATTCACTTTTTTCTTTTTTTTAAGACCACCTACAACTGAGATAAAAAAACTGAACTAAAAAGACACACAAGAGTTTAAAGTCACTGTCACTTCTTCTATTTATGTGCATGACATATTGAAAAATAACTTGCTGTCTTACAGCAAGTCAAAAATAAATTTTTCACTTTTCTCCAACAGCTATCATCAATCAAAACATAGATTTGTAGTCAAAAAATTAAGATTTTGATACATTTGAATTTTTTCTATTGTATTAACAACTTTCAGTTAGAAAAAAAAAAGGATACCTCAGCATACCCCGGTGAATAAGAAAGTGTAAAACATCATTCAAACTGCTAGCTACAGTAATGCTTAAATACCTTATCTAGTAACCATATTTAATTAGGTAAGATCTAAATTTATGTATTTATTTATTTTTCAAATTCCTTGTGTTACAAAAAGAGATTCTGTGCTGATAGGGAGTTCGTGGAGAAACACAATACCCAGTAGATACATTTACCTGTAAACAGGAGTGTCAGATTTGCAAATCTGCCAATTATTTTTTTTTTTTTTTAAATGAATGAGGGTAAACTTTAATCTATTAGGGAATTATGAGTACGAAGTGTGGAGGAGAAAAAATTATAATTATGACTTTCTATTTAAATGAATCTTGAACAGAAAATTTTAAGACGTGCACCAAATAAGGGTCAATGGTATACTGTTGATGCTCCAAAGAATTAGTGGCAAAATTCCCACTACTTTGTCTGTGAATCAAAGAAAAAGATAAATGTGGTGTCTGGATTCTAATTAATTCAATATTTTCATTGAACTGCCTGGTAGTTTTTGACAGGTTTTTGAGACAATCACTCAGTTCCATTGTTATCCAAAGGAGCTTTTGTTTTTAATCCATTGCTTTAATGTACCCAAAGGGACCCAGATTTCTGTGTCAAAACATCATTACTGCTCATTGTGAGTCTCTAGAACTAGTAATCCTTGAGGAAGAAAATGAGACATAAATGCAGCTTTTGGGTCACACTGCCTTTAAAATAAGAGATAAAAAATTGCCAAATAAAAACCCAGAAAGATATTTTTGAGACCAACCCTCATTTTCACTTCCAAAACACTGAAGAAAGGAGCTTGATAGGCAAATTAAAAGGTCAGAATCCTGAATCTATCATTCACTAGTAAAACTTTCAGGGGGTTTATTCCTTTTCAAATATCTTACTTGCAGAGATGAGGCTCTCTACTGAAATTAGAAATTGAGAACACAATCTAACCGTTCAGTCAGTGGGTTGATTTGCCTCACACTGAAACAGACATGAATTGTCTTGTTGAAGTTTCCTTATGTTGCCATCTAGGGAGACAAGACTGATGGCCAAGGCAAATTTGATGTCTCACTTCCACATAAAACAAAAAAATCCTACCCTTGGTGTTCACAATAAGGTGAAATTTCACCTAAGAAACAAGTTATTTTAGAGTCTGAGATCTTCTTCATCCTTGTTAAAATGAATGTCTTATAAGCAGTTAGAGATTTGGAATATTTATACCAAAGAGAAACATAACTTCAGCAGGAATATATTTGTAACTGCCATAACTGAAATAGCCACCGGACATGTATAAAAGGCAGTGATATTTTGTTTTGATAAAACCACAGTTACTTTTCAGAAAAGAAAATCTGAGATTGTTGAGTACTACTACTCAAGGGTTTTAGCGCTGTTAACATTGATGAAGATATGCTGTTCAGGCTTCATTGTAGTTCAACCAGTGATTCTTTGCTTTCTATAGGAAAATGTTATGATGCAATACATATGAGAACACTATGAAACAATATTTTAAATTAGAGTTCAGAAAACCCCTAAGAAACAACTGTAAATTATGAAAGAAAGAATTCTCCACCTGGCACCTCACAGTTACACTGATCAGAAACTGTCTTCAACCCTCTGGCAAGTGGAGGAGAAAGAAGAGCTCCCAAATGCTTTGGTAATTATCATTATCTTTTTTAATACATAGTCATCTGGAGTTTGTGCCAGCAAACATTCATCACCCATCTGTGGCCATGCACAGAAGTTATCATAGCCTAAAAGCTGGCATAATACACTTCTGGCTGTGTGACAGCACGTTGAAAGACAGACTGCAGAAAAATCTGTGATCAGAGGATGGAACCTGGGAGTTCAACCTGCAAACCTTCCCTAGGCTGTTCTGTAACTATCCATGGCAGATCAATGAATTTACTTGTAATGAACTAACTTTCCAGCATAAGCTTAGCATTTTGTTAAATAGAGTGACCTCCAGGAATTCAAAGTGATGGCCTCTCAGATCATTAATGAGTCACGAGTCTAAGCATAATTTTGTTATAAGCAACATATGAATACAATTGACATACTGATCCTAAAAGGTTTTTTAATTAAATTGTAACATACACTACCAATTTTATTAAAAAAAAATAAAAACTGTGCTGAATTCTGAATCCTTGTTTTGCACAAATACAAAGAAAGATTTAAACATAACATTTCCCTGATCAAACTGATCTAGGGTGTGACATCCCCACCCATGGCAGCAGGGTTGAAACTAGATGAGCTAAAGTACCTTCCAACCCAAACCATGCTATGATAGCAGGAAAATAGTCAGGTTTTTAAGTGAACCCACTCCATACACACAAAAAAAACAGCTTCAGTGAAAAAAAAAAAGGGAACATTCCAGAAATGACATCTTTGTAGATTTTGTGATTTCAATTTAAAAAATGATTATTAGGTTTGCCATTTGTTATCACTAACTTTAACCTAAACTAATTTCTCCATGGACTTCTTTCATTCATTAGAGAGACATATGTTCCTCCAAGGCAAGACAAAATAGCAACTGAGCTTTAGGTGACCTCAATCACACTGATAGTGGAACAACATTCTTCCTATTGTCTGCAAAGAGAGCCAAGGGAGTTGACCAATATCTGAAATTGCTTCTTCACTCTTGCTTTTCTGTGTATGTGGGTCTGAGTAGGCATTGGTAGAGTGGTGGCAACAAGAACGCACACACAAACGTCATCATTTGCAGCCCACATTGAGGCAAAGTTCATAGTCACAAACTATGAAAGTTTGTGTCATATCACAAACTTTTTGATGACAATTCAGATGCAGAGGTTAACACTATCTGCAGATGTAGAAGCTGTAGTTCATTTGAAGGAAGTTCAAAACACAGGGAACAACAAACCCAAGTGAATCATCCAGAAAGAATCAAAGTGGGATAGGAGGGCAGCACAAGCCCCAGTGCACATTTTTGCACATCTTTGCACACTTTTTCTGAAGTGCTTCCCTCCATGACTGTTTGCTCAGTTGGCCTTGCCAACAGACAGATGTTGGATCTCAGAGCTGTGGTGTGTTCATGCAACACTTCTACTGCCACACTTTGATATTTTGAAATTCTGGTTTGAGTGGTCTAACCAGAGTTATTACACTTAGTTAAATTCTGAGCAAATAATGTATTTCTCTGCACCACTTTAATATCCACAAAATACTTGCCAAAAATATAAGCATGAAAATATGTTACTCTTCCCTTAAGCAGAAACAGTAATTTGAGCCAACACTGCACTGATTTCATATTCAGAGCAGATGATCAGTTTGAAGTTAGTAGAATGTAAGTCAGCTCAAGATTTTTTCAACTTGTCTGCACCATGTCTATAAGTAAGGACCACTTCACTGAGGTTTACAACTTCAGAGAACCAAGGCTCACAGACTTGAAAATTGTGAACTGACACCTGCTAACTACTGTCAGAACAATTCCCACAGAATTAAGTACAAATTTTCATGAAGCTGCTCTGAAAACAATGTGTTTTCACAATACCTCTAGTACAGGTATTTATCCCTTAGTTTCTTCATTTTTTAAAAAATCTATCACTTTTAAAGAGTTTTAGGTAAATCAGTTGTGTTTTATTTGAAAAACATCAAAAACAATATTTCTATTTTGCTTTATAAGAATTTAGACCTTATCAGCTCCATCTCCATTATGTTCAAAAAACGTGGTTAATATGGTTTTATTTATTTGAACTGATACTAAGTTTTGTTTATTTATAATGCTTAATGTATAGGTATATATAAATTTTACACTCTAACTACCTTAACTTTCTTAGTTTATGTTCTTCTTCAGTGATGCTTGTCACAAGTAAGGGTATCTTTCTGCCTTGATTTGGAAAGGACTTTGTTTTCAGTAACGAAAAAATTGCCACATCTTAACAGAAAAGTGACTTTGTATTTAAAAACAGAAAATGAGAAATGTTCTGTCAAAATATGTGTACTGGGACATTTTGAACAGCAGCTGCAAAACCAGAAAGTTATTTGTTGTCTTATGTCTGTCAAAGCATGTCTGTGGGGAAACATGTCAAGAGGCAGACATTTCACATTTCCTGAATATAGTAGTGTCTTTAACCATATTAGTCAGATGCAAAATTATTTTTTTTTAATGTCCTTCAAAACATTTTGTGTCTCTATGATTCACCTTCCTCTTACCTTTACTTATGGAGGAGATATAAGGCCTAAAATCTCGTTTTGAACCTGCTGTATATTTTTAGCAATATTGATTAACCACTTATTTGTCTTTGTGAATAGAACACCAGAGTTGTCCTATCACACTCATAATTTCTACTTTTAGTGTTATATCCTACTTTGAGGATTGTGTTCAGTTTTTAACCTCCTTTCAACAAAGCTATGCTGCACCATCATTTTATTAAGTCTTATCAAGAGTAATCTGAATACTTTTCCAATATGGAAATAGTTTATTTGAATTTTTAATTTCTATTTGCATATTTTAAGCCTAATTTGCACTGAGAAAAAGTTGTTATTTAACAATCAACAATTCTTAGGTCAAGTTATTACAGGTATTTTAGAATATATCTCTGGGAAATACTTAAATTCTTCCTTTAGTTGTAGCCTGTATTTATTTACTGTAGGTTTTGTTGTCATATGTTGTCCTACTATCTGTCTTTTCCAGGGCATGAGGTCTCACCCTTTAGTTGAATCTGAAGTAACTTATGTCTAAATAAAGCAAATAGTATAAGATTCATCAGAGACATAAAAGAGGAATTCAATTTAGAGACACAAAGTGAGGACTGAACTGAAAAATGAAATTTCCTTTCCCATTCACTGGAGGTAAATTTTCTGATTTTAAAAGAACTTAGAGATAACAAATTTAAAACATAAAATGACATCTTTACGTATTTATTTTTTGCTTTTCCCTAAGAATCTGTTACAGGTTACTTTGAGAACAAGACACAGTTTAGCCCTGGAGAGCAATTTTTTATCTCTAAAATGTGCATAAATCTAGCTAGAATTTTTTAAAAATTTAACTTTTTTATCCTTTATTCCCCTCAACACCAAACGTTATAGTACAAAACAACCTGTTATGCTTATGTACAAACAAAAAAATTTTGTGATATGTCCATTCAATACAATGATGCATTAGCTATAATAATTTAAATAGATTACTGCAATATTGTAATACTTCAATATTATTACTATATTGTAATTAATTATAATAATAATGACTCTTATTAAGTTATTAACTTTGATAAATTATGGATAATTAAGAATAATTTCATTCCATTAGTTAGTTTTGTGTATACATGCCACTGCAGATAGAAAGGAAGTTCTTTATAGAAATATTTCACCTTGAATCCTAATTACATGTCAGAGGTGTATTTGAAATCTTCTGAATCAAGATGGAAACTGTGTTTCACTAAATAATTTGTAAGACCCTTTGATTTTCCTATGAAGTTTTATGACAGCATTACACATAATATGGCTCACGATAAAACATTATTATGTCAAATTTGAAGAACGTCTCAGCTTTGAACTTCACTATCAATTAAAAATAGAATTAAAAAAATATTTTAATATGACACTTCTCCTAGACTCATTTTCCTATCCCTATATCACAACAAAAATGTATTCAAAAGTGAAATATGTAATTTTTAAAGTAAAAACCCTAATTATTGAAAAACGTAGTATTCAATTGTAAGCCCATTTCAACAGGTCTTCTCAATCAAAATATGTGAAGTAACACCATAGTAAATCTTTGAAGTGTGTGGTATATAACAGAGTACTCAGTTACACAACATTTATCTTTTAAAGAACAATACACATCATGAATTTAAACGTGGTTTAGTTATATTCCATGCAGAAAAAGGCTTTTTAAAATATGCTAAAATATACGTTGAGTTTTTTAGTGTTCTTTCAAAATTCCAAATTTTATTTGAATCATATAACGCCCTCAAATGATCCCCATTATCTTGCCCTAATTTCTGGACACATTCTATCTCTGTAATGATTTTCAGGAGCAAAGGTCAGAAACAAAGTCCACGTGCCGAGAAACATAAATGCAAAGTTTCAGGCTTCTTCTTATATTGTTGTTTTTCCACCGTTTCTCTGCATATCTACATTATGAATCAGAATCAGTCCCAGCCTCTGCCTTCACTCAGTCTTAAGCCCAGGAGAAAAGTATGCATTCAGAAAATAATGCTGTCAATGATTTTTGAACTAAACAGTATGAAAGAAGGCTAAACAGCATTCCTCTGTGGTGCAGAGCCTTTCATCTTTAATTTGCCAGTCTTAATCTAATGAAGCTCAGTGATGGCTCACAGTCAATACTGCCTGATGAGTTTTTGTTGACCTATAAGAAATGAATAAATGGTCTATTTTAGTTGCTTCTAGACAGTATTTCCTGTTGCAGAAAAATGTACTAAAACTTCACTGGCAGCTCTCAATGGAAAGATAAGGAGCAATAGGTATTTAGCAAAAGGAATCTGCGTTGGCCCTTAATAATAATTCCAGGCAGAGTTTGTTACATATTATTAGAGTTTGTGCCGGTCTTATTTTTTTGGTGCTGTTGCTGCACATAAATGGAACACTTGCTCAGAGGACTTTTGCAAATACAGATACTATTTTGGTTAAAATTTTATCAATGTATAGGGATTCTTGATTTTGTCAGACAACTGATTAGTAAATATAATGTTATAAAGGCTTTTATAAATAGTTATTTAGAGTAGGCCATCTCTGTTGTGAGCTGTAGTAGATTGGTGCTGGCCAGGAACAAAGGATCCACACTTCTGCTTGCTCATTCATGCTGCAGCAGAATGGGGAAAAGAATGAGAAGAGCAGGAAAACTGGTATGTGAAGTAAAAGATGAGTTATTAAATGAAGAAAAAAAAAGGAATGAAAAAAATCCAAACCAATAGGCACTGCACAGGCAACCACTGACTATCTCCTAGAGGCAGATCAATACACAGCCAGTTTCCTCCAATCAACAGTTTCTTTTGAAAGATCAAACTCACAGTTTTTATTGTGGAGCATGATGTCATATGGTGCAGGCTATCTCCTCAGTAAGTTTGGTTTAACTGTTCAGGCTATGTCCCCTCCCAAGATTTTGTGCACCACCAGTGAGGGCTAGGGACAAACTACAGAACAGCAAAGGCCTTAAATTCTGTGCAAGCATCTTGCACCAATAGGCAAAACACTGATATGATTTGTTACCAACACTATTCTGGTAACAAATCTAAACCACTGCACCATATTGGCTGCTAAGAGGAAAGCTGACTGACCTCTCAGCCATATTGAGCACAGTAGATCCTGAAAAGTATTTGATACCTTAAATTCTACTGGTTACATATCCCGTAGGAGTGGTCACAACAATCTCCATTTTTTCCTCCTTATTATGGGACACTTGCGATCCTTTTCTTAAGAAATGCTATGAAATAGCATAAACTCCTGCAGATAAAGCTCTCTTTATATTGTCTTTAGCAGTAACACTCTAAGATATCTCAAGTCTAATGTCCAGTGACCATACTGAAGACCTTCTTTGCCTGTGTTTTTTACCATTTATGTTTACACTTAAACACAGGCCTCAACATAAAGCTTCACAGTATATGTCACAGAGGCAAAACAAAGTGGCTGGAGCAAGGATTTAAAATAAATGAACATAAGGAGAATTAATTTTCCAGTTCAGTTGCAGAAGGCAAGATTAGAGAGCATGGAAGCAGAAAAAAGAAAAACAAAACAAAAAAACCCAACAACAACAACAACAAAACACAACCAAAAAACTCACAAAAAACCAAAACCCAAAACCACAAACCCCAGCATTTATTTTAACAGATCAAGAGTTGTTGCTCTTTTTTATTCTTATAGAAACAGTGGTCCTAAAAGGAATCATATGGAATGACTGAAATATCTTTCTTTCAATTATTTAGGGAAAATAAGGTAATGAAAATTAATAATGCACCATATTCCTTCATCTGGGATATCACCCTGCTGCCCAGTCACCCAGCACTTAAAACATCTCACGACAGTGTCTCACACCCCAAGCTGAAATGTACTAATGTCAGTCATCATTTTTTACATAATTTAAAATACCATTTAGTGATCTTGGGAGAATGAGTCTAAACCAGTGGTCCTGACACATATCAGAAAAACATGAATTCCAAGTTTGATCTAAAGAAAAAGATGGTTTTTCCATTTTTTTTTTTCAAGAGTTTTGTATTTAACAAGAAAAATTCACTTTTTTTTCCCCCCGTAGTCATGCCTTTAGAGACAGTTCTGGTACTTACCTTTTTTTAAGCTGGAGAGAGATCAGACATATAACTTTTTTTGTTAGACTTTCCTTCAGAGATTTTTAGAATTTCCAGATTAATCATTTTAATGCAAACCAGAAGCATTCACAGTTACCTCTTATCCATTTTTTAAAGTATTCTTTAAGGGAAAAAAAGATAGAATCAGCTAGACAACTGTATAAATTTCAATATCCAGAATAAGTATGTTCAGTTCCTGAATCTAGATTTAAAAATGAACAGTGAAGTTTAATACACTGATGATGAATTCTTTCAGTCAAAAAAATATTTTGTTGAAAAAACTGATAAGGAAATCACTTAGCTGTTCAGAACAGACAAAACTTCTGAAGAATGAGCATTTATCACTTATTTGATTGAATTACCTTCATGCATTTATAGAATTGTTATTTTTCCTCAGTGAGTTCTATATATATATATAAATACATATATAAATATATATGTTGTTATGTTCATATGGAAAACTATTAGGGATTACAAAGGTCAAGATTGCAGTATTTCCCTTTTTTTTCAGACAAACATATTTTGGGGAGATTTTGTTAGTTTAGAGTGGGTTTTTTTTGGTTTTAATAATTGATTATGTAAGGGATTTTGTTTTGGACTGAAAATGAATAACAATTATTCCAGTGTTATTTTGATTAGTTATTTTTTCCAGAGTTATTATTAAGTGTCATAAAAATATACCTCTATTTTTTTCTTCGTATTTATGTATATATTTATCTTTCTTTTTTATGCTCCTTAATAGAGGTACTTTATTAGGTGTTTAATAGTTTTCTGCAGTTCTTTCCGTCACCTGGCGTCTTCCAACAACTTTTGTGTTTTATTTTCAATTTTTTTCTCTTTCTGTTGCACCATTCAAATTATTCCAGTTATAAAGAACCACTGGTCATATCTTATGGGCTGACACTTTGCTGAGCTTAAAGTGCATAGTGTGTAAATTAAATTATTTTTCAAAAAACTACAAATCTAGCCTTAAGTTAGTGATTATAAGTGATTAACATATCAACATTTTAAATTTTTTTTATATCTTAAATTTTATAAACCAAATCATGGGTAAAACCCCACTAAAATTAAATGAATAACTGGTTTTCTTACTTGCAAAAATCAGTCTCTTGCAAAAGATATTTTCACCAGTTTGTTTTGAATTGTAAAATGTAGCAATGAAGATCATGTAGGACAGCATAACTGTAAATATATCTAGGATGAAAACAAAGGATTTTGGTGAGAAAATCTGAAACCTATTTTCATTTTTGTCCTTTTTTTCTTCCATTGGCAAAAATACTGTTGACAAGTCAAGAAAAACAAGAAGAAAGAAAAGACAAACAATTTCTTTCTCTTTCAGGTTCCCTTAATTCTTTTTCCACTATCTTGGGATACTTACGGGTGTTTTTGATTCACATCTTCTTTCTTATGACTTCCTTCCTGCTTCTGGTGACATGATAAAACTGGTGATTTAGTCTTTTTCTGCATCAGTACTTCTGTCTTTGTTAACTAAGACAGGTTTTTCTTATCCTGTCACATGCAAATCTTTATATCCTATTTCAAAAGACAAAGCATCAGTAAAAAAACAAAACAAAACAAAACAAAACAAATTGCAAATGAAATGCCTGTAGTTTCATCAGGCTTTCATGATTTTACTATTAAGTAAGAGTAAAGTACCAATGCCAAGAAAATATCACAAGTATCTTTATCAACAACCTCAAAATGATAATTTCTTGCAGATGCAACTCTCCTAGCTACAACAAGCAGAGAAAGAGTTGCTGTCAGAAATGCAGAGAACAATTCCTCTCTTAGTGTAAATGTACAGACAGACATATTTCATCAGTTTCGTAAGAAGGCAAAAGACTTAAACAATGCTGCCTTTCAATGCTACTTGAAAAGTTGGGGCAGGAAAGAATCTTTTTTTCATTTCTTCATCCCCCTGGATTCTGTTCTCTTCGTGGTAATAATCTGTTCTTGAGCCAAGAACTTTGTGTTCAAATCAAATAGAAAATTCTCAGAACTTTGCTGTGTTTCTTCACAAGTGCAAGTCCTGTAAAGAAGACAAATGAACTTTTGATGGTATTGTTTTAGAATGACTGCTGCCTTGGGGTTGACTCACCATTTAATGTCATGGACTGGTCAAGATGAAACCATGAAAAGATGAGAAAAAAATTAAATCTGTAGATGAAATACTTGACTGATTTAGTCTCTGTCTACTTTTAGAAGAAATTATTGTTGAAAATAATTCAGTCCGTCCTTGCATATGTGCATGCACATCTTCAGACGAGTGATTGCTACATCAGTGAGTGGTTCCTCTCTTTTTCTGCTCTTACAGTGAAGTCAGGGATTTGTTATAGAAATCATAGCATTTAGATATACTATCATAATATATGATTATTATACAAAGTATATAGAGAAGTAACTCTTCCTATGAATAAAATGACAAACTACATCCATACTACACAGGCTCACACTTCTCTGATGTTGTAGAACATAATTATGAAAATATGTTTGGCCAAACTCTGTAATACCTTCTGCTACATTTCCTTTTCCAAATAACAAATATTCCTGTTGTTAATAAAAGGAATTTGGGGAAGAAGTAAAGACTAAATTAAAGAGATTGCGAAAAATAAAAGTTTTAGAGGTGACAATTGCAGGATTGTGTGAAGTACAGATAAATAAATGACACAAGTTTAAGTATCCTAATTTTTGTCTGAACTATACTTTAAAAGAAGGGATTCAATATAGACAAAACAAATCTGATTGGAGTCAATTTTTTTTTTAGTATTTTACTGGAGTCTTTATTTTTTCAGTAATTTATCTGCTTAATTTTTTCTTGAATAATCAGAAAAAAAAATTGTGAAAAGGAGCACAAGATGTAACTTTGAGCAGCAATAGAATAAATTTTTCTTGTGGAATAATAAGGTAGACATTGTCATATTGGGTACTTAAAGCTATTCAGAGAAAGAAGTTATCTGGATCAAAAGTGTCTTCCTTGAAATTTGCCTACCATTTGGTGGAAAGTTGCTGCTCGAGGGGTTTGGCTAGCTGAATCAGATGTGATAAAATCAGTTCTTTAAAAAAGAGAAGCATACTAATTTTGACAAGACGATAGAATTAACAGAACTTTTAAAAACATTTGTCTTCATTCAGAGAGACTTCTTAATTCAGTCACCATTATGAACTCCAAAAAGAGTATAAAAGTTTAAAAAAATTTAATAAAATATAGCACATTGATATAAATGGAGCAATGAATATTTCCTTATAATCTCCTCGACAACCGTCTTACAGAAAGTGCGTTTGAAAGACTGATTAGGTCACAGATTCTGGACATATTCAAAAATCTGCATTAAATTTTTCCCTTAAGAAAATACACACATATTCTAAGGTATTGACAGTATTTTCTGTTTCCAAAATATTGTTTTCCTTAATATCTTACAGGAATTGCAACCAAAATCTCCCAAAAGATGTATTTACCACTTTTTTTTTTCATTTCTGAAGGAAAAGAAAATACATCAATTTTATTAGTGTTTTACCTTGATTATACATTTCTTTTTTATTTCACCTTATTACTCACCAAGCCAACATTTTTCTTTCAATGATAATATATTTCTCCATTATGCTTAACTTGGAGGTCCTCCAATGGCAGTATGACCCTCTGGCATATTGGACAATTTCCCCAGTTTGGTGTCACCAGAAAACTTCTGAGGGTACACTCTGCCCTATCATTTAAATCATGTTGAAGAGGATTTGACCCTCTATTGACACCTGGATTATACCAGTAGTTACTGGCCTCCAACTGGACTTTGTGTCACTGATCACTACTCTCTGAGTAGAGCCTGGTCATTCAGCCAATTTTCAGCCTACTTCACTGCTTTTTGATCCAGCCCATACATCAAGAGCTGCTCTATGAGGACCTTATGAGACACTTTTGAAATGCTTAGTGAAGTCTAGGTGGGTGATATCAACTTCATTTAGGCAGTTATGTTATCACGCCACAGTTATGGGCAAGGGAAGAATCCAGACTGGTGGGTTCTTGTTCCCCAAGTTGCAGTTTGCCGCACTAAGCCCCGAAGGAACGAGACACAGACCCAGTGTGCAGCTTGAAGGTCGGTGCCGATCTGACTTTATTGGACAAAATGGTGGGTTTATATGAGGGGAAGCTTCTGGAAAGGGGTACCTGGATTGGTGATTGGTAGGGCAACAGGATTGACAGGGAGAGAGGAGGGAGGTACAGAACAGAGACAACTGGGGATGGGTCAGGGCAGCTACCCCCCAGGTAGCCTGACCACACAGGGGGCTGTCTCTTTCTCTCCAGAGAGAGATGTCCACGATGTCAGGAAAAAGGAATATGGAATGGGGGGCATTACCTACAGTTAGGTAAGCCCTTGTTATAATACAGTACACAGTCTTTCATGTGGAAGACTCAGGCAGGGTATCTTCCGTGGCATTCATGTCTTCACAGATTTCTTCTTTCCACTCTCTGAAGTCTGTTTCAGTTCTCAGCCTATCTCCAACATTATCATAGTAGTTCATGAAGTTGGCCAAGCATGGCTTTCCCTTTGGGATTCCATGACTTCTCCCAGTCACCTTCCTGTCCTCCATGTGCCAGAAAATAATTTTTTTTCTGAGTCTTCCTTTGCTACTTATGTACTTACAGAAGCTCTGCAGGCATCTACATTTCTGTTTATTCTAATTTGGTCACTGATGTCCGGAGCTGCCATATTTAACCTCTGAATTCAGTGGCACTGAATCCTAGAGAAGTCCTTTCCTTTACACTGCAGTGTTATGGATATCTTTTCTGGGCATTTCAAACAGTATTTTAATCAAATTTTGATAGAGCTTGTTGGACCAATGCCTAATTTATTCCCAGCTTCCTGAGGAAAGTGAAAACTTAGCATCCTTCTATGTTGTCTGAATGCCCTCTCTATGTCCTATATTTTCTGAAAGGTGACACCTTCTTCTTCATCATCCAATGCCTCCTAAGCATTTCTTAGGGATGGACATTAAAAGCCAAATCCAGATTATAGACTGTATTTTAAGGATCAAAATTAAAATTTAAATATTATAAAAACTGAAATATATATTTCCATTTGAAATAGTTTCTGGGTATGCCTTGCTCAAACCTTTCCCCTGCTTCTAGCTCCCTTGGAATATTTTAAAGCATATATCTAGGCAATAAATTTTGAATCTGATCAAGTGGTCCATCCAAAGCAAAATTTTAAACCCAAATATTTAATAAAAGTTTTAGATTGGCCTCAGTTAGACAGTTGTTCTAGAAAGGACTCCTCAATTCAGCATGTCATTATTTCTCCTTTTGAATATCATATAATGTTTTCTTTCTCAAGAGATGTTAGCTATTTAACCTAACACTATCTTGGACATTCTTCTAGAATTTATCAATGATACATATTAACTAAACAGTAACAAAGTCTCTCTGAAAATGTTATATATTGTGATGTCTGTGAAATTGTACAGTAGATCAGCGTCAATCTAATAAGCATTCAGGATCATATGGTTCCTTTGTGGTCTTCATAATTGTCATACTTTCCTTTAATTACAGTAATATTTTTCCATTAAGGATGAAGGTCTTGGGATCTGCAAAGAGACGTCAAGTCTTTGAGGTATAGCATCAGATTCTCATATTGTTCAATTCAGTTGCATCTGGTCACTGACAGTTGCACCCAGACCCTTTGCTATCGATAATTGATTCTGACAGCATTGAAATGAAGGGGCAGGATGTGAGCAGTCATTGTTAACGGCATCTTCTGTCATTGCACCTGAGACCTGCAAATCTCAAGAAGTTCAACAAGGCCAAGTGCAAGGTCCTGCACCTGTCTCAGGGGAATCCCAAGCACAAATACAGACCTGGTAGAGAATGGCTTGACAGCAGCCCTGACACAGGCTTGGGGGTGTTGGTTGACAAGAAGCTCAACATATCCTGGTGATCTGTGCTTGCAGCCCAGAAAGCCAATCATCCAGCTCTCGGGCCCCCAACACAAGAAAGCCGTCAACCTGTTGGAATGAGTCCAGAGAAAAGTGACCAATCTGATCACAGGGCTGGAGGACCTCTCCTATGAAGACAGTCTGAGAGGCTGGGGTGGTGCAGACTGGAGAAGAGGAGGCTCTGGAGCAGCCTTCCACTGCCTAAGGTGGGGCCTAGAAAAACCTGTAGAGGGACTTTTTACTAGGGCATGGAGTGATAGGACAAGGGGGAAAGGTTTCAAGCTGAAAGAAGGAAAGTTTAGATGAGGTATTGAAAAGAAATGGTTTTCTGTGAGGATTGTGAGGCACTGGAATACATTGCCTAGGAAAGTTGCAGATGCCCCATTCCTGGAAATGTTCAAGAGCAGTTTGGGTGGGGTTCTGAGTATCCTGGTCCAGTGGAAGATGTCCCTGCCTGTGGCAGAGGGGTTGGAACTAGGTGATCTTTAAGGTCCCTTCCAACACAAACCATTCTATGATTCTATGAAACCAAGTATTATTGTCTTGTGCAGTATATAAGAACTTGTAAGTGAATTGCGGAAAAAAAAAAAAAAAATCATAGAAAGGCTGAATTACTTTTCTCCTGTTTGGTCTTGTTTTTTTTTTTTTTTTTTTGGTTGGTTGGTTTTTTTGTTTGTTTTTGGGTTTTTTGTTGTTGTTGGTGGTGGGGTTTTTTTGTTTTTGTTTGTGTTTTTTGCGGGTTTTTTGTTTTGTTTTTTTTGTGGTTTTGTTTGTTTGTTTTTGTTTTTGTTTTTTTTGTTGTTGTTACTTTTGGTTTTTTTGGGGTTTTTTTGGTTGGTTGTTTTTTTGTTGTTGGTGGTGGTTGTTTGGTTTGGTTTTGTTTCTTTGTTGTTTTTTTCTTCACCCTAATTTTGCTCTTCTTCATGTGATTTTCTAAATTAGTAACAGTTTCATTTCCATCGTGGCAAGAAGTTACTACCTGTAATTCCTAAATGGCAGTGTTTCTATTACTCCCCACAGTGAAGGAGTGTAGTTGTTTATATCAGTTAAATGTAGTTAGTAATCCCCTGATTAGAGTAAATACACACAACCAGAAATTACATCCTTCTCTCACTGTATTGGAGGCTCTGCACTGCTGTCAACTCAAATAAACTGCTAAATCCTGCCTCTAACCATTTTTATCTTCTTCCTATCCAAGTGAACTGCAGTCCATTCTTTGACAAGTGTGGCATTGTGGCATTGTGGTGCTTGCTTGCAAGAAGAAGAGCAAATAGATTGTTCTTTATAGTATATGTTCAGATAGTCAATGCTGACTTGTAGTTACACTAACAAGATAAGGCCACAAATTTTTAAAAGATGTTAAAAGTAGTAGCAAAAGAATATTGTTAGAAGATGTTAAAAGTAGTAGTGGAAGAAGGTAACAGAAAGAAAGAGCAGTCAGCACACTTGCTAAGGTAGAAATTACTGTATTATTATATCATAAATGACAAAGAAGTTTACAAAGTCAGAAAAAAAAACCAACCAGATCCGATAGAGAAAGAGTAAATACAGAAGGGTTTTTCTTCTTTTGGAGAGGATGAAAATGGCAAAGGAAAAGGACCTGGGGTAAGGAAAAACATGTAAAAGGCAACACAGGTGGAAGAACATTGTGATCAGTGTTGTGCAGGTTCTTGCTGAGCAACCCTGTGCCTGATCACTGCAGAACAAACCTGCCCCTCTCACTATACGGGGACCTGATCTAGGGGAGATTTGAAGTTCTTTCTCTAATGCTAAGGAGGTATGTCCAAATAGCCACATATGTCTCTCTGTGAAAGAAAATTCACAGGAAAAGGTTAAAAGGGCAGAAAGATGATTCTCACTTGTCCTAACAGGATTTTATTGCTCAAGGTACCCTCAGTTCTCACTTGGGTGAGGTTTTTTTTTTTTATTATTTTTCTCAAATGTTTCTCATTGCTGTCTCTTACATTGAAACTCTGGAAACCATGAAGAATAATCATTATTACAGGTTCATTATGCACAATGCAGAATTGTTTCCTATTGTCAGGGAAATAAATTTCACCTATGTGGTGTATTTTACCAGTTTATTAAGTTTTACTTTTACTCTGCGCTTCTATTTCATTAACAAAGGTGATAAAAAGAAGTATAATGAAAAACTTCTTTTTCCTAAATCCAGACAGTACCAAGTTCTCAAAAAGTGCATCTGTACCAGTAGCTGAATCCAATTAGTAAGAATAAGACAGAATATAACCATGTTCTTTTTAACAAAAAATCCTCTAAAATATATTTCATTTATTAGGATTATGTCTAACAGCAGTCAGTGATTATTCCTCCACAGCAATTTAAGTAAAAGATGAGTTTTAGAGCATGTTGTCTGTCAGCACTCAAATGAATTTTCCAGCTTTTCCCTCTACCTACACATAGCCTGGCATTTGTGGTTCTCTGTCTGTGTGGTCACACACTGAGGCAGATGGTGTCACTGTTCTGAATCAAGTAATTCTCTCAGGTCTAGAGAAGCTGATCAACCCCACCTGAACTACAGTGGGGTTCTACACTGCCAAGTTTAAGGACAGGATATCTTCTATAAATGTAACCCAAACTATAGTAGAAACTGTGATGCTGTCTGGGTTTATTTTGGTATTTTAAACCCTTGACTCTGCAGTCAAATTGGGCTTGAGAGTGAAATAACCATGTATAATCTTATCAGGTGCTTAATGATAACAAATACTCATGGCAATTTACTTGTAAATATTTGACTTGAAACCTAATATTCATTTTCCATTTTTAAAAATGTGAAACATCAGGAACTACTGCTCTTAACTTTTACATTAAGTGACTATCATTTCTATTAGGAAAATTAATACATTTTTTAAAAGAAAAAGTAAGAAAAGTAGAAGCCTTTGTGTTCCTTACTCCTTTTTTCCCCAAACAAGCTTATTTTAAAATCACAGCTTTTAATTTATTATTAATGGATATTCAGAGAACTTACTGTAATCTATTTCTTCTTGACCAAAATCCACAAAATAAAAAATAATCTCTAAGATGTCCTTCCTTTAAGAGATGAGGAAATATTAAAAATGCTCAGTAAATAACATAATCTAAATACTACTACTACTACTACTACTATTACTACTACTATGTCACCTGAAATAAATAATGGAATAGTAAAAAAGACATATTTCATATCTTTATAAGTATGTACATGGGTACACTCGCGGAAGGATTGATTTGAATAAGTCTAATATTAGTTAATGGGGTCAGGTAAAGGAGCAGGAAATTTGAAATGGTAGGTTAAATCAGAAAACTAAATATTTGTTCTCTCAGCTTTGTCTTCTCTTTTGTTTTATAATTGATCATTTCTGTTATACTTATTGAAAATATTAATATGTCTGGTATTCACTTGCAGTCTTGTGAATTTACTACTCTGGAGTTCAGAATTAGGTACCTTGAAGTGATGTGAATATAAACACTTGAACTCCCTGCTGTATTCCATCTAATCCATTCAATTTTCCTTCTTCAGTGGTGTTTGCATCTCTTAAATTTTGTTTTCCCTCTCACAGTCAGCTTGCTACGTTGAAGGAAGCTTGACTGGGGGATGAAGCTTTTCAGTAAGAATTCACATGGATCCTGTTGTTAGGAAACCACTTCCTTTTGTTTACAGTACATTTATTTGGAATTGTCGCACCAGCATTGGCACAGCTGCAGATTACATAGTGATGTCAAGAAAGATGGCAAAAACAGTAGGCTTAAAAAGTAAAACCTGATAACATTAGAATTCTTCCTTAGCCTAGCTATGTTACAAAGAGGACTTTGCAAATAAAAAACCCTGAAAAACTATTGTCTACTGCTACTAAGAAGGTCCTTTTTCTTGGAAAAGTTTAGAATGTCCACCTTCAATTACTATAATAACATTTACGGTTTTAAAAAGCACAACATTTGGAATATTTTATTATTTTTGATTTATAGAAGTTATTAAATTAAAATTTTTTATTAACTTGAAATAGAGATAACCCTTGAATTCCCTGTTGGATTTTCAATGTGTTTCATCCTATTGACATGTTTAGTAGTCAATGATTTAGGTTCATCTGCACTGTAAAAAAAAAATAGTAACTGTAAATGGTAGCCCCTGCTCTAAAGAGCTCATGGCAACTAGACAGGCTAGGTGGTCAAGTAGACAAATGGCTGCGGTAGCACACCAGTCCAAGATGGACTGGCCAGGCAATAGCCTCAGCTTAGCCATTTTCCATGCTTACTGTAATGGCCATGAACATTTAATTCCCTTTTTTAAATATTTAAACTATTACAGATAGCTCCTGTGTTTAGTGACATTCCATCCCTCAGTCTTTTAAAATGTTATAGTAATCCAAAATCTATGTAAAAAGTCATATCACCCATACTTATTACTGTAATTATTACTACTACCAATTATTTATTATCTGTTATGGCAGAAATGGAGTTTGGAGTAGCCTGCTTATACGTGGCAACATCACGTTCTAACCACAAGTGAGTTTTAGCCCTTGTAAGGAACCACACATTTATGCTCACTTAGTTTTAAAAAGTAGAAAATGCTAATAGTACCACTTCTTTTGTTTATTTTTTTTGTTTAATATACTTCTGGTTAGTTGTAACTAAAGTCAGCAACTGTTAAACTTTCATTAAATTCCATTGTTTCTTTATGTAAAATATGCTGTCTGGTAACACACACACAAACACATACAGAAATTTCCCTTACTTAGAAATATAGATGTAACTACCCAGGAAACTTGCATTAGTACATTTGTTTCTATTATGAGGCCACTTTTGTGCCAACAAATTAAGAAACTTAATTTGTTGCCTGCAGTGATATTCTTTTTACTTCTTGTTTGCTTTGTCTTTCTTTTCAATGAAGATCTGTTAGTTAAGTCAGATTTACAATCACTGGGAAATGTGTCTGAGAGGAAACACAGAGATATTTCAGTATTATTGTCTATCAGTTTCTCATGATTGTTGCAACCCTTCTCATCTATCTCTTCTTGGTGTTTTCTCAGCTCAGGCATCTCTATGCACAACAGTGAGGTGAATTTCAGAGCATCATCCTGAGACTGGTGTGTCGCACTGACCAGCCAAAATTTTACATACTTTTTTATGCTTTTCCTTTCTTTTCTAAATACTCCTTTATACAGAAGTTAGCAGTGAAGACAAAATCATCAAGAGGAAAAATAATGTAAAAGACAGCTAAGGGAAGCTGTCAGAATAACCCTGGCTTCCCTTTCCTCCCCCAGGAAAATATTTTTTAAAATCTTATTCCATTTTTCAGTAGTTCATAGAGTCTGTGAAGCATTTTTCCCATTTTTATTTTTCTAAGAATTCTTGAAGAATACTTGAATTCATTCTGAATGTACAGTTCAAACCCACATAAAATTAGCTACAGGTAGGAAAAAAAACATTTATACTGAGATCAAATCTGGGACTTGAATCTATTCTCAGTGTAAAAGAATATAGCTAGCAAATTGGAAATCTCTGATAGTTTCAAACTATTTAGTCATAATTTATATTTAAACACAAACTTGCATATGAAACAGATTTAAAAAAATATTTTAACATAAACTACTTAGAGTAAATGGCCTTTTTGACCTGGAAAACAGATAAGCACCCAAAAGTTTCAATGGCTTTTCCAGAAAAGTGAAATACTGAGGAAGATAAAAGCATGATGCTTCCCTGTGGGGAACAAGAAGACTAAAAAATTCCCTATAAATGTACAGTACTAAATCCTGTGAAAGACCAAGAGCTATGATGAAGGAAAGAGGTATTTTGTGTGTTCCCAGGAGGTGACAGAAAGTGTTATGTAAATTGCATGAATAAAAATTAATAAGCAAAAGAGTTTGAATCATTAGCTTATTATCTTGCTGTGGAGGGAAAGCTTAAGAGTAGAGGGGCTGCCATCACCTCTAAAAGTAAAAATTTTGAGCAAAATGTTGTTGTTGACTCTTTTCAACGATAGTCACTGTGGTGGCTTATGAGAAATGGTCTCTATCATGCTTGTCTGAATAGACACAATCACCTTTCCTGACCAGCACCACCTCCCCACTTCTGCATCTTGCCTCATGCTTTTTGCTGTAAACACTTTTCAGGGATGTGTAATAGCCTTATTGCAAAGTCTGCTGCTTCCCCTGCCTTCATTCAGAGGGATTTGTGGAGCAGGATTTCCAGAGGAACCATTTTTCCTCACTTTTTCTGTCTCTACAGACCCCCAAAGAAGAATGTAACTCTGAAGCAGCTGACCCAGACCCACTGTCGTCTCTGTCCTTGGGGACCTTGGAAGATAAGGATAAAGTGGAACACTTTTTTTTATCTATGTTTCAGAACACTGATCCTTCCTGAAGCAGAATAGGAAGGGATGCTGGCGAGATTTCTGACATTAAATTAGCAAATAACTGCCGCCTCAAACAAGAGTAAAACTGTCAACTAAAAAGACATCATAGGGAACTCATCAGTGAAAAAGTGCACCCAATTTCTTGTTTGGCCAGAAGACTCTTCTTCAAAGGATGGTCCTTGATTGTCTTTCAGCAACGACACAGTCTTTGGAATGCTCTGGCAAATGAATAAGAAACAAACAGTCAAACAAGCACTGACTCATAAGAAAAACCAGACTTCAAGTGACTTCACAGAATCAATCAGGAACAGTTCACACTTCTCCAATGAAAGAACAGATGAGGCAACACACTCCAAGAATACACAGACACTAAATGAGAAAGAAACTAAAAATAAAGGCATTTTATAGGAAATAAACAATGCGGAATGTGCTGGGTTAGGCTGGGATAGAGATAATTTTCTTAATAGTTGTTAGTATGGGGTTGTTTTGGATCTGAGCTGGGAATGATGTTGATACCACAGGGATGTTTTTGCTATTGTTGAGAAGTGCTTTCACAGGATCAATGATTTTTCTGCCCCTCATCCCACACCACCAGCGAGGCGGCTGGGGGTGCACAAGCAGTTGGGAGGGGACACAGCCAGGACAGCTGACCCCAACTGACCAGAGGGGTATCCCATACCATATGATATCATGATCAGAAATAAAAGTTGCAGAGAAAAAGCTGGAAAGGGGTGGGAACTTTTGGAGTTATGGCCTTTTGTTTTCCGAAGTCACTATCACACTTGCCAGAGCCTTGCTTTCTTGGGGATGATTCAACACCTCTGCCCATGGGAGGCAGTGAATGAATTCTTTGTCTTGCTTTGCTGGTGTGCATGGCTCTTAAACTCTCTTTATCCGAACTCGTAAGTTTTCTCACTTGTACTCTTCTGGTTCTCTCCCCATCCCCAGGCTTAGCTCCTGGCTGAGATTAAACAACAACACAGAAGCAGAGCAGGAAAACTTAACTTCAATGGTAATATGATCTAATTAACAAAAGAAGAATCTACAAAAATTTCTGAAGTCAAGATAAGAAGAGAAACTCAAGATATATATATTTAGAATATTTTTAACATTAAATGATAAATCAAAAATAATTTCTATTTGATATAACTAATTTTCAACAAACTGTTTTTGCCTGTGAATCTGCCATATGTATCCGATCATGACAAAATTTAATTTGCTTTCACTATACGAAATATTCAGCTGTAATTACTATTTTTGCCCCATGTTTTGTCTCTCTTTATGCATTTTTTAGCTAGTATGTAGGCACTGTTAACTTCGTTAACACTTGACTGAGAATATTATTAAAACTGGATTCTAGATTATTTATTTCATTTTTAACCAAAATGGAACACTTACATGAACATTCACTTATTTATTTGGTATTCCACTTTCTGTGAAATGCAGACATTTTTCTTGCATGCATCCATCTAGGGAGTCATCCATCAACTAAAACCTGAATAACATAAAATTTAATAGAAACTATAAAAATGCATTTCAAAGAGGTCTTGGTAAATGCAATGTTCCATTAATTATTGTGTTTCTTTTTCCATAAGAGTGTACCAATTAAATCGATAGTGCCATACATGCAGTCTCACAGATCTTATAAAACTATGTATGGCAAACTATGTATGACAAATCTACACATGACAAATATTTTTCAATATTTGTCATTTTCAATAATACTGTAACAAAGAATGTTGTGCATCTGATTCCTAGTCTTCATTTATTGATGAGATGAGCTTTCAAAATGAAGTTTCCCTTCACAATTATTCTTCTTCATTATGATCCTGTGCATGCAAATCTAAATTTGCAAATTAGAAAATTGGTTATAGTAGTGAAATAAAATATGCATGATTGATGCATCTAATAGTCTGTCTTTGTATTGTGCTCTGTTATAGTTACTTTTCATTCCCATCATTAATTAAAATATAGACAATAAACCAGTCAGTGAAGAAGCAGCAAACCATAGTAACATCCTGAATGTCTATCTATAATGACACTGAAAATGAACAGCAGAGTTTTGACAGATAAGAGTTAACTTCAGAAGACTCTAAGCTATTTTTCACATGTTTTCAAACTGAGTTTCGCAGAAAAACAGTTAAGGAAGTAGGAAGAAAGCTAGTTTTAATGACATTTTAATATCAGACATTCTTATTTCCCAGAATCATTGTTCATTAATATCTGACCCTGCAAGATGCTGAGTATATTTGGTGATAAACAGAGCCTTTTAACTCTCAGAGAATTACAAACAGAGAATAGCCACTTACAGGGCATATTCTGTGTTTCACAGGATCAGGTCCTAAATGAGGTTTTCAATTCATTGGTTCCACATCAGTGCATTTTTCCATTCAACGTTTATCGAGAACATTTATTCATATGGAAAATGGTTGCACCATAGGATGTCATGCAGCTACAGTAAATAGCAAATAGATTATTCAATTACTCTGTACCAGCAGAGACAGTAAAGTATGGTAAATATTAAACAAGTTATTTGTTGCATAGGCTAACTTGTTAAAAGTTCAGCAGCATTCTAAATCTGTTAACCTTTCTTGTGTTTCCTTCTTGCTTCCAAAAAGGTTGGGTTTCTGACAAATTTGACATGGACATGATAAATGAGTTATATTTGTAGATGTTGATTATAAGACCTGTTTAACTTGCTGTCCACCATTCCTGTCATGCTAATAGATGGCTGGTAGCATAAATAAAGACAATTCCTGTAACTGAGTAGCAAATGTTGTTAATGATAAAGTATATCACCTGAGACACTTGCAAGCCCTGCAGCACACATCTGGTGAAGAGCTACGGATGACAAAACCTATGTGATGTTTTAAGGAACACAAAATGGTATTTTCTTTAAGAAAGAAAATTTTCAAATCAATTCTGAATATACATCTGCCTTTTTTCATTGCTATAGAAAAATTGTACAGTTATAAAAAAATTGTTAAGGGATGGTTAAATGATGTGAAACTTATAGCAGGAATTTTTAAAAAAAAAAGAACTCTCGTGGGTCACTGGTCACATTGCCAAAATCTTCCCTTTGTGCAGTAATAAGCAGAACTTTCCTCTGACCATACAAGCATTATTTCTAGATTAAAGCATAATCCAAAAAGCAGTTACTCATGTAATTTCAATGGAATTACTTGGTGGTTTATATTTTATTACCTAGGGCTTTCAAGCCTACAGAAGTTCATTCTCCAAAGTCTCTTTGGTGGTTTTTAACAAAGCATTTTACTAATTTGTTTAGGCAGCAAAGCTTGTGGAAGCATCCGCTGTACCTTTTTCTGAAAAAAAATTAGAATATAAGCTTTGTGGGCTGCCAACCAGTCAGGTTTATGTCCAAGAGCACATTAAATAAAAATTTTAAGGTAAATATGCAGCAAAAATATGCACAATGGAGATAGATTTTCCCCCTTTTTTAACTATCCAGAGAAGCGCCAGAGATCCACTTTGAAGGAAAAGGGGAAGATTATGTGTTATTTGAAAACAGAAATGGATTGTGAAAAAGACTAAGAAGTCCCCCATAGAATCATGGACTCTTTAGAACTACCCATGATACAGTCTTTATCATAGGGACATAGTAAGTTATGCAGATACAGCATGTCAGTGGTGTTCAATGAGAATTCATTAACATGGGACAGGTCAACAGCTCATGACAATCATGTAAGAAGCTAGAATTTCATAGAATCATAGAATATCAGGTTGGAAGGGGACCTCAATGATCATGTGGTCCAACCTTTCCTGTCAAAAAACCAGTCTAGGTAAGATGGTCCATCACCCTATTCAGCTGAATCTTAAAAGTGTCCAAAGTTGGAGAATCCAACATTTCTTTTGGGGAAATTGATCCAATGACTGTTCTTGTTTTAAAAAATTTTCCTTTTGTGTCCAGTTTGAATCTCCCCAGGATTGACTTATACCTATTATCCCTAGTCTTTGACATGTGACTGCTTTTAAGAAGGGAGTCCCTATCTTCTTTTTAGCCATCCATGGGAAATACCACAACACTGTGATAAGGCAACTCTCCCAGTTCTCTTAGCCAGTTCTCATATGACAGGCTTCCCAACAGTTTGAGCATCTTTGTGGATGTTCTCTGGATCCTTTACAATACTGTCCATATATGCTTTGTATAGCAGGGACCAAAATTGTACATAGTATTCCATGTGGGACCTGACAAGTGCTGAGTAGCATGTGATACTTTACATGTGCTGGTGATGCCCTTATTGATGCAGCCCAGCACCCTGTTGGCAACAGCACACTGATCACTCATATGGAACTTATTGTCTACCAGGACCCCCAGGTCCCTTACCACAGAGCTGCTTCCCAGCTAGATGTGCCAACCTGGATTATGCTTTCCTAGATGCAAGACTTTACACTTGTCCTTATTAAACTTCCTACTGTTCTTGTTAGTCTACTTCTCAGCCAATCTTCCTTCAGGATGGCACTCTCTCCTGAAGTGCCCACTTCCCCACTCACTTTGGTATCTCCTGCAAAGTTCATCAGGGTACACCTGATCCTGTCATCCAGATCACTTATGAAGATATTAGATAGTGTTGAAAACAATATTGATCCCTGGGGGACCCACAGTGTGACAGGTTGTCAGTTTGCAAAGGAGATATTTACCACTACCCTTGATGTGACCTGTCGGCCAGTTCCCCACCCACCATAAGAACAACTTGTCCAGACCAAGTTTCTCCAAGAGGAGGTTGTTGGAAAGCATATTAAAAGCTTGTAGAAATCCAGTTAGACAATGCCCACCACTTACCCCACATCAACCAAGCAGGTTACTTTGTTGTAGATGGTGATTGGGTTGGTCCAGCACCATTTGCACTTGGTTAATCTGTGCTGGCTTTTCCCAGGCACATGCTTCACCTGATTTGTGATATGTCCCAGGAGGATTCATTCCATAACCTTCTTAGGGACTGAAGTAAGACTGATAGGCCTATAATTTCCTGGATCCTTCTTTAAGCACTTCTTGTAGATGGAAGTGACATTAACTTTCTTCCCGTCTTCTGGAGTATCTCCCAATCTCTGTGACTTCTCCAAGATTATGTGAGTGACCTCACAATTATGTCAGCGATCTCTCTCGACACAATCAGGTGGATATCTTCAGGATCCATTGATTTGTAGGGGTCAAGATCCTAAAATAGTTGACATACCAACCCTTCCTTCAATGATGGTGGGTCTGTGTTTACATCAACCCGGATATTTGCTCCCAAGGCCGGGGACCAACTGTACTGGTGAAGACAGAGGTAAAGGAAGTGTTGAGAACATATACCTTTTCAGTGTTGTTGATGACTAATTCACTCTCCTGTTGAACACTGGGTCAATATTTTCCTTCTGTTTCTGCTTGTTGTGCACATTCCTGAAGAACCATTTCTTGTGTTTTTTGAGATCTCTGGCCCCTTTTAATTGTGTCAATTCCGAGTTGATACATTAAACATTTGTATGAAGAAGCAGTTCTCTATGCATTCCAGGAACTTCCTGTATGACATGTGAGTTGCTGTGCTGTTCTTCCAACAAATGTCTAGTTAGTTGAAGTCATCCATAAGAAACAGATTTTATTGACCTGAAGTTTGTTTAGGTGACCAAAATATTACTTGTCTGGCTTTATTATCCTAGTTTGGAGGTCAGTAGCAGATGCCTACTGTAAAATCCCCTTTGGAGAAAAGCCCTCCGATCTTGACCCAGAGACATTGGATAGATCTTCCACAATCAGTGTAGTTGACTTCTGTTCATCCATGGTACTCCTTAACATAGAAGAGAACTCCTTCTCCCTGTCTTTCATGTCTGTCTTTACGACAGTCTATAGCCATTCATTGCAATCCTGCAGTCATGTGAGTTGTCCCACTATGTTTAATTATTCCAATGATATCATAACTTTCTGACTGAAATTTCATCAAGAAATGTCAGTGGTTTAGGGAAGACATAGCATGAGAGAGAAACACAAATAATGGAGTATGCAGTGATAACAGTTCCTCTAAATGTATGTGCCTAGGCACGTTGCTATCTGTATGAAAGTTAAGCTAAGGCAAGAAAACTGACCTTTTTTCTATTTATTCATATGAAGAAAAAAAAAAAATAACACCTGAGAAATATCAAAAGTATCAACAGAATTTTTCTTATACATATATCCTCATTGGCTTACGATGACTATTCTTTGGTTTATGTCTCTTTCTCTATGTATCATCAGTATAGTCCCCAGTACATAAGTGTTGGACTGTCCTTGCCTCTTCAGGAAAGGAAGATATTGTTAAAATTATCATCAGTCATTTGGAAACAAAATAATCCCAGCAGATATATATGCAACTTATTAAGCAATAACTGTGCATTTCTTGTCCTGAAGCAACATAAGTTAGTATCTAAAACTGAGAGATGGAAAAGTAAGGAGAAAAAAAAGAAGAGGATGGGTTTGGGAATAGAGGGTGGAGATGAAGGGGTGAGAAATGTAATGAAGATAGAATAGCAATTTCCAGTTCGGCTACCCCTTTTCAAACTGTCTACTAGTGCAGGCACTCTTTGAAGTCAGTCCAGTCTCCTGTGTCTTTTCTATGCTGGTGGACAGATGATAGATTTGCCACTGTGCCCTCACACCAACTGAATCCAGCTGATTCTCTTTCCAAATGACCTCCTAGCTGTGCCTATTTGCTGTGTATTTCTAGTCCCTTGATGTTCCATTTATTTAGTCTTGTCATCTTCTCCTAATGTAAAGCTTGTGCTCTCCTGGCAGGGGACGTCAGCATCAAAAATCTCATTCTCTAAAGCATGACCAGTTGAATTTGTACTACCAGTGCCCTTGCAGATACAGTAAATCCATTCCATTTGTTACTCTCATTTTTTTAGAATCATGTGTGATTTGAATATCACGATTAAGTAGGAGATTTTATTAAAAATATTTATAACCAACGTAGTCAGTAGCTCTGTGAAATGAAGTGTTCTGCTGGCTCTCATCACCAAATCTGTGTAAGTAGCAAAGACAAATGTAACCCCCCCAAATCCTCACTATTCAGGTCACAATAAGATCAGATCAGACTGGCTTTTTACATTCTCTCTTATGTGAGCTTCAGAGAAGGATTTTGGGATGAAGCTTTTTGGACCACATTGTTTCAAAATCCTTTTTAAGGTACAAAATCTATACAAAGCATTTAAGATGCAGCATTTGGTATTTAATTTTCCTGCTGATTTCTTCAAAGTACACACAATGTGTCCTAAATCACTGAGACTCTATCAAACACTTTATTGCTATTTTGCCATAAAATCACATTAATGTTATGCCAATTTGTTGTGAAGAACACAGGCAGTGCCTTCTGATAACCTGTTATTACTCCTGTAGAACATAATAGCAAAACAATAGTGTTTGATTAATTGTTTCCCATTTCACTGATTTTTTACAAAAGGAAGAATCCAATGGTTTTCTACTGCATCTCATTTGTCTTCAATTTCTTAGAAAAATTTAAAAAAAAAAACTCATCTAATTGATTTTTTTCCATTTCTCAGTATTGGGGCCAGTCCTGTTTACTGTCTGTATCAATGATCTTTATGAGGGAATTAAGTGTACCCTCAGTCAATTTGCAGATGACACCAAATTGGGCAGGAGTGTGGATCTGCTGGGGAGGGTAGGAAGGCTCTGCAGAGGGATTGTTTAAGCATGATTTATCCAAGCAAAATTGCCTCAATAAACACATATTCAGACTACTGAAGTCCTAAAGTGAATGCTGTATCAAATCCAATATATGTCTCTAGTCTTATACATGACCAAGATAAACTTCAAAATAAAAAATATGGTTGAATACAAATCAATTCAAGAAATTAAAAGAAAGATTTAGATCCAAGTGGGTACCTTAAAAATACTTCAAATGTACTTCAATTAAAGATTAGTTTGTCAGGACGAGTCTACTAACCCAGACAGAACCCCCCAAGAAGGACGCAGCTGTTCAGGTCTCTGGCTGCAGTGTCTGAGCCTGGCGTTGGTACCAGAGGACAGTGCAAGACACACCTGCGTACGATGCGAGCAGGTGAATGATTTCCTGTGCTTAGTGGCAGAGCTCAAGGAAGAAGTGGAGGGTCTAAGAAGTATTAGGGAAAGTGAAAGGAAAATAGACTGGTGGAGTAGCCATTGGCAAGTTTGCAGATGACACTAGATTGGAGGGGAGTGTCAGACTGCTAAAGGGTAGGAGAGCTCTGCAGAGGGACCTGGACAGGCTGCATAATGGGCTGAATCCAGTGGTATGATGTTTAATAAGACCAAGTGCCGGGTCCTGCACTTTGGCCACAACAACCCCCTGCAGCGCTACAGGCTGGGGACAGAGTGGCTGGAGAGCAGCCAGGCAGAAAGAGACCTGAGAGTTTGGATTGACAGGACGCTGAACATGAGCCAGCAGCGTGCCCAGGTGGCCAAGAAGGCCAAGGACATCCTGGCCTGTATCAGGAATAGTCTGGCCAGCAGGACCAGGGAGGTGATTCTGCCCCTGTACTCAGCCCTGGTGAAGCCACACCTGGAGTGCTGTGTCCAGTTCTGGGTCCCTCAGTTCAGGAAGGATATTGAGGTGCTGGAGCAGATCCAGAGAAGAGCAACCAGGCTGGTGAAGGGACTTGAGTGCAAATCCGGTGAGGAGAGGTGGAGGGAGTTGGGGTTGTTTAGCCTGGAGAAAAGGAGGCTCAGGGGAGACCTCATCACTCTCTACAACTCCCTGAAAGGAGGTTGTAGTCAGGTGGGGGTTGATCTCTTCTCCCAGGCAACTACCAGTAAGACAAGCCTGCCAGGTCTTAAGCTCTACCAGAGGTTTAGGTTGGATATTAGGAAGAAATTGTTTACAGAGAGGGTAATCAGCCATTGGAATGGGCTGCCCAGGGAGGTGGTGGATTCTCTGTCCCTGGAGGTTTTTAAGATGAGACTGGATGTGGCATTTAGTGCCATGGTCTAGTAACCACAGTGATGTTGGATCATGGGTTGGACTGGATTATGTCAGAGGTCTTTTCCAACCCAGTTGATTCTATGATGACAAACCAAAAGCCTCCTGATTTTTTGAGTGATTTTTGAGTCAGCTGATGTTGACTGTTGAGTGGCCATATTAAAAATGGATAATAAGAGTTTGATCTGAATCTGTTTCCTGAAGAAAGAGGTGTTTCCCTTCTATCTTATTTTGTAAAAAAAGTCCAATTTGCCTACAGTTTCTCAGCAGTCATGTTAATCTGTTTAATATTACTTTTACTGGTATGTAGTAGCTGGAAAACATACACCTCTCACAAGTTTTCTTAGAGATCTTATTCTTCTTCCAAAGTATTTCAGATCTCTGCTTCTGTGTTGTCGTAAAATTGCCAGTTAGCTTTGTGGAAGATGAGGTCTATCACTGAAAAATGATCAGCCTGATAGTGAGAAGTGAAATCCAGAAAAGACTTTTAGAATATTTACTTATATAGAGAGAGGTTGATTCTGAGTTTTAATACAGAAATACAATTGTACTTCTAAGAACTTTCTTATTTAGGCATGTTTCAGATGAATGACTAAAGGATACTAATTTGATAAAATACCTTTACATACTGCAAGGATCAAAAATTTATGTCAACTCATTTTTGTTCTGTTTGAAGAGAACACTGAAACATTGCTCACATATAAATCAGAAATTTCAGCACAGTCATTTTCTAGCCCCTCTCCTCCCCCACCAACCCTGCAATGTTGGTACTGCCTTAAGTACATAGATAATAAATAGTGTGTTCAGAGATTAAATATTAATATGACCTCTTACTTAAATTCCTCCTTTCAGCATGTGTTCTTTGTACATGGTGTCAGCATATGGGTTTCACCTCTTTCATGGATTTTCATGTTTCAGAGAAGGGCTGAGATTAAGACAGCTAAAGAACAAACACTAACGACAATTAATTAACAATTAATAGATAACATCCAGTCTCTAATAGCCATCCCAGCTTTCAGCTGACATCATGCCATGTAGCATAAGATTCATAATTTCTGTCCGAAACCCAGTAGTTCAGGGTAGGAACGAATGGATTAAGAGAGTAGTGTAGCAGAGCCTAGCACTGAATTGCTTAACACTGAATGGAACAGAAAAAGAGTTTTCTGCTAGTAATTTTCAGTTGCTGTTTCACTTTGTCTCTTGTTTCTCAGGCTATCTAGGAAAAGATTGAGTTCTGAGTTTACTAATACCAAATTCCTTATTAACAACTCCTTACAGCTTCTGGAAAATAAGACCCAAGTGCAAAGAGGACTTTTATCTATTACACGAGATAAAATCATTCCTTGCAGTAATTAACAGCAGATACATCTGCTGAAATTGTTTGATGAGCATCCTGGAGCAAAAAAACGTAATGTTTTATTTTCCACCTAAAGATTATTTTTTTTCCTGCAAGAACTTAGAAAATCTGTGTTTCTAATCGTTATTTCAAAAACCAATGTTAGAGTAACAAGCAGCAGCGCTGCTTTGATGTCAACAGCAATTGTTTCTTTCTGTCAGAGGCAAAATAAATTAAATGCTTCTGTAACGAAATAATAGACACCACTCCAGTTATAATAGTCCCTAATGATAAGCTTGTTGATGTGGGAAAAGTCTGATTTCAAACCACTTTCAAGTAAATAAGGAAACAGAAAGCGTCCAAAGGAAGGCAATGAAGACAGTGAAGGGCCTTAGGGGGAAGTCATATGAGGAGCAGCTGAGGGCACTTGGTCTGTTCAGCCTGGAGAAAAGGAGACTGAGGGGAGACCTCATTGCAGTTACAACTTCCTCATGAGGGGAAGAGGAGGGACAGGCACTGGTCTCTTCTCTGTGGTGACCAGTGGCAGAATCTGAGGGAATGACCTGAAGTTGTGTCAGGGGAGGTTTAGGCTGGATATTAGAAAAAAATTCTTTACCCAGAGGGTGGTTGGGCATGGGGACAGACTCCCCAGGGAAGTGATCACAGCACCAAGCCTGACAGAGCTCAAGAAGCATTTGGACAATACTCTCAGGCACATGGTGGGACTCTTGGGGGATGGTCTTGTGCAGGCCAGGATTTGGACTTGATGATCCTTGTGGATCCCTTCCACCTCGGCCTATTCTGTGATTCTGTGATTCTGGATTAGTTGAAAATGTATTGGTAAGAAAAATATCCTCATTGTTACGAGAACTGCAATTGTTTTTCTTCTGTAAAATGAAGAGCTTTGAGTCTTTGGCTTTGAGTCTTGTAGACTGTGTTTCTAGTATGACCTTTTCCCACTTGGTTCTAAAAGACACCATTCAGAGAGAAACTGTTTGGTTCATATTCCATTTCCTCAGAGACCATGCCTATGAAACTTTCCATATGAAACAGAGAACTCAAGCACTCATTTTTCCTGATGGGAATCTTGCCAAACATTGTTTTTTTTTCCTAGAAGGAATATTTTTTGTCCTTTACAGAATAACAGATCACAGAATGTGCCAAGTTGGAAGGGACCCATAAGGATCATCAAGTCCAACCATTAGCCCTGCACAGGACCAGATTATCACAGAATGGATAATGTTGGAAGGGACCACAGTGGGTTATCTGGTCCAACCTCCCTGCTCAAATACGGTCATCCTAGGGCACATGGCACAGGATTGCATCGAGATGGTTCTTGAATATCTCCAGTGAGGGGGACTCCACAGACTCTCTGGGAAATCTGTTCCAGTGAGTGATCATGCACACAGTAAAGAAATTCTTCCTCATGTTCAGGTGGAACTTCTTGTGCATCAGTTTCTGCCCATTCTGCCCATTTTCCGGATGGATTAAGCAACAGAACAAGGTTTGAATGGGGGGTTGTCTTGACCGATATTTGTCATCAACCAGTCACTTTTTTTTTTTTTTCTTTTTTAAACACTGAGCATTGGCTAACTACTAAGCACTGAACTGTGACCCAGGTGAGTCTAAATGTATTCAGTTGATTTACATATTTGAGTTACAAACTCATTTCTCTGTGGAGAGGATTAAGATCCCTCAGAGTGAAATGAGATGTGTAACTGTGGTGATTCAACTATTTCTCTGAACAGTACAAGTGCACACAGAGCAACTCCTTTGCTGCTCCATAGGTTAAGCACCCCAGAAGGTTTGTAAACATTGCAAGCTCACACAGCCTCACGTGAACCTTCTACAGAGGTGGCACATGATCGTATATGTGCCTTTACTGAATGTTAGTTTTTTATCTACATTTAGAATTATTATAAAAAAGTATTTTGGCAGCAAACAATAGTCTGTAGTCTTTAATTATGTAACGTGGGATTTTATCACAAGTTTTATTAGCATAATATGTCTTTGTTGAAAGATTTGTGTCTCTCTCTGCTTATTGTATAATTTCTAAGGTTTGCTCACAAAAATATCCCTGTTCCTTACAATTTAAACATTTTTAAAGTTTTCCTTTTTAAAAATATTATAATGATATTTTTTTCACACACAGAAAACAAAAGAACAGAGAAATAGAGACCTGAAAGTTTATAGGTATATATGAGTCTGAAGCACTAAGCATTTCAAGAAGAAATTTCTTCTTGGGAATCACATAAAATCCTTCTAAATCTCACTGGTTTCATACCTGGATCATTAATTGCCTATATACCTTTAATGCGTATTAGGGGTAAAATATTTAGCTACACATAAAAAAAGTCAATGAGGTGCAGTATATATTTTAGAATCTAATTAAAGATAAAATATAGTCCTAAATGAAGTAAAGAAGATTACATGAGAACTGTGCAAAGTTTCCCAGGTGAAGAATATCTATATAAATGTTTTTGATGGTTTTTTCTTTCCCCAAATTGATTTTAAAAATTCCTAAGTTTAACAGTAAAAGTAGATACAGAGAAAACACTCATAATTTATTATGTAGTACTGGGGCCTTGCTATATCTACACTTATAGCATCATAGTATCACACGAGGAGTTCTAGGACAGATGGCCAAGCCAATAAAAGTTCATGTAAAGAAGAGGAAATTACAGATTAGAAAAAAAAATGTTAGCTTGTGGTTTAGCAGATTTTGGTAGAATCTAAAATCTAGTAGATGTAGTGAATAGATGATATTGTTCATTGCCTGCAGTTCCATTGATCACTGAATTTTCAACTTAAAAAAGTGAAAACAGGAACAGAATTTTCTAAAGTACATGGATAAGGAATTTAAAAAAAAAAAATAGTTTTATGTTTTGCTGTCTCTTTTTTTTTAGTGAGAATGTAGTAGTACTTCTTGCCCTGAAGAAATCATGTCCTTTTCCACAGACTTCTTTCCCTGAGAATATTACAGGCTTGGAAATGTAGGGAGAAGGCTACCTGTGGTTTCATATCGAACCCATCAAGCTCTATTTTCCAGAAAAGACAGTTACATAGTCTATACCTTGAGAACTGGTAGGGTTACAAGCACCCTTGATATGTCAAACCATAAGAGATTACAACATCACTGCATCTACCATTGCAGTGTTCACACTGCTGCTGTCATACAGCAACACTTTTAATTTGTATAACACTTTTAAAAGTAATATTTTTTTTAATCTCTTTTGTTATATCTTAGCGTTGCAAAAGCACAATTTTGGATTTCAAGCACTTCATTATTTCACATACATATATCTCATATCTTCACCCTTTATGGATGTTATATAACCTCTTACAATTCCAATTACTTTAAAGACTAATTTCAAGTTATCTCAAATTAAGATGCTTTTAATACCATATTCTTGCATTGTAAAAAAAGTAAAAAATTATTTGAATACATTTTTATTAAAGTAATTGTAAATTACCTGTAAGTGATCCTGCTAGAAAATGTTTTGATGTGTCACAAAAATAAAATTAAAATTTCAGTATCAGAAATGTATTTAGTATTGGCCTCACAATGCTATATGGCACTATTTTAGAAGAAAACAGTGCATAATTCTCCCCTAAAATCCTACTTTGATGCATTTGCATCTGTTTTCAAGATGCCAGATGTTATTGACAAGAAGTTAATAGTCACCCATGTTGTATATTTAACAGTATTTCTTCTGAAGTTGAGTAATTTGCTGAAGATCAATAAACTGAAAGTAAACTTTATTCAACCTCCTGTCATCTCTGATCTCTGCCTTTCCTTGTAGCAGACAGACATATCCTGTTACTAGAGAACCTTCCATGCCAGCTTCATAATGAAGTTTTCAGTTCCATCGGAAATCTTTTTGGAAGCCATAATTTGTCATCCATTTTTTTTTTAAGGAGCTGGTCATCACAGCAATTTATCACTTGAATACTAAACACGGACAAATATTTCTACGGCTCGTGATTTTCCCTCCCTCCCCCCCAGTAAAACGAATGCTGGTAGCATAAAAAGTTTGTATGTCAAAGTAAGTCATCTTCGGACTACAGGGATAGGGACTAGGTGATCTTCTGAGCTCACTTTGAGTCCTGGAATCTGTAACTCTGTGATTTCTAACTAAATAGGAAACAGCCTAAGGAAGGTTGTCTGGTCAACATCCCAACAAAAACACAGTCTTTATAACTGTTGACGGGCATATATTAACATATTAGGAAAAGACTTTTTAGTATTTTTCAAATTGTCCTTATCTCTTCAGATAAGAATTTGACATGGAAATTTCAAATATAAAATTTATATCTATAGTGACCCTGAAGGAGGCATAAAAACTTTGTCATCTTAATTGAGTGCTTTTTTCAGCTTATAGATCGTTTTCTCAAATGTTGATATGAAACAGGACCAAAAAGTCAGGATGATTGATCCAAAAGAAAGAAATATAAGGAATGAATAGAGGAAGGAACAAAAAGAGAAGAGGAGAGTAGTTAAGTCAACGTACCTTATTTTAAAGTGCGAATGTCATAGGGTATAATTAAGTTTTAGTGCTCTACCTCATGCAAGGGATCCTTTTCAGTTATCCATTACAGGCTTCCTGTAAGTATCAAATGGGATCTGAGACGAAAATTTCCAGTTTTATACTTTTTCATGATGTTGAAATACCGTTGGTGAGAGATCATAAGAGAGGAAAGAATCTGCAAAAATTAGTGGTAATACTACTGATAAGGTCAGATATTAAATGAAAAGTTCAGAAAACCCTGTGGTATTATACAAACTAATTGAGAAATGACTGAAAAGAATAGTTCTCATGCAGTTATCTGCTAATGAGAGGGGAAAGAAGTGGTAAGTAGGCTGAGGGATTTGAACCAGAAAATATATCTTTGCAGCAAACTTATCAAAAGCAAATTCGCATGACAAAAGGTTCAAGTTCTTTATGACCAACAGTCTGATTTCAACTGACTTGGAGAAAACTAGTGATACATAGTAGGTTCAGGAAATTCACGTCGCCAGTATATTCACATTAGTCCAGTGAACATCTCGTTACAACACCTCAGACAATCTTTTTACTGATGGTTCCTCAGTAAAGAAAGGTTACATCAACTTATGTGTGGGTTATACAGCATTCTCTACACATGCCAGCATCACAGAAACAAAAGGTGATGAAATGTGTAACTTGTTAATGCCACCACAGTACTTCGTGTTTACATTTAAAATCAATATTTTCTTTTACATCATACTGTAGGTGACATAGTCTTGGCAGTTAAACCTGAAAATGTGGTAGATATCCCTGCAAATGAAGAATGCAAAAAAAGATTTTTTTTAAGCTTTTCTAAAAATGCTGGTTTAATCTTTATTGATATATAGAGTGGGATTACTTCTCATAAAGGCTGCTCCTTTTTAGCTCAGTTTCCTGTATTACAGGGAAATGGCATGTAGGTGAAAGCAAATCAAAGCAAAGCAGCTTTCTTCTGTGATCTTCTATTCTCAAAAACAAAATAAACCAACCAAAAAGGACACCTCACACAAACAAACAGCCCCTATCTCCCAAACTCTCAACAGCCCAGAAAAGGTTGGATTATTGTTGCATATAGCAATACTTACATGTACATAACATATATATGTCCCCAAGGACTCAAAATATATTTAATGAGATTTTATTCTCATGCAACGGTATGAATGACTGAAAAGTACAAGAGTTGTTGCAGCACTGATAGTTACTTTTAGATAACTTACATTTATGCAAAGCTTTTAGTAACTTCTGTAACATCTCAAAAACTCTTTTTCTGTGATCTAAAAAGCTGATCTTATCAAGCTAAGAGATATGACATCTTAAAATTTATGAAGATAACATCAAAATTGAGAGAACAACTTTGACAGAGAATGTGGAGGTGATGGTTTTACAATAGTATTTTTTCCTGTTGCAATTCACAGTATGCATATCTTAAGGGAGTATACATTAAAATTAGGTGAAGCAAGGCCATTTCCCTTTTGTGTAGGATTTTACATGTAGAGACATATATTTGAAAATTACCTTTTTCGAACGGTTTAGTACCACATGGTGTTTCTCTTGTTTTTTTTCTAGTGGCATGATTGAGATCCTCCTGCAGCCTTTTTTTTTTTTCAATAATACTAAATTCCTTTTTAACTTGAACCTTTTATTTTCAATTTTTTGAAGGTTTTCTGTTTCTTTTCTTTACCTTGCTGCCTGTTTTCATGAAACGCTTAAGAAATTAGTATTCTGAACATTCTATTCAATTGTATTTCTTTTAAATGCAATTTAATTAAATCCATTTAAAATAACAGTTTTGAATCTGCCTTATTTCTTAAGGGAAAAAAACTAACTTAGAGAAGTATGACAGTAATGAAAAAGAAATTGATGTTTTTCTTTAAACCTGTAAGTTTTATGGTTCTTCAAACAAGTCTTAATGTCTGTCTAAAGGATTTAATTTATATCAAACTGTAGGTGATGTTTTCTTGGCAGGCCCATATATTCCAAAAGGTTTCAGAAAGCATAAACATATGCAAGATGATAAATTGATATCAGTTTTTTTTCCTATATTGCCTGTAACTAGCTTTCTCAAAACATTTGCTTAGCATCCACAAGTCTGCATTTTAGACTCATGGACCAGAGATAATATATTTGTATTCATATCTCCTTTCTTGCATCATTTCCTGTCTATTCAAAAACTTTTTATTGATATTTTCAGTTATGAGGAAGCCTATGCAGTGGTATTCACAGAAAAACTGCTAAAAATCAGAAAAGTAATAACTTTTTGGGAGTTTTTGAGAGCCCATGCATCTAACTTGTAGATTGCTTAGGAAAATACCTAGAGTCCTTAAATGAATGTGTTAAATCAAAAAGCGTGGGTTTCTGAATTTTGCTTCAATTAATATTAGGTCTAAATTAGGTAATGTTTAGCTTAGAAAAAATTAGTAGACCCTTTCTTTTTCCTGACACAAACAATAAGATACCATTTCCTTTACAGTTTTATGTATCTTATTTTCCTTTATGACTATTTACTTCCAGAAAACCTGATTCTTTAACGTTTCTGATTAAGAGAATTTCATAGAAATTACTCTTCCCCCATTATAATACATTGATTACATTGCCCATATAAAAATAAAAAAAAGTATTGCATAAATATCAGAAAAATATTGGTTATGGGGCCATTTAGAGAGGAAAAAACTGTGTTGAATACGTTTACTTCTGAAGCCTGTTATGGCTTTACTGAATCTCAATAGAAATTCAAATGGCATGATAAAGAAAACAAGGTGATAGCATTTTCAGCCCCGAGTAACAGAAAGCAGTGAAGCAAATCATCCATCCACTATGGGGCAGCCATTTGTGAAATATAGAATTGATTATTTAAAAGAAAAACTATATCATAATATCAATACAAGAGGGAAGAAAAAAGCAAGGACCTTTGAGAAAAGAGTGAGAAAATAAAGGATCTTCAATACATAAAAGAAAAGGAAAAGAAAGAATGGGAGAAAAGATCCCAGTAAAAGGGAAAGGAGCCCTAAGGTGCTGAGATGAGAAAGCATGAAGTTCTTGTGTTCTCCCTGAATTTTGTCTGCCATTATCCTAAAAGCATATATTACAGAATCACAGAGCCACACATTGCATAAGTGAAAATTCATGTTTTTAGAAATATTTTCCATAGGTAAATGTAATGATTATTATATAATATTATAACAACATTGTCCTTTACGGTAGTCAAAAAGAAGAAAAAGCACTTTTGTTTGTAAATGTATCTCTTCGGATTTATTAAGAACCTGCGCAAAAAACAAAAAACAACCAAACAAAAACTAAACAAACCAAGTACTAAATAAATGAAATGTTAAATAACTACAGTTATCCAATACACTATAACTCAACTCAGAGCAGTTCTATATCCGGATTATCCTGATAATTCTCTTTTTTTTTTTTCTTTTGTTTTTTGCATTTGGCCCTTGCAGGGATTCTAGTGAAGTATTTCACTTTTCTGCAATTTTCATATTTCTCCATATATCTTGTATATTTGTGATACTTTTCTGGAAGGTATCTGTCACCTCATAGTTGAATACCTGCAAAGCACTTCCTTAAGTATTCCACCTGAGTAATTTCCAGCTCACTATCAGAATTACTAACCAATAATTCTCACTATTAACTGCTTTATAGAAGATTTTCTTTGGGATATTACAAGCACAGTAAAATACACTAAAACTTGTAACATATTAAAGATTGGTAAGGTTTTCCTTTAATACAAATGTCTGCAAATCGGAAGAAAGGAGTGAAATATAGACAGACGAAAAAAAGCGTTCTAGGAGAAAAAAAAGTGTGCGGCAAATTACAAACATGAATGACCACAGTCAGCAGCAAATTCCTCTGTTCTGCCATCATGTCTTCAGAATATATTACCAAAATTGTTGCTTTTAGCAATGACTCCTGTTGGATAGAGCAAAAGAGAAACGAGGCTGCACTGTGCAGGGAGGAATCAGGTACAGACACTGTTTGAGATATGGCAGTTAGGGCAGTTCTGTCGTTTTCAATCAAAATTGTCATTGATGTAGAAAGAGATCTGCATATTAAGTTCCCCTTCCTTTTTTTAAAGCACTGTAAATCTTTCAGTACCCTCACTGGGTTAGGGAAGGTTTTCTTAATTTTTCCACCTCATTTTACTACATATTCCTGAATAAATGGCTCCAGTGCAGCTGCATCTCTGTCTACTCGAGTCTCTGTAATTCTTCCACTGCTCTCAAAACAAAACCACAACTCAGGAAACCCACAGATCTTGACTTTTCATTAAAACCAAAGCAAAATAAAACAAAAAGTTCCGTATTCTTCTGAATAGATATACCCAAGAAATATGAGCCTGACAAAACCTATATATTTTCTAATTATTTTTCCCCTCAAATTCATCAAAGTATGAAGAAAACAAACAAAAAAAAAAATGGTTCTGCTATCAAATAGAGAATGCAGAATTTCAACAACTGTTTTTCTTTTGAAAAAAAGAACTTATTTGCAGAATTACTAATACAACTGATAATAGCTTCAGTTTCATTTATAAATGACTGAAGTAACCGTGTGTACAGCCTTAAGTACTATGTAAATGTGCTGCACTAGAAGAATTATAAAAAGGGAAAACTATGGGGTTTTTTCTTAATCTAAACCATTAAGATTTTTCTATCTTCATATTTGCCATTTTTCTCCTGTGGTTTTATTTCTACGTATGAAGGTAAATGAAACCTTTTAATAAGAGCAGTGTCTTATAATTACATGTCTACATTTTATGGTTATATAGATACAATTAATTGTACGACAACAATTATTTTGCATGTGTATTTCATTAGTTTACAAAGTAATTACTCTGAATTTTAAATAGCAATTGAAATACATTCAAATTTCTCTTCAAAAAAAAGTATTGAAAAAAACAGAAAAGTTGCTAAAAAGGTTATTTAAATAGTATAATAAAGTAATCATTGCTTCTGATCTATTTTTTTTTTTTTATCCTTTGAGTGTATATAATCTTGCTCTTTCAACTACATGTAATGATCAAAATGTAATGGTTGACTCTAGAAAGTAATCATCCTTCACAACAAAATTTCTGTAGGACAGATATTCTTCTTCTATACATATAAAAGACACAAAAATGAGATTTTTAAAAATCTTTAAATATATTTACTTCATATTTGAGCTATTAAAAATAAGTTGCATTTGTAATAAATTTATTTTTATTAAACTGAAGAAATAAAGTAACTGTAAGAAAAAAATTAAAATTTAAATATATATATGTAAATAAGGAGCCAAAATATTATTGTGTTTCTAATATGGACCTTAATATAGAATGTTTTTATATTGGATTATTATGAAAACAATAAAATATAAAAATACTTATTCAAAGTTTTATTACATGAATATTGTACAAAATGTAAATATGTGTTAGTTCCTCCTGGCTATATATATTTTAGACTAAGATTTGTTTAATCCCAGAAGTTGCATGGTAAAGCCACAATAAAGAGGCTATTCCTTTTTTTCCTAGTTTTTCACTGATCTCCATAGATTATTATTATATGTTGTTTTAATTATCATATGAAATTTGGAGATTTTTAGGTATCTATATGAAAAAATATATATTGGGAGTTTGGAGTGAACTATTGTGTGAAAGAGGACAGCTGAAAAGGCCCAACAGATTACTAAAATTGCAAACTTAGTTTTCCATTAACATTTTCTATTTGGCATCTTAAAAAGAGTGGAAGTTGATTTCAGCAGAACATCCTGTGGGGAAATTAGTTCATTTTGCTAGTATCTTAATAATTACAGTGACATCAAGGTTAATTGCTTAATCTGTATTGCCATAGTGCAGTCCTGTAGAAATCCCAGCACAATCTGCTCTATAATTAGTGCCAGAATATCCATATATAGAACAAGCTGTAATCTAAATAAATAAATAAAACAACTGATATGATTAATAAATAAGATTTACCAAAGTGTGTTTGTGTGTGCATGTATGTATATACAAAGAGAGAGGGTAGATTTCAGAAAACAGAGGTCTTACAAAATATATTAGACCCTTGAGGAAATATAAACAGCCAAGGTAGAAAATAACTTCAAGCAAGATGTTTTATCTCCTTATTCTTTTTTCCAGGTCCAGAATGTAATTGCTAGCCAACACCACCAGATTTGCATCAAGTCCCATGTGCTTTGCTTGTCCCATGTCAGAAAGTAGGTGGTCAGAGTTTAAAAAGTAGTTGTGAAGATCCTTCTACTTCACCTTTTGGGTTAATTTCAATAACATTTCCTGTTGCTGAGCTTACAGATTTGTATTGCTTTGGCACACTTCATTAGCTCATGATCCCATGTGGTTTTATTGACTGTTCAAATTCTGCAGATATGCCATTCAGAGGGACAATGTGGTGCCCCTGATAACTCAGGATGACATGATGGTTCCCTTCCTGCTCTCTTCTCATTTTTGGAAACTGTGAGACCATTTGCACATTACTCCTTCATATTAGTCATTAGTTCTTGCTGAATGCTTATTACATCTGAGGCACAAGCTGTGAGTTACTCTGTGTTAGCTAATATAATTTTCAAAGAACCGGTGTCTGCAGCCTGAAACCAGCAAGTGGATCTTTAATAGTGAGCTGTATCATTGATCTTATTTTTTCAAAAGGGTTATAAGGAGAAGTTTTAAGGCATTTACTAAATTTGTAGCAACATACAAAGGGAATACTCCTTTTAATTACCTTTAAAGAAAAAGAAAATTCTACAAATTATATCTCTCCCATTTTTACAGGAATTGGATTAAGTAAATCACAGCCTACACTAATCTGAAAAATATGGCAATGAAACAAAACATCTTCTATCATCTTTTATTGTGTTTTGTACAGCGGAACTGAAACATAGAGCCTATATCCTTGAAAACATACACTTTTTACACATCTTAAGGTACCCATTCCATTTTCAGTGTTAAGCCCATCACTCAAATATTGGTATCACTGTGGTAAAAACTGATGATGGTTTATTGCTTTAGATACTATGACTTTTACTTTATGGGAGTTGATGAGGCAAATTAACCTTAATTTTACAAAGAGGAGGAATGTGTCCTTACTGCTCAAGTATGTATTCTCCAAAGAGGGATCATTAAATAAGGAAATGTCTCCAATGACACATACTTTAAATCATGCTGTATGTAAAAAAAATTTCATCTGTCTTACCAGCACATATCTAGTTATGTAACCTCTTTGAGTAATTTTGAAGGTATATGCATTTACCTCATATAGATGCCACAGATAGAAACAGCTAGGTATGGAAATGCTTTATGTTAGTACTTCTGAACTTTGCAACTTTTAAAATAGCCATTTTTTAAAGCAGTAACTAAGACAACCATGCACTCAAAATGAAAAAACCTTTAATTTTCCTGCATTTTACTTAGTCATTGACTCTTATTCAGTGCCTAATCATCTCTAGGGAAACATCAACTCTCCAAAGTCTTGCAGAAGTTGTCATTTAAATGTCTTTTTGCCAAGCACCACTTTAATTTTGAATGTTTGTACTACACAGTGGGAATTTACGCAATTTACAAAGCATTACTGTAGTAGTTGCGAGATTGTTGTTTAGAAATTTCACATGAATCTCTTTCACCTTCCACATAAATTCTGTTCTTTCATCTCCCTTTAAAAAGGCAGTTGCAAACCTGATAAGTTTATTTTGGCAAACTGTAATTAGGAACCTGCAATACTATCTAAGAAGAAAGCTGAAACTCAGCACAGCAGTCTATACTCGTATCTAATGTAGCTTTTTTTTCTTTTCCATACAAGTCAAAACAGTAACAATTTGAAAAAGACTGAGACTATTAGCAATGCCCTAAGCTTTTTAATAGTTTATTTTAATGTGCCTGTAGCTGAATAATATTATTCAGTTCTCTGTTTTCCTCTCTTTGTCGCCATAGATACTGCTTAGAAAAGTTTTATAGCCCATAAGATACTGATATTGAAATCAAGTAGCCACTAGCAGGAAAACTACTTCCTAGCTTTGTTGATTGCTTACTGCAATATATTAAACTTTATCCTTTATTTTAAAAGTGCATGGAGCCTTTTGGTTTGTGCTCTCTCACAAACTTCTTTGGTTTTCTTTCAGAAATGTATACAGAAAAAACTGAGGTGAGACCTAATTAGATAAGAATTAGTTGATTTTAAAACTGCTAACAAGCTGACTTTAAGATCAGATTTCTAACTTTTGGTTAGAAATGCCCATCAGACACAGGTTAGTTCTTTTGAACTGTGCAGTGCTGTGCGCAGTGTTGTGTTGGCTTCACGCCAACTGTCTGAACTCACAGGGAAAACCTTCCCCTCCCTTCTTCCCCTGGGGCAAAGGAAAAAAAAAATATAGAAACTGAAGAACCTGAAACCAACCGAATTATATCAAAATATATATATTTGCATATAATACAGTTATATACAGCTAGAATACTATGTACAATATTAGGGACCCCGAACACACCCCCCTCCCCTGAAGGGAAAGGGAAAAGGGAAAAAAGGGAAAAGGGGAAAACAAATATACACAATCAAAAACTAAGAACTAGGAAAATAAAGAACTAGCAAAATGTAATCTCACCACGTCCCTTATAAAAACAGGGTGGCCTGACACAGCCGGCGCTCTCCAATCTCCCGTGTGGCAGACCAGTAATCACTGCAGGCCTCAGCTGATAGATAAGCAAGACCAAGGCAGAGACCCACTGCTCCTGAACCTCACCGGAAGAGAAGAGAGCGAGAGCTTCCTCTCCCTTCTTCTTTATACCCTTGATTACATAAAAATCATATGGAATACTGGGAACATGGCCTTGGTTCCTTGGTTACAACCTGGTTACCAAGGAAGGCCTAGAATCAAAACCACTACAAGTGTGATTTGAACTGTGCAGTGTAATTTCAGATTTTGATAAGAAACTCAAAAGAGACTATTTTACTTTTTTCTTTTAAAAATACAAAATATTAGATAATAAAAGATTGGTCGTGTTTGTAAGTGATACAAATCCACATTCATATTTAACTAATACTAAGTAATAATTTTTTTTTTGAGACCTTGATGCACAACATTAAAGAATGTGTTTACAATGTACCTGCTGTCATTTTCACTGTGAAAGATACCTGCTGTTCAGCCTTAAAAGGTCACATAGTCTTGGCTTCCCTGCCATAATCAATATGAACTACGTGTCTCTGCATCAGAATAAACAGCCACTGCTGCCTCTTCTTCTTCTTCCAGACAAAGTACTGTGTTATTCCTGATCTCCTCTCCCCTCTGGGTCAGCCTTTTCCCACATCCATAGTTAGTGCATAGGGTGACTGTAATGACAAAGAGAACACTGGAGCAATGTTAATGCAGTTGTGTATGACTGATTGGACATCCTCAGCAAAAATTGATCTTCCCATCTCCCCTTTGAGTCCACTAATGTCATGTTGTTTTTTCAAAGAGACTTAAGCGTACTTGATAGACTTGTTCTCAGGTATTCCATTCCAACCTCAGAGGGAGTAAAGGGTGGGGTGATATGCAAGGTCACTGGCTGTTGAACTGAAATTAATTAAATGATGAATGGCCTTTCAAGATAATTATTATCATACAATTATTTCAGCACATTTTTGAAGGCCTACTCAATGCAGGATCATATTCAGCTGGGTTCTGATTATCTCCAAAAGTAGAGGTGATACAACCTTTCTTGGCAACCTGTTTCAGTGTTTGAGCACTATCACGATATTTTTCTTACGATTGACTGAAATTTTCTTACATTTATGCCCATTAACTCTTGTCATGTCACTGGATCTGATTAAGAACAGTCTGGCTTTGTCTCCTTTACTCCTTCCTATCAGAAATTTGTAGATTTTCCAATATCTCTTTTAGTCAGCCTTGCATGGATTTTTGTGGGGGTTTGGAATGGGTTCGGGGAGGTTTTTTCATTGTTTAGTTGGGCTTTTTTTTGGGGGGGTGGGGTGTGTGTATTGTTTTGTGTGTGTGTGGTTTACTGTTGATTTTAGTTCTCATGCAGATTGCTCGTGTTTTAGAATGAAAGCTGCATAAGATCAAAGAATAAAATCTGAGACCACACTATATTTGTTCTTTTAGATAGCAATGGAAGAGAAAACATTTGAAGACAAATTTCATGGTATACTTATTTTAGTTCATTACATTACAGCTTTAAAAGCTTAAAAATCTGCAGTCTGTATTTCTCTTGAATTGCGGAATGTATTTAAAAGAGACTGGCATCATATTTTTCTGATAATTTGAAAAATTACCTTGACAGAATAGGGAACATATTTCTTTAAAAGCATGATGAAAAGTGAAAACTGTAATTTAGACCTTTTCAGACCAATGTCTAGATCTCTTTAGTAATGCACAATGTATTTTGGTTTAATTGTTTGGATTATATATAACAACATCTGCATAAATGAAGGAAACTTGAAAATATATTTCTAAGAAGTTTCTGCGGACTTCAGGTATTAAGAAAACTGAGACCTACACATATATTTTGTTCTATCACTGTTTTAAGTCCTCGAAATCTGTAGTAAACTTTTTTCACAGAGTAATAACAAATATTTCCTTTTCCTATTTTCCTTTTCACAGGTCCTTTTATCTTGAATTGTTTTGTTATTCAGATACCTAATACAGTTTTGCAAACAGTGGCAGTGGCACAAACAAAGGTGTGTTTCACAGTTGTGGTGTATGAAGTGAGAAACACCTGAAGGCAAATCTATTGTCAATGGCAAAGAATTGTATTTAGCATGAGATGAGCATCTCTTGGGGACCAACTGTAGCGTAGCTATTTAGTCTTGATTTGGTGTTGTTTCATTCTGGAGATAAAAAAAAGGAGTTGTGAATGCTGACAGATATAAACAGACCTGCTCAAATAAATGACTGAGGTTTTTTCTATTTGTTTAATTATTATTTATTTTATTTCTTATGAGTTAAATGAGGAATACTGCGAATATTGGTAGTCTTGTCAGGTCTGGAATCAACTCTCTGCATAAAAATAGAAGGATTTTGAAGGTTTTTTCCCTGCAAAAGTTCCTCATTTTTAATTCCTGACAAGAACAAGTTGCCATAGATTAAAAAAGTAACTGAAAGAGATTTGATTTTATAATTTGCTGTGAAGCACAAAGTAGACATGCAAACAAGCTTTTCTGTTGAATGTTCATATTATACTGCTAGCATAAAGATGTAATATGAACTCATTGTAAGTTAGAAAGCAAAGAGTTATTTAATCTCTGACGAAAACTTCCAAAAAAATCTATGACGCTTTACCAGGATTTCTTTCCTAAGAGCCTCCATCTGTTCTGATTTTATTTTTAGGATCCATTTCATCTGTTGGTTTTGTATTCAAATATGTTGTCTCTCCTACTCCCCTCACTTGCAACTGTAGTCACATATCTTAGAATGCCTCACACAATGTCAATAACATCATAGGAACAAAAAAAAAAATCCCAGAACTACTTATTCATTAGTTGTCCTACAAATAGTCATAAAAATTATGAAAACTAAAGAGACGATAATAGAGATTCATAATTTATGGAGATGGAAAACCTATTTTGGAAGCTTTTTCTTACAGAAATTGTGAAATTTACAATTTAGCTCTTGTGTATATGTGTGTTATGAGCTTTGAGACTTTGTTCTTCACTTTTGCTACAGATATTTTTTCAAAAAATAAAACCTATACTATGGAACAGTTTTCTGCTTAGGTGTACATTGAACCTAGTAAGACTGCACATCAGGGAAGAATGTGAAACAGATTTTTGAACTAGCCCCGGGAGTAAGTTTTGCAAAAGAAGTAGTTAAGAAAGTTTTAACATAAATTTCTTGTTGATGGTGTTGCCTAAAATATAAATAGCTTTCCTGATAATATTAGTATAGATAAGGTAGAAAACATCTCTTTTAATAAAGCACTTTAAAGTGCAGCAAATACATAAAAGTGCATGTGAGTATACAGGGGTTCTACAATTTTATAGCATTAAACCATCCAATTCAAGAATTATTCACCCCTAGCACTTCTTGAGATCTGCTGCCCTGGCACACCTCCCCAGAACTGAGTCAGAAGTCTTAAGATCCCTTTCTTCTTCATCTCCCTCCTCCTCACTGCACGTGCTATCTTTGGAGCTCCTCCAAGGTTCCTGGGCCTTCAAAATTGCTTTGGCTACCAATGGTATCTTATTATGCTTTCCAAATTATTCTGTGATTATATATTCCAAACAAGATGTGCTTGCTAGAGTCTTTTCCCTTAAAAAGAACATTAAACAAAACCTGAAGAATTTAGAAAATTCAATATGAAGCGTTCGGTAACCATCAACTGCTGTTCTAAAGTGCTAGAAACTACACAGCTGTACTAAAACCCCATATTTGCCACAAATCTTAAGAATCTTAAGGCATCAATGAGATGGAGCTGTGGGTTTTGCAGCCTTCTTAGACATGGCAGCTTTTGTGAGCAATCTGTAGATCATATTAAAGTTACTGCTTTGGGGTGGGGTTTTTTTGGCTGAAAATACGGAAGGGACATACTCAGATGATCTGTGTAACTAAAAAAGGAACAATCTGTCTAAATTTGTTGACATGGGTGGCTAGTGTGATTACTGCACATTTCTTTTCCTTAGTATTTTTAATATTTTAGAACATAACTTATTCTTTTCACTTGTTTACACAACAGGAGTGATGAGATGATCCTGTTACACTGCAAAGAAATGGTAAGTCCACCACTCCATTTTTAATGCTTGGGCCAGGGTATTTGAAAACTACATAGTGACAAGTCATAAGAAAAAAGTCACAAGGCATCCAAGTGTGTGGTGAGTCTACGTTGCCTTGTAGTAGAAGACATGTTTAGAGTTACATGTCTCCCTGATCAGATGCTACAAGAATATAGCACATTCAAGCACAAAATACTTCTGTACGGAAAGCTGTTTTTCTGCTACATGTGATAAAATTTGCTAGCATATACAGAATTGAGTCAACTAAGTTAAATAATAGCTTAAATAAGTTTGCCTGAGCTTTCATAAAGTTACATCCATAATCATTTAAATGAGATATATTATGTTTGTCCTCAATTTTGAAATTAATTGCCAAATACAGGCATTCAGGATTGCTTAAAATTAATTGACTCGTGCCATTTGAGACACCTAGGAATCCACATGGAGTTGAAAGATACTACACAACCTGTGCTCTTTTGTAGATGGAACTAGCAAAGAGATAGGAGAGCTCTAGGATGCTTAATATGGCACTGGATGACTGTTTTTAAGCAAGAGAATTGATCTCCCAGCCTCTTTACTGGACAGAATTGATCCCATAATTTCTATTCTAGACACATCTTATTGTTGGGTGGGTTGTACTCCAAACATGTCATCTCATTTTGTTGACTAAAGGAATGGGGATTAGCTGCTGAAACATTGACATCTACCCAAGAGACTCACCTGATACACACCATGTTCTCAACTATTTTTCAGAGTGGCATTAGGCCTCTGGAGTTGTTTTTTTGCTGTATCTGCAAGGCTCATGCACATCTTATGACTGTTGAAGCCTGTAAGTTACCAAGTACCTATATTTAGGAAAAGAGCACTTTCCAAAAATGACGTAGAACCATAGAATCATCTAGGTTGGAAAAGACCTTTAAGATCCCCATATGCAACCATTACCCTGACACAGACAAGTTCACTATCAAACCATGTCCCTAAGCACCACAACTACACATCAGTTAAATACATCCAGGGATGACAATTTAACTACTTCCTTAGGCAACCTGCTTCAATGCTTGATAACCCTTCCTTGAAGACATTTTTGCTAATATATAATCTAAACCTTTCTTGGCACAACTGGAGGCCATTTTCTCTTGTCCTGTTGCTACATGACTGAGAGATGAGAATGACTCTCACCTTGCTACAACTGCCTGTCAGGTAGTTGTAGGGAGTGATAATGTCTCCTGTGAGACTCCTTTTCTCCAGGCTAAACAACCCCACATCCCTCAACTGCTCCTCATTTGACTTGTGCTCTAGACCAGATTTGTTGCCCTTCTCTGTACTCGCTACAGCACTTCAATGTCTTTCTTGTAGTGAGTGTCCCAAAACTGAACACAGGATTTGAAGTGCTGCATCACCAGTGCTGAGCTCAGGGTGACAGTCACTGCCTTAGTCCTGTTAGCCACACTATTTCTTATACAAGCTAGGATGCCATTGGCCTTCTTGGCCACTCAGGCATGCAGCTGACTCACATTCAACTGTTGTTGACCAGAACCCCCAGGTCTCTCTCCACCAGGCTGCTTTCCAACCACTCTGCCCCAAGCCTGTAGCGTTACATGGGCTTTTTGTGACCCAAGTGTAGTAGTCGAAACTTGGACTTGTTCAACCTCATATCATCAGTCCATTCATCCAGCCTCTCCAGATCCCTCTGAGAGCCCTCCAACCCTCCAGCAGATCAAGTCCCATCCAACATGGGTGTCATTTGAGATCTGACTGAGGGTGCAAATTGATTCCCTCATCCAGATCATTGATAAAGACATTAAACAGAACTGGTCCAAAACAGATCCCTGACAGCTGGATGTAACTCCAGTCACCACCACTCTCCAGGCTCAGCCACTCAGCCAGTTTTTAGCCCAGCAAAGAATGTATGTTCTCCAGGAGAATGCTGTAAATGCATAGTGGAAGCAATGTTCCTGTAAAACAGGATAAAGCAAGGACAGTTCAAATAACATACAGACCTCACTTAGCAAATATCCTACTAAAAAAAAAAAAAACAAAAACCCTAAAAAATTCACTACCCCTAAAAGTCACCATCCGGAAAAAAAAAAAAAAAAAAAAAAGAAAAAGCTGAAATAAATAAAAATGTTATTGGCAAATACCAACAAAAATATACTAAACTTTTCCATGTTATGCAAAACAATCTCTAAAACTGTGCTGTGCTATGTAAAACAATACTGGCGCAATCAATATTAGAAAAATTGGAGGTATTGTTATTACGTAGTTTGATCAGCAGCTACATGATGTGGCTGAGGAAGAATGTTGTTCTGTGGATATAAGCAATCCCAAACAAGCCTGTATGCACTAATGCGTATTCTAAATATTTTTACTGCCTTAGGAGGTCATCCTCATTCTATCAAGTAAATGCTGGAAACTGGCCCCACAGTCTGCATACTGACATAAATCTATTTAGCCAAATGCTTTAGAGGTTTGCTACATACTAAATCTGGATTAAATCTAGAGAGTTACTGACAAACAAAATTCCTGTGGTAAACTGTTTGCAAGTAAATATGACTTCTGTTTTCTATTGAACACCTTCTGGATTGCATATTGTGCACAGTGATATTTATGCCCTAGACAAAAAGTGATTTGCTCCTTTTCTCATGCAGATAGCAATAATTTTAAGATGACCAAAGACTATTATACTAGCGAATCTTGAATTCTGCTGTATGAAAGGAGAAGTCCTGTTTGAGCAAGAGGTTTGTCCACAAGATTGAGAGTCAAACTAATATTAGTTACATGTTGTAGAAATGTTAACACCATTTTAAGTGAGAGATGTTGTATTCTGAAAGCTTAAAATTTAGTTCTTAGACAGTAATGAAGAAATTCCTGATGAGGTTGAAAGATTGTATCAGCTTTCAGGAACTGCTGCATTTGCATCCATCCATTTCCTCAAACTGAAAAATTATTTGCAATACTTAATTTGTAAAGTAAAATTTTGGGTTTTTTTCTTATTTTAAGGGTGCTTGACACCAAAGAATACTACTAAGTATAACATGAATTTCAAAACATATGTAGGTGTTTTCCACTTTGAATGTGACTACATAGACCTGCATCAAAATCCAGCATCTTTCAAAGAATGATATGTGCCATCCTCAATAACTTGCCTGGAATACAATGTTATCTTGATGATGACTTCATGAAAAAAATACTGTTTATATGACTATGTATCAACACAGCAGGGCTGAAATCGAACTTGGCCAATGTCACTTGAGATCATCTTGTCTCCAACATGTAATTTTTTCAAACAGATCTAAGACGTGAACCGTTTCACTCTTCTGCAGTTCTCTTATCTTGACACATTTGATATTAGGCTATAAATATTTAATCAGGACTATGGTACTATTGTAGAACTACTGAATACAGTACTCTCTATAGCTTGAACTTTGCCCTGGAAAGCTGCTGCTCTCTTAGGAATACAAAGCCAAAAAATATGCTAGAAATATTTTGGGATTTACCTTCTCTAATCTTGTGTTACTTATCATTATGCTTATTAATGTCTTAGATTTGCAATTTAAAATCACAGTACATGCTGACAATACTACATATGGTTAAAAGCTTTTATAGAAGATGATAAAAATATAAGTTTAGAAGGAGGCACATGGCCACCTATGAATTCCAGAAAAAAATGCAAAAAAGTACATTTTTTGGCCTAGGAATTAAAATTACACATAGGTCATAATATTTTAACTATGAAAAGTGTAAAGCCAGCTCTGGCATGGCATGGTTCTTATTTCACATTTGCTTTTTAGTAGCCAAAAAGAAACATTTTGGTCATCTATCTATAACTGTTTTTTACCTACTTCTCACTAGCTTTCCCAGAATAGCCACTCAAGAGAAGATCAAGTCCGACAAACATCTGTGAGACACAGGATTATTATATTAATTTTTGGATCAGAACAATTCAGGTGTGTGTGTTCCTACCACTGCTTACCAAATGAATCAGATATAAGTGTGAGCAAGGATGTGAAAAAGTTGAAAGAGCTCAATCTTTATAGAATTATTAACCATAACATTTTAGAGTTCAATGTGTATTTAAAATTGAACGGCTACACAACCTGACAGAGCAGAATTTTTCAACTAGATAGAGTATTAAAAAAGAAAAAAAAAGTAATTAAATTAAATGCTAAAGTTCTAAGCAGGCCATGCTCAGGCATAAATTATAATTGCTGTTAAACAATAACTTCATCCACAGTTCACAACCATGCAACTTTTAACTGTAAATGAGGAACTGCATCTCATGTGGAAGATGCTAAAAATGTTTACTCCTCCTCTGCTTTCTCCATTATTGAGCTCAATGTCACTCTGACATTTGTTGACTACTTAGTTGGTTTATGACTTTCACAAGAGAAAAAGTGTGTTGCATCATTCTAGGTGAATGTACAATGACAGCGATTTGAAAGAATACAGATCTTCCAAGTGTGAAGAATGTTACTTTAATGTATCTCACGAAGGAAAAGTTATCTGTTTCAGCAGAATGTTGGAGATCTAACTGTAAATGAGGAGACAATTGGATCTAATTAGGTAGAAGGAAGGGATTATATTTTAAACATAAGCTAAACTATTTGAAAGGGAATGAATAACAAGCAATAAAATGCTAAAGTGCCTAAAAAGAAATTCTATAATAAAATGGTATTTTGTTGTGACTTATGATTTTTTTTTCTCCTTTGTTTTAATATTAATAATTTAGTCTTCACACACTACAAAGGGTTCTGTTAATACAGCATTGCTTGCAGGCTAATATTTCATGTATGAATTATAAAATGCTCATGCTCTGATGGAGCTGAACCTAATAGAATCATATGAATTTTAAATAACAAAGTTAGTGGAAAAGGAGCAATTATATAGGCAAATTAAAAAATGTCCTCCAAAATAAAATGTTATTCCTTCTTTTTGCCAGATGTTTCTGATTATAAATATTATTATTAGAACTGGAAATTATGAATGTTACTGTATATTAATATTGACAATTATAAGGTACAACACTAATTATATTTATTATTGTTCTGTTTATAATTATTTTAACATTTTTTGATTAATAATGTAAAAGTACATGCTAGGTAGTCTTAAGTAGTATACTATTTTAAAGAGGCTAAAATATTGATTAATGACAAAATTTTTATGACGTATTACACTACAGTTGCTACACTGAGGCAGGCACTGTGTAAACATTGTATGAAACGTTAATTATTTGCTCCAAAGACATTAGAAACGAAAAAACAAATGAAATCTAGGAATTAATGGTGCTTCATTGCTGGACTGTTTCATAACCTTAAAGACTGAAGAGATCAACATCTTTTCAAAAGGCAAGCTCTTTGAGATATCTCAAATTACTTATTACAAATTGAAAACATCCAGTTTATTCACTTCTGAAATTCCCTGTCTTTTTTTGATAAAATATTATTATCTCGTGGTAGTTACAAACTAATACTGTTCTTGCAAATCTTTATGGATTTGTCTATATTTAATTACTAAATACTATTATTAAAAGCTTAAAATTTATCTTTACATCAGCTATATGTCTTTATATCAAAGATTCAGTATTCTTGATTCAAATTTTAGCAATAAATATTCAACAAATAAGAGTGATAGAATTTTATGAAGGTAGAAAAGTAAGATATAGACTAGAATTTAACCACCGCTAAATTAGTTCAAGTCGATCTTCCCAAAGTCTCAATTTCCCTATCAGTAAAATGAAGATAACTATACTTATTTACCCCACATAGGACAGTGAGGCTTTATACAAGTTTATGAAGAGCTTTAATATTCTCAGGTGGAAGGAATTAGGGAAAAGAACACAAGTCCTCTTCAAGTCTATAAATACAAAGAGGCATTTAAATGTTCCCAATGTATATCACTCTTTAGAAATAAGTTCTTCCCTTAAGTCCCTGCAAATTGCCATTCTTCAACAAGTTTAGACCATTACTTTACATTTTTAGACAAATATACCCTATTTCAAATAATTTACTCTCAGCAAAGACAGTGATAAGAAAGGAAGCTTCACCTCAAAGAAAGTGGAATAAACTGCCTCTGCTACGAGGTGTTGAACCACAGACAAGGACAGTTATTTTGGTAGAGCTCTGTACTGCAAATTCCCAACCCATTCTGCCTGATCCTTTCCTATTTGTGTCCCTATTTCCTTGGCAATGATGAGGAGTCCTTCTTTCTGCTGCTGTTGATGACTGATCTTCTTTCCATGAGTTATATGTATATGTATGTATTTGTTAGAAGCTTCCGTTTGCAAGAAGCGTTGCGCTTCATTTTATCCAATCACTCAATATAACGGCGGCCAGGCATCATGTCAGGGAAAATATTACAGGAAATGGGTGAAAGATGAAATAGCCTGTTATACACAGCTTTCACTTTTCTGTATAAGTGCCAGTGGTTATGCACAGTGATTAGAAGATAAGGCTTGCCTTCTCAAAATTGCTGTGATAATCATGCACCACAACTCCTGGGTGATTTACCAAACCACAGGACTTTGTTAGAGCTCTGTTGTTTGATAAGAATGAGTCAACAGAGCAACCCTGAAGGATGTCTTATATTTAATTATTAAATGCAGAGCACTAAAAACTGTTTTAGCATAATTTTAAAAGGTTAAGACAAGGCTAAAAAGACAGTTATCCACCTGAATAAACTCTACAGTAGTTAGTGGTTTTAGCATGCATAATTTAGAAATATTGTTGTTTTGTTGCTTTAATTCTTCATTAAGCTCCCCATTTTATTGTATAGAGATTGTCATATGCTGACAACTGGTTCCTGAATCTATTTGAAAACATCCCAGCAATATTTTTATCTCAAATAGTCATGCATAATTGTTAAAGAAGGTGGAATTGTTCTCATAATTTTCATGATTATGACTTTTCCAGTCTGACAAATGCACTCTTGGCAAGCACAGTTTGTTACCAAGCAAGACTTTTTGTTTTACCAGTGGAGAAGATTAACCCCTGTTGACAATTGCATTAATTCAAGGCAGATACTAAGAGTGTAATGTAATTTACTTCCTTTATTTCTCTTTGTGTGCTTTTCATAAACATGTACTATACTATATCGTACTGAGCAATCTGTTTGTAAACATATTGGGGAAAAAAATAAAATATTTTATTTTTGACTACTATCTGTCTGATTTTTTTTGTTTCAAGAAAATTCGTTGAGAGATAGTAAATGACACTTATTTTATAAAGATACAGAAAAATTAATTGAAAAAATGGTAGGATCATCACATAAGCTCATAAACCAAGAGTCAGAGCTTGGAGCAAAACATTACTGAGGATGATCCACATCTTGAATAAGTACAAAAACAAGGCATTATCTACTTTCTTTTGTAGAACAGCTAAAAGTTAAATATTCTACGGTACTCCACAGTTTTCACGGCTTTGTTCTGCAACTCTTTTGAATACTCTATTCAGAATCAACATAATTTTCCTTATACCGTAAGATGGTAATGTTTCAGGATACCACTATGATTTTGCTAAAGGCAGATAATTTAATTTTGGCTTGTATGACCTTTTTAACAACTATTTTTTAACAACTCAAAATGGAATATTTACCTGAGAATTAAACAGGTCTGAAAAAATAAAAAGTCTACTGTTAAAGTGTTTTTAGGTAACAATACAATGGAAATCGCAATTTTTATATCATGTTACAAGACAGAAATAAATGGAGAGGTAACCAAAAGACTATGGTGTGAGATGGAAGGTTTAGAAGAAAATACTATCAGGAGCTAAGGAGGAACAAGTATGCAGAAGAGAAACAACAACAAAACACAAGTTCACTATGTACTGGATGTGCTAACAAATATGTGTTAGGATTACATCTGTCTTCCCCATCTCCCCCTCCTCCCCCCAACGCCCCAAACCTCAGTTTCTGCAGCTCCGTAATAATATCTTTGTCTTCATTTATCCTTCTTAAAATAAAAGATTCCTGAAGAGAAAGAAATTTACGTAAAAATGTTTACAAGCAGACCTCCAGTCTATCCAAAAAATTCAAAAACGTATGACAAATACAAGGGGTATTTGTTTCAAAAATAATTAGCATTCCCTTTTTAGAGTCATCATCTCTCTGAATATTTGGTACAAGGTTTTTGGATAGTTGAGGTTGGAAATAGATTTCTCTGAAATGAATGTGTGATGATTTGCTTACCAAAAATTACCAAATAAGGACTCATTTACCTTCACTTTATTTCAATGAAATCATATCTGTGTAAATTGAAGAAGAATTGAAGAAGATCTGCACAATATAACAGTAAAGTGACAAAAACAAATTTGGGAAGGGGGTATGGAATGAGGCAGGGTTTTCTAGTGTTGTGTAACTTTTTCTGTCACTGTAAATACATTTTTGATGTTGCCTCAGTCCAAATTTTGTAAATAACATTATAAAATTCCTATACAGTTCTAATTGCCACACTTGCTTTCTTTTGGAGACTATAACAAAGCACAGGACTGAAAAATATATTTTCCATTGCTCTCCAATGGAGTATTTATGTAGCACATCATTGCTCATGTGCACCATGTTGCTAATAAGGTAAGTGAACACGTTACCTTAATAGTGGGTAGAATTGAATCTACGGAGGAGTAGTAGGAATGAACACCTTAATGCATCAATAGGGGGCGGGAAATTCAAATTATTCTGAATATTTCTGCACAGTTCACAAAAGGGATTCTAGTAACATTGGTTCCCCCTCATGTCCCAATTTTATTCTCAAAAACATCCCAGTTTAGGTTTTATTCTCCCATCCTCTGTGAAAGCTTAAGTCTGCCACAGATTTCATAGCACAGGCTGAGAGAAAGAAAAATTACTTCTGAGAATCACAGAAGCCAATGAAGTAACTTCACCCTGCAGGGTTCTAGAAGTTCTTAATTTAAACTATGAATCACTTTTGCCACAACTGAAAGGCAGAAACTCTTAAAGTGGCATCCTTCAGGAGTAATTCTGCCTTTAGTTCAGCACTATATAATTCAGACATTTGGAACAAGTTAAGCACATGAATCTCTAAAGGTGGCCACTGCACTTAAAACAATAGTTGGTTATTCTGTCAGGCCTAAGGAAACACACTTTTCTACCCTAAAGTCTTCATTTTAGTGGTCGATCCCCTTTAAAAGTGATGAAAATTGATGCAAAAAATTACCATAGTCTAGATTTGACTGGGTTTGTTTTTCTTCTTCTTTTCCACCACTGTCTGCAAAAGTAAATATAGAGAAAGTGTTGTGAGCACAAATTTCAAGTGACTTCAGAAATAATAATTTATACTCTTGAAGCTATTTAGTGGACTAGATCTATTTAATAAAATGAATTTTGTGCATTTCTCACACACTTCAGAGATAAAAAATGTAAACTGTAGTACCTGGGGATTCTTATGTATAGTTGATAACACCAGGTGGATAACTGGTAATAATAAGTTAAATGAGGCCAATGCAGAAGGTGATGAGAGCATGACCTCACATTGTGACATCCTTCAGCAAGAGACTAATGCCTCTCAGAATGTTCAAAGGCAGCAACATCAGTGCTTGCCAAATAAAGCAATTCAGGCTCTCTCAGGCTACTGAGAATCAGGATTCAGTCTCAGATTTGTGTCAAAACTAAGTCTGGTTTTCAGCTGAATCAGGGCTGCAGATAGCATGTAGATTTAATATCCAGTATTTTGTGTTTCTAGCCTTTCTTTAAAAGTGAAAATCAATCATCATGAAATTAATTTTTAATTTCCAATTTTATTTTTTTAATACCTAACTAAATATTTTCATTTAAAAATCAAATTATCTGAATCTACATATCAATGTGTTCCTACCAAAATTTTTAAATCCTCCTATGTCCCTGAAGGTCATAATCTCAATATATTGTCCCTTAAGGTTCTGGTTTAAAAGCTAGTAACAAAAAGGAAAATTTAGATGCATGGGCAGATTCTACATGAGAATAAAATCAGTTGGAAAGAAATCTACCTGGTTTAATTGTCTTTTTCTATAAGAACAGAGAACACTTTCTCTGTTTTTTAATATAAATTTCATTATGGGAACTTTTTAATTGCCTCAAAAAAAAAGACATAAATAAATAATATCAGGAAATGGTAAAATCCAAAACCCACATAGAAAAAAGACACTTAATGAATAGTATCTGTAAATAAATCTTCTGACTACTTAAATGTAATTGTCTTAAGTAATTTTTAAAGACAATAGTGTTTTCCCCTTGATTCTCATTCCCATTACAAATATTTTACTACCTATATAGTTTGTCTTTTAGGGTAATAAGTTTAGACTCCACATTTCACAAATTAGTTTTTCTTTTCCTAAATATAGACAGATTTTTTAATTATTATTTTCACAAGGATCATTGCAGCTGTATAAGGATTTTGGTTTTCTGTAATCTAGTTACAGTCATTGCCAAAAAAACACAAAATGCCCTGTCAAAATCTTTAGTGGTTTGACTTCTACAAATGCTATTATTTATTTAAAAAATAAATAGCCCCATCAACAAAAACTGTTGACATTAAATTACTGAAACGTTTGTAACAGGTTTATGAAAAGCTCTCTAATGCAAGTTTTTACTTAAAGTTACTATATTTCATGAAAGAAATTACTTGACGGGGCTGTTTTGAATTTTAATGTTTGCGAATGATGAAAAAAATATATGAAGGAAATGTTTTCCATGATAAACAGTTTCCTCTGTCATATTTGAAAGGAAATTACTTTCTATGATTAATTAATTTATCCAATTAATTTATGTAGAAATTCTTTTGAAAGATACACTGACTTTCAAAAATGACATGTATTTTCATTGCACATCACTATACACTGTAGTGTAGATTTAAGTATCTCGTAAGGTGTCATGAAGTGACAGATAAAATTAGATAAATTGTTAACAAAGATATGTACCATGAAGCTAGTCACATATGACTACTAAAACATAAGGCTTGAAAAAACATGCAATTGTTAAAGGAATGTATAATTCCTATGTTTTTATTTCAGTACCTCTATTGGAGTCCTTCGGAAGAACAAATTTGCAGTCCAAAAATTATCTATTTTCTTTTACCTGAATATAATTATACAAATAACTAAAATATTTTTGATAATGAAACTGTCTCCCTTATGGAATTTACTGTCTTATAAATTGACATCAGACTTGCATAATGGCTGAGGTTAGAGGGGTGTCTGATTATCCAATCCAACTCTTCTGCAAGTTTGTCTTTGCTCCAGATCTCCCCATGGGTCTCAGGGGTCTGAGGCTTCTGGCGACAAATCTTACCAGTAAAGACTGAGGCTAAGGAACAGGCCAAGATAGTCAATGATTCCAGTTCCTCTACCAGCATCTCTGCTGCCCATTCATCCACATTTTCCAAAGTTCATTTTACTGCTGATATACCTGTAGAAGCCCTTCTCACTGCCCTTCACAACCCTTTCCAGATTCAGTATCAAATGGACTTTAGCCTTCTAAACCTCACCCCCACATGGTCACACAGTGTCTCTATATTCCTCCTGCTTCCACATCTTTTTTTTTTCTTGTGTTGGAATTCAATGAGGATGTCTTTTTTCATCCATGCAGACCTCCTGCCACCTTTGCTTAATAACCTAGTCATCACGATGGACCATTCTTGATCTTGAAGGTAAATCTAAACACACACACACTTATGCACATGACCAAAACCTGAAGTCCAGAGCTGTGATACTGCTATTTATCTTTTTCCTTCCTCTCAGGGTTCTGATCTCAGGCCCTTGAGGCTGAGGAGTTTTAGAGAAGATCCAGTCAATCTCTGCAGCACCAGAGATGAGACAATCTGCTGATCACCTCCAGCTTCCCTATTTCCCAACACAGGTAGTCCACCAGTATGCCCATCTGCTGCAGACAAGAAATATTCCTCCTTGTCCCAGCAAGAGGCCACAGATACTCTCTACAGCTCTAGTGCTGTAGAGCTATGTTCTCCCCCAGAAACTCTATCTTGGCCAATGCCTCTGATGTTACAGGCAGAGCTGCTGCAGTGGCTGCTCTGCAGTACCTCACCACCATCACTGAATACATACATGCTACCCTGAGCAGAGCCCCTGATCCCTTTCTGCACTAAAGGCTACATCTATTCCACAGCTGCTTCCATGAGCTGTGCTCTAGATCAGCTCTTATATAGCTCCCTCCCTTGCACCTGCTGCAAGGATGCCTGACCATTCCTTACCAGGGGCCTTCTGGGACAAAAGCTGACTCCTTCTGTCAAGGACAGATGACAGAGCTTGTTAGAAGCTGCTAGAGCTTGGCACTCACAGCATCCCATGGTAATCCTATGCTGTCAGCAGCAGGCAGTCTGATGTTCCTCAGAGATCTCTCATAAGTTTTCCAGTGATCTTTGACAAAGTTCCCAGGAGATCTAGAAGACTGCAAAGCAGAGCCCAGGAACTGCTCCACAAACTGCTGTGCCTGTTGGCTTAAAAGCCTTAATTGCCTTAAATTTAGGATGAAGGTATATAATGACCATCAAGATCAGATATGGTTCCTGCACTGGACTGCAGACAGTTGTCTTTATTTTTCGAAAACTGCATTGGAAACTTAGCTGATGATTTACAACCCTTATTAAATATTTTTAGTTTTTTACCTTGTGTACTGAAACATAATTAGAAAATAACAAATATTGTTATTCTCATTGTTACTGCCACATGTAAGTACATAACAAATTTCTGGTACAACATGGTGATGATTAGTTTGGGAAATACTAATAAAATTATTCAAATAAAGGTCAGATTTCTTATCCATTTCCTTCATATAGATGAAAAATGTCAGGTTAAACAATTAGTTATTTATATGGTATACAGCTCAGATCATAATCTCTAAATGCTGTTTGGAGCCGACACTCAATACTATTAACCACTAATGAGATGACACTTTAAATCTCATAACACATTGTACAGTTGGGGAAAAACAACCAACACATACATACAGACATGCATGCACACACACAGACTGATGCTCGAAAAGCAGACCCTGAATTACTTTTCTAAAATTTTTTAAGAGGCATAGATACACCACTTAACATCACTGTATACAGTCCTGAAAAAGAATCACCCTCAGTGTAATTGGATAAAAATTCTGTATTTTAAGTTATTTTAAAAATTTGGCATTATAAGACCAAAGATGGTAACAGAATTAGGCAGGATGTAATTACTGGTGGAAAAATAAATATATTAACTGTAAATCTAACACACTAAAGGTGGCCTGCAAGACTGCATAAATTAGCCAGGAAAAAATAAACCATTCTTTGAAATATATTATGTTGCTATAGAAAAAGATGATATAGAACATATTTTAGATAAAACATACATATATATATAATATATATAATATATATAATATATATTATATTTTAGATAAAATATGTTGGGATAAAAAAAAAGAGGATACAGAACAGAATATATTTAAAATAAAATATGTAATTGTTGTTAAAATAGTCACATAATACAGTTGGAACCACTGACACATTCTCTCTTGACATCATTTCATTAACTTCCAATGAAGCTAGACCAGCAGAGAATTTGCTTCTTATAACTCTTATAAAGTAAGGTGAGAATTAACTCCTTCAATGCTTTTACCAGACATTCAATTTTTAGCTTGTATGTATATATACCTTAAGAAAACCTGTCCCTAAAGACTAGAAGACAGCTACTAAACACAGCTACATAAATTTACATACACTTAATATGTCAAATGTAACTTTTCATTTCTAGATATAATTCAATTAAAAGTTGAAATACAATTAGTGGCTTTAATAATATTATATCTATATAATTTTATCTCTGTTCAAGGTACTTTTTCTCATTGTTTCTCAATGAATTCTATCTAGTAATTTAAATATCATTTGATAAGTTTTTGGTTTGTTGGTTGGTTTTATAGGTACTGCATAAGTCTTCCTTTTTGCCTTTTCCAGTACCTATGTAGAATTTTTATGACAAAACTTCAAAGTCTTATGGCTCAGCAAGAAAAATAACGAAAAATAACTAACCCCTCCTGTAGAGTACTTTTCTTAGCACAAGCTTGCCAGCTCTGGAAAGGCAAATTATTCGGTACAGAAAGCACTGGGGTAAATAATATCTAAAAAATAAAAAATAGTAGCTCATGACATAGATATTTAAAAGTCAACAGGCTCTCCCTGATCAGCCCCTCTGCTACCTAGGTTAGACTTCTCATAAGCCTGTAGTTTCTCTCCCTGCTTCCCGGCAAAATTTTTTCTGAGTGACGGAGGCAGGGACAACCTTCTGAATCTTCAGGAGTCCTATCTGACAGCTATTGTTTAAAATCTAGAAAAGTTATCAGAATATTGATTTCACTGAAATAGAGCTGACACGTTGGGCTTAATTCAGTTATATAAATATAGCAACTCGTGGCATGTGAGATCCCCTTGGCTGTCCCGCCTGGCCTCTAGCTGTCATTGTAGCATGACACAGATCACCTGAAGGTTGTGAAACTCTGTGAAAAACATGAGATATTTGTGATGATCGACTGCATCTCAAATAATGGTTAGAGCCTGGTGCTACTAATGCCAAGGCTGTCCCCATTTACTTAAGGGCTCGACTTGATGATCCTTGGGGGTCACTTCCAACTCAGAATATTATGTGATTCTGTGATCTATTTGTAAACAATAAAAAATGATGAAATCATAGCTCATGTACCTGCACATTTAAGTAAATATTTGACTGTAGACCTGCCTGCCTTTGTCTAGGAGCCCTTGTTACCTTATCCTAAAACTGGGCTCATAGAAAGTGAGGTCTCATAAATAAGCATGCTCTCCATTTCCTTTTGCTGAACGAAGATAAGATCAAAGAAAGTCTCTTCAGCCCTAATACAGTATTGATATCAAATCGTGAATTTCTAATATCTGAAAAATTTTTATACTTCATGTTAAATAATTTTTTAATTAAAAAAATGAAATATTCAAAAAGACCCATGTGCTGTGATAATGCCTTTGTTCCTTTTTTGGGAACTCAACTCATGAACCTCCAGTCATGTCACATCCTCGCATCCTTCTCTAACTTCTGCATTTGATATCTATGGAATTTATACTACGGTATTTCCCTCAGCACACGGAGGAATCTAATTTTCATTTTCAGGCTCCAGGCTCTGCTCTGGTGCCTGGAGCACATCCTCCCCCACCTTCTTCACAGACCTTGGTGTCTGCAGAGCTGTTTCTCTCACATATAGTCACACCTGTCCCCAGCTGCTGTTGCACAGCAATGTTTCCCCCTTCCTAAATACATTTCTACCACCTTTGCTCATAGGTTTGGTCTTGGCCACTGGCATTCCTTCCTTTGAGCCAGCTGGATCTATTGGATCTATTGGACATGAGAGAAGGTTCTACACAGCTGCCCAGTAAACATGTAAGGATGTAACACTAAATGCTTTGCTATGGAGAGATTTCCATCCTTTCTTAAAATCAATGCACCCCTTCTTTCTTGGTACGTTATTGAGCTATTCACATATTATGTTTGTTTCCTGCAGATAATTTTGATTGGGAAACATCTCAATAAGTGACTACTTTTAAACTTCCTTGGGGCTCTAGATAAGATAAAGTCTCCAATTTTTTTCTTCCTTTATTTTTCCTTTCTTTTTATTTTTTTCCCCCCCCAAGAGTCTGAAAATTACAGAGGGTTGAAATAACAGATTTGCTACCTACAGAAAGTAGAATGATAACACTACCAAGAAGTTCTGTAAAAATTATAGGCAAGATAGCTTATAAAGAGAATACATAATTTTGGACCTTATTTATAGCTTTAATTAGAAAGTCCAATGCTTTAAGATTCAGTGAAATAAATTTTCAGCCAAATTTTCTTTATTGGAGGGCAAGTGAGCAATGCTAAATCTCTTAATTAAATTCACATAGAGTTTCTGTTTGTTTGGTTCAGGGTGTCCCATGTTTTGCTCCCAATTTATTTATTTTGCCACTTACATTGAAAGAGACACTGGGACTTATAACTACTGAATAGTCCCTGGCTAAAGGAAAATAGTTATACCCCTGAGGTTTGTTGGTTGGTAGCATAATAGTGTATTGAATTATTGTGTCCATTAAAGATAATTTTTTGGCCTCATTTTCAGTTCTTTGTGTTATCACTGTTGTTTTACTGTCATCAAATTGTTTCATATTTTCATTTCTTAAGGTGTTAATGACACTGGTTTGTCTTAAAAATACCAAACCTCAGATTTCAGATACACTGTTATGTGGACTTATTTTATACGAATCTCCACTTTTCTCTACTTAGCAATGTTACTTGTGTATTTTTCACTTACTTCCTCAAAACAAAAAACAAAAACAAAATCCCCAATTTTTTTGCAAGTGAAAGCCTATTTTAGAGAGAAAAAAACCAATACTTGCTTGCCTGGAGTATGTTTATATTCCAGCTGTGTAATAATATGCCATCTGTTTCCATGACCACAATTTCACTAATATTCATTCTGTCATGTCTTACAAAGGTATAGAAGTAAGTTGATTAGTTATAAATGTTATTTTAATGGTGAAAATAAAAAAAATAACCTTTTTTTTTTTCTTAAGAATTATAGATTTGAGTACTTTTCTATACTGGAAAGTTAGCAATGTGTTTTTTTTCGTTTCCCCACACATTTTTCAGTATAAAGTTTTGTTACTGTTTGAGTGCAAAAGTGTTCCTGCTGTTGGTAAAAGAGTGTCATGAAACTAAGCTAATGTAGAAAGCCACACAAATTGTTGGAATTTCATGATGAATTTTAAACGTGTTTCTGTTCGGAGTATTTCATAGTAATTATTACCTATAAGTAAAACTTCTGAAGAAAATCTGAACTACTTGGGTAATAAGTAGTCAAAACAAGTGGTCGTGCCAGCACTAGTTAACCATCTCAATGAAGGTATGAATTGCTGCTAAGTGTGGATATATGAAAGATCTCTCTCCCTCTCTCTTTCTCTTTCTCTTTCTCTTTCTTTTTCT
>VXAY01006085.1:2285675-2324402 GCA_013399855.1 Oxyruncus cristatus
TCTCTTTCTCTCTCTTTCTCTTTCTCTGAAATTCTTCCCTGATTAACCAGGTATGTTAGGATATTTTTAAAACAAGATCTAGTGGTATCAGTCTATGAATAAGAGGAAGATAACGTAATTTATTCCTTCCTATGTGTTTCTGACCTAAATAAATATTTGGATAACTCTTTCAAGTGAACCAAGGAGATGATACTCAAACATAAAAAGATGATAAACAGATCAATAAATGATGCATAAACAGAATAGAAGCATAGAATATCCTGAGTTAGAATATTCTGAGTTAGATGGGACACAAAGGATCATTTAGTCCAACTCCTAAATATTTTATATATTAGATATTTTAGGTTATACCGCTTCCTTAACCAGAGCTCCCAAAGTTGCTTATCTGGAAAGTGTTTTCATAGCTGCATTGCTGCTTCTTTTGGCAGAAGCTGCAAGCTGAAAACTGTGTAATTAACCATAAATAATTAGACAGCAGGGGCTAGATGGAAAAAAAGTCTTTGTATCTTTAATGTAATTTCCTGTGGAAGCAGTTAAGTCCAAATATTCTGAATAAAAATGCTTCAGTCATTCAGTCTCTGCCGTTCCTGAGATCAGTTATCTCCAAGACCTGATACCAGAAGCACTTAGAGACCATGCATAATACTTGAGATGATCATAGCCCAAAAAAATAGAATTGAGATCACTGATATTACAAAAGTCTATATAATAGCTCATCTTGTTTCTAGACGCCTGGATTATTATAAGCCAGAAAGTGACAATCTTTCTGCAACAATTTTCTTTCTTCAGGTGACTGTTTGGAGTAAGGATCTCTATTGAGAGATAAAGGATTTTAGTATAAAAATTGTAAAATACATTAGTTTAATTCTTTATATGTATATGAATAAAGATAAATTTGTTGTCAATTAAATTAGCATAATAATTAAAAAGCTGCTTTTACATTTAATTCACTAAATAAATGGCAATATATTTTACTGACTGTGCAGAGACCTTTAGAGCATCTAGATGTAAGATGAAGAAATTTTCTAGAGTAAAACACCCATGATATTTCTGTCTGTTTTTTCACTCCTGAAATGATTAATGTCAAAATGATCCACAGTTCTTTTGAAGAAGAGCCACTTAAGATCTTAAACATGTATCTGCAAATCTCTCATTCAAGAGCATTATTTCTCCTTGTAATTTCTAGCAAAGACTAACACAGCTCAAAGAGGGAGTTTACAACTTATTCACGGAATATTGCTCTGATGTGACTTGGAGAGTGATTATGCTACATTTAAGGTACAGAAAATCAAAGCAGTATACCTGACATGTTTGAGCACACCCAATAAATAAAATTCTATTCTTGTAGAACTAATTGGTCCAAATGTTGGCTTGTTACTAAAGCTAGTACAACATATTCATAATCACCAAGGATTATGGAACTCAAGCATAAGAAATCATATCCAGCGGAAAAAAAAAAATTAATTTGCTTCTTATAATTTCTTTCAAGTCATGAACCATGAACACTGAATAAGATGCTACCTAAATGGTGTTAACCAGTTTTTTACACTTTTCATCATCTATTTGTGTCTCTACAAGTTGGTTTGTAGATCCTGGGGTGAAATTGCCCTTTCTGGAGTGAAAATTCTCAAGGCAAAGCTAGCCACACAAAATCTATATATCATAGATTCTATATATAGAATCGTTTGTCTAAGGTTCTCAACAGCCAGCTTTCTTCTGCTACATAGATTATCTCTTAAGAAACATAAAAATAATATGTTGTCGTCCTAAATTTCGCCTGTCTTCAGAGCTTGTTGGTGCCATGTTTACCCTATTGTAAGTTTCTACAGCCTGACAAATAGGAAGTTGTTTAAAATCATAAGGGTAAGGCAAGAGTTGATAACGCAGCTTCCAATGTTCATGTTTGACAGCTAGTGGTTTTCTACTAAGTGACGTGTGACAGTAATTGCTCCTTTTTCTCTGTGAAAAACAAACAAACAAACAATCAAACCCCACTAACAAACCAATTCTCCATTAAAATAAAAGCTTCAAACTGAAACTCCTAATCTTATACTCATGTCTAACTTAGGGTTCTGGAAAATAAAAATTATGGAGATAATTTAAGCATATACTTTTTCATAATTTAAAAACTTTATTTTATGATTTAGTCTTCCTACCTGGCTTTTGAGAGCTCCAATTGTATGAACTTACTTTTTTTTCCCCTGTGGTTCTAAGAAGGTAAGAGTTCTTAGTCATGATTTCTAAGTTATGAAAGTAGTACAAACCAATTCTTTCCTTTCCAAGTTGTCTGTAATATAAGTTGATAACTACAGGAGCAAATTGTTTCAAGTTTTCCTCTGAGATTTTATTTGTGAGTTTTGAAAGCCATTTGTCTTCTATGTAAATGTTAGAGACAAATATAAACAATGAATATTTTGTGAAGTAAAATGAATATGTTCATTTATGTTTTTCTTTTCTCCTTTAGTAACTTCTTACAGACTATTAGCTCAAGTAGTATATGCATGCAATCTAAGGAAATGCCAGTTCATTATTGTCATTGCTATCAGCCCATTATATCTAAATTTATCATTTTTAATAGCTTCAACAATATAATTATATGGCTATTTCCATATATGAAGCTTATTATTATATTGTTAGTGATAAAAGAGTGAATTATACCTCTCTTATATGTATGAATAAAAGGTCTAATTTAGGTCAGTAATAAAATATTCATATATTTATATTATTGAGAGATACATATCAATTTTTAACTTGCAGAACAAAGCAGTTCATTTGGTAACAAGGAAAAGGAAATGCATGACATAGACATAAGTAAATATAGGTAAATTGTAAGCACTTTTAAATTAGGCACAAACATAATTTTAAACATTTTACATGTTCTTTTAGCATCTCACTTTCTTTGGTCTACTTGCACAATTCTTCAACAGATTCAGTTGTCTTCTCTATTTAGGTGGAAAGAACAGTATGGTTGTTGATAATATGGCAACACACCATAGCAGTGCATATTGCTTTATTTAGATAATGAAAATTCTTTTCTAGAAAAATACATTTTGTGGGGATTTGGGATAGGTTAATCATCTACATTTTTCATGCATAATAGAACAGAGAGAAAACAGATTTTTTCGTGGAACATACATAGGATGAATTTCATGTGAATCTGTTATGATTCATTAGCTAAATTATCTTTTGAATATGAACAAAAAAATGAGTTAGGGACATTGCTGCCACAAACATTTTTATGGTAATAAATGACCACAAAAAAGATGAACATAATTTCAGAACTGAGATATAAGCCTCCTTCAGTTCACTAACCTTGGTGATTCAAATCCAAAATGTACTCACCCTTGAAATGTGTCTCAGATTACGTTTTATTCCAAACTGCAAATCTGAGAACAATTGTGGTGCCTTGAATGCTGAAGGAGAAGTAATGAACAGACATTATTTTTTGAGTATGTATAGTGGCCTCTGTCAATATAGTACATGTTCAAAGTTACTCATTGTTTCAATACTTGTATTATAAAAAAGTGCTCCTCAGTGTACCTTCCCTACTCTCTCTTTAATGTACATTCAGATGTCTTGATGATAGGTCAGAAGAATCCCATGAGCACATGTGAAATATACATGGATATCAATGAGGTTTGCCCATTCTGGTCTCCAGTAAAAAAAAAAAAAGACACCAACAAAAACCAACCAAATACCCCCCCAACAAACCAACAAAACCAAAACAACCAACAACAACAACAACAAAAAAACAAACAAACCAAACAACAGCAACCAAAAAAAAACCAAAAAAAAACAAAACCAAAACCAAAACCAAACCAAACAAAACAAAACAAACAAAAAAACCCCACAAAAACAAAAACAAACAAAAAAAAAACATAAAAAGAAGTTCCAGATGTCAAATCTCTTTAAAAAAAAAAAAAAATAAATCAACCCTTTTACATCCAAAAGGCCCCCCTCTGGTAGTAAAACTTACTCTAAGGAGGAATTTCAGTTTTCTCTCTCCTCTCCTAAAATGTGCACTGGTCTTGAGCTAACCATGGGCAAACAGTTCTCAGATAAGAAAGTCTTTAAAGGAATCTTTTCAGCAAATATTTACTAAATTGTATTACTTGAATTATAGAAACAAGAATCTCTGACCAGGAAGGACACCACTCTGTTTAGTAGTGTAATGAGAAACCAAGAAACCAACAAATCAAATACATTGGAGATGACTGAAGATGTAGAACCTTTTTCCGATCTAAATGATTAGTCACAAGGATTTGTCTAACCTTCATGGTACCTGACACCAGCAAACCTGCTGAGAATGTTGTTATTGAGATCACTGAAATCACTGTGGCACTTGCATATTGAAGGGCTTTGACTGCTTAAAATCTATCAGGAGAAAACTGGTCCTATTTGTGACAATCTATTTACATACACCTGCTGTTTAAACAAAATCTTTCTGTTCATCAAGTTTGTGGGTAATTCAGTTAATAAGTAAATTGGTTTAAAATTAAATGTTTTTCAAATAGGCTTATCCCTGACTGTGGTAAACCTTAATATGAGGTTAGTGCAGTTTAGACATCTATTAGAGATTATCCTGATTGGTGTCCTATTCACCAGACATTTCCTTACACCTTAATGTTAATTCAGAATTAATCACTGGAATTACACAAGGTCATGCATTGAATGAGTTAGTTTAAATGAACAACTAGGATGCTACCTATAGGTAGTCAGTAAGTCTTTGGATGTCCCTTCAGTACATTAATGTTATCATGCACTCCATTCTATACTGGTTTCTCTTTCATGGCATACGTCACTATGAAATTCATTCTCTGTCTATGATTCTACATTAACCTTAACTGTACCTGTGAAACTGCCAGCATTCAAAACAATTACCTTTTTGTGCTGTACTGAAGATAAGCAAGCAATTGTAATTGGTTGGTATTTTGACCAGCTTACCCCAATGAGATTTATCAAACAACAAATATTGTTAGGCAAAATGGAATTCTATCAGTAATACTGTAGTGACTGTTGTGATGAATTATTATTTGATTGTCATAACTTCAGCATTTTCTTTAATGAAGAAAGTGGAAAAAAAATAATTACATTGTCTGCTTTGTGAAATTTATGATCAAGCAACTCCTTATCCTCATGCTTTAAGGATAATGAAGCCTCAGGAAGAAGTAAATAGAAAGTTTTTTAGGACATAGGTCAGAACCAGGCATGGTCTTTTTATTCTGTGTTTCTGTATTGTCACAGGGTCCAGCTCCATAAACATGACTTTTATGTCTCAGTTCAGTACCAGTGATGAGCAACAATTATAACAATATAACATTTTATACACACTCACTGAACAAGCCCCTGCCCCAACCCCTCATTATTTTATAAATAACTGACTGTCCTTTACCAAATGAAAAGTACAAGTTTTTAAACTTGCTTTGAAGAGTGGACTATGGTTTTTCTGACTTGGTATCATGATTTTCAGAGGTCAACTGAAATCACTAAACATACTAGTTAGGCTATTAATGTCCCAGAGAATGAGTAGAGTAGATACTAAACCCTACCCTGCCCATAAGATTTATTTTGTACTCAAAACTTGTAATTTATTAGCCTATTCATGGGAACTTTGCTTCAACAGCTACTTCTTTTTAAAAATTTGGGATTTACATCTCTCTTATGTAAAGAAAATAGACAAAATAGTGAAATATAATAATTAAAAGGTTCATCTTGTGAGGTCCAAAAGTGAGAGTTAATTAAAACCACAGGGATAGAAAAATCAATATATAGAAAAATAATATTCTTAAATTTACATACACACTGTTTATGTCTTCTCCCTTATTTTTCTATTTTTTTATTGGCTGCAGAATTGTCTGTATTCCTTTGTTTTTTAGAGAAGCTTTCAGCCTTTTAGTTTTTCTGCTTTCTTTTGGTTTAGATTTGCACTTTCTTTATTAGAAGAGCAATTATGCAATTTAAAAGTGACATATTTGATTTTGAGTTATCTTCTTATAAACAAATAAGAAAAAAAAAAAGAAAAACTTTTAAGAGAGAAGAAAAGATTTAACACTTTGTGAAAGTTTATAGCACCTGGAGGATTAATCTTGCTTAATTTTGTGATCTGAATTAAGAATGTTGTATAAACCAGGCTCCTTCAACAGTTAATGGTGTTCTAATCTTCTGACTTTTACTATTTAGGAGACAAGAATAAATGTCTTCTTGTGTTATTCAGAATTAAATATGTTTAGTTAAAAGTATAGATGTGAAGTAATGAAACAACATCAAATACCCAAATTCATTACTAAGTTATAATTAAATGTAGTGGTTGTTTTTTGTGCCTGAATGGGCATTTCTTTCCATTCTTCTGGCCTAAAGAGAATACCTTTGTAGCTGAGAAAAGCATTTCTAATTCCTGCTGCTATTTGTTTAATTTTGCTATCACTTTCTTCTAGGAAAAAATGGGAAGGAAGGAAGCAAGGAAACTATGTTCTATTCCATATATTTCTCTCTTTCTTTCTTTTGTTTCTCTCTTTCTTTCTTTTTGTTACAGCTTCTTATTGGTAAAGTTTGTGTAGCAGATTCATAAATATTTTTGACAGTTACATGAAGGTTAAGAAGAATGCCAGAGAAGGTGGACTGCTTCTCTGGGTGGGTGGGTGCTTAAACTGGTCTATACTTGCCCTGCTGTCCTTGAGGATTTTATTTATTTCACAAGAACATTTTCTGAGAAGTCCCCATCTTCTCCCAAAAGAAATGTGTTTGAATTAGGTGTTCTGAGCCACAGTGACAAGACAGAAAAACACAAGACATGGGAAACTTAAATAAAAGGGAAGTAGTCTGTCTTTATCTAGATTTTTTTAAAAAGGAGGAAAAAAGTGAATGTGAAGCTTTGTTGCTCCTTCTAATAAGGAGTTGAAGATTTCAATCTTTGATGAGAACTCTAAATGACAGATCCTGAATTAATAAAGGCTGTAACATATATCCTTCCCTCAGATATCTATATTCAGATGTGAATGGGATGTTAATTGTTTTGAAACCTAATGCCAGTTTTTGTTCCCTGGTCATGATACAGGCTTTGTCCTAGGTACTTATGCAATTCCAGCCATTGTAATGACCCCTTGTGTCCCAGGAACATATATCCATTTTCGGATACAAGACATAGGACTGTACCCATTAATTTGACACATTAAAGATTTTATCAAGGGACATGATATTAACTCAGGCTTTCTCAAGGTTATATTTAGCTCTTCCTTTTCTCTTTTCTCCCAGCATCATGCAAAAAATTTAGGTCTAGATGTGAAAATTTAAAATTAATTCTAGTGTCATATTTGCTATTACTGTATACATTAATTTTATGTGTGAGGGAGAGAGATAAACTTATAACCATGCATTATCTTTTCTATTTTGCATTTGTGCTACTAGCGGTTGCTTGTGCTGTAAAAGGGTGCGCTGATAAAAGAGATAATACTATACATCTCAGTGGATTTTTTGTATGAATATGTTTAGACAGATATTAATATGCATACATGTTATAAATATAGCTCAATAAAGTAAGGTTTCATTTTAGAATCTTCATAAACTAAAACTCTAGGACAAAATTATTTTAATAATTGGAAACATTTTCAAATACTGTTTTAAGTTTAATTACAAGTGCAGCATGAAACAATGTCATTAGCAAAAATACTACCCGTGCTTTACATACCTTGACCCTAATAAATAAGTTATCAGCAGAATTTAGTAGTATTAAATACTATTATTTAGTTGATACAGCATAGCTTAAGGAAAAGCACAATCTTAACGAAAACCAACAAATCTCCAGAGATAAAATAATCCCATGTCACAAAAAGACATTCCTCTAAGAACATGCAGGTATATACATACATATATATATATATGTATATATGCCTATTCTAAATCCGTATCAATTTTACCAAGCCAAGCAAAAATTAAAATAAAATAAAAAATAGACAGTTGACCATTGATTATTGCTATTACAAGTGACAAAAACCTCCAAGCAGCACAAATCCAGAGTAATCCTGGGATCCTGTCGTCTGCTACAAGCAGTGGCAACATCTTATTTTCTGAGACTACAAGGGCACAAAACCTACCTGTAATCTCTACTCTCTACATTAAGAAAAATTTCGTTTTTTAAAAAAATTCCTGGATAACTACAAATTCTTATTTAAGATGGTGCCAAGTAACTTGGTTGGAAGATGCCCAGATTCATAATCACGGACATTTGGGCTGTATCTTGGGTAGACTGTTGTCTCCATGACACATGAGGAGTCACTAAGGAGAAATCTGTTTGGGTTCCTTCTTTCTTTTAAAGGGAAGATAGTCATCTACATTTTTCTTTTAAAAATATGCTTTTTACTGCTTAATTTTCAAATATAACAGACCATGCACTATAAAGGCATAAAGACATTTGATTAAAAAGCTGAACTCTATTAGCTCTGTTGGACAATTTATCTGCAGAGTATCCCATAACACCTGATAAATGGAAAATGAGATATTAAGTTTTAAAACTTAAAAACAAAGATGGACTCCAGCAGCAAAGTTAGAAGTTTTTGCTGCAGAAATGTCTTTTCGACCCAGCTGAACTACTAAGCACAAATTTCAAGCAGTGGTAGCGTGCTGCTGCTGCCACTTTGTTCACTTCTATGGTTAGAGGACATCAAAGCTGTAATTGAGAAAACACCTCATCCTAATCTTAATGAGCAAATCATCAGATTGGATGAACAAAGTGTGGATATCAGATGCGTGCACACACACAGAGACTAGAGAATTATTTTGGTTAATTTACTGTTTACATATCTTTAATTAAAATGCTATCTTTGCAAGACAAATGCTGTACATAATCCTGGGATTATGTGCTACTGATTCTTAGATTTCTTTCTTAATCCATTTCCTTTATTTATTAAAGACAAATATTGATCTATTACTTTGTGACCTAGTAGTAATTTATTTCAGTAAGATGTTTTTCCTTCTCTAGAATCATAAAAAATAAAAAAAAAAATCCTTCTTTTCTGTCAGAAAGATAAGAGATGGATGTAATATATTTTGCCAGACAATAAGCTTTATAAAACTTTCTTATTAGACACTTTCATAAGCAAATAACTGCCATACAGTGTAGATGGTTCAACAGAAAAGGATGCGCATTTACTGAGAAACCTCTATTCAAAGTGTAAGGAAGAGTATAGGATATGTCAGGTGGATTTCTATAGGGATCAGTTTTGGACCAGACAAATACAGTTTTTAAATTAATAATGAGAAAGAATGAATAATACTAAAAATGGAAAGCTTATAAGAACTTCAAACAACATAACTCGAACTTATCACCATACTGAAAATTAAAGAAAAATCTGCAATAATTAGGATACAAATTAACTACCAGTTCTGCAAGATATCCACAAGACAAGAATCTAGGTTAAAAAAACCCCAACAATTATTTTTCAGCATAAACGTCTCACCTGGGTCAATGTTCTGTTCAATTTTACATTAAAAAAAGGTTTTGAAACTGAGAAGTTAAAGTTTCAAAAAATGGTATAATAATAATTTATTTAAAAGTCTAAAGCACATGGTGTATGAGAAAGAATGAAGGACCTAAATTAGTTTAATACAAAGACTACTGGAATATGTGAAGAAGATTTTTTGTATGTAGAAAGGATTAAAACAAAACAAATGAAAACAAAACAGCTCGCTAGATCCACTGGTAATAGAATAAGAAATGATGTGCTTTTGTGCAGTAAAATGGTACTATGATGCCTTTTTTAAAATGTTGTTGATAAAGGTTTAATGATTCTTAATGATCCAAAGAAATGCTAATAATAAATGTAACAGCTGGAATTTACATAGATTTCATGAACTGATGCCTTTATATTACAATGAAAATTTTGAAGTAAAATTTGCAAATTTGAGGGTATGTTTTTACAGATATATGTATACTGTACTTGCACGAGGGCCATGTACTTACTCCTTTTATGGAATGATTGGTTGTATAAAAAAAAAAAGATTGTAGGCCTACATTTTCATTTGTATAGGTAAGAGATGAGATGAGAGCAGACACTGTACATGGTTAGGAAAATTTAGCTCGCAATGACAATGCTAACTGCATCTGGGCTAACTTAATGCAAGATTACAATTTAAATCTGTTCAATAAAAATTCCCATTCTGTATTAAAGTTGAAAATTACTTGAATTACGGCCAACTTTTAAAGTTGCATCAGTAAGGAGATATTTTCTCAAAGATAAACACTAAATAACAAGGGGCACAAATATATTAACCCTTGAGTTTTAAGATCTCCACATATACAACCTTGTCTTAATTCTGTTTTTATAGCAAACAACTGAGCTTTACTATAAAAACTGATGTTAAAATACGTATTAGTAAAAAGTAATACTTCTCCAAATTAGGAAGCAAGTATTTTGATTTCAGTAAACTTATCAGTTATGTAATAAATATTTCAGAAGGAAAAGTTAAATGTTACTGCTTTTAATCGTTAGTATAAAATACTTTTTAATGTGATGGCATCAGTTCTTTTTTGCTACTATAATACTTATACAGCCAAAATGTTTTATTTTCCACCTTCAATACCAAACCTTATCTCATTAAAATGTCATTTCCTACTGAATTAACACCGTATTTTTTTCTTTCTCTACATTAAGTTCAGCAGATGTTATTGAGTTGATTCTATTTTTTATATAAGATGATGACAATACAATTAGGATTTTTTCAAAACTGTAATTGTAAAATTGACCTTATTAAAATTCTACTTCCTCCATAATTAAAAAAAAACTAATTACTTGTAGTAATTGGACCAGAAATGACATTTTCAGTTCATTAATATTCAACAAATTGTTTTTGAAGATGTTCTTGCATGGTTAGTAGTCAGTCTTCAACATTTCTGTTCATTTCTTATTTAAAAGTCATCTGGAATAATAGTTTGCATTTTAATAAGACAAGGTTTTCTGAATTGATTTATTTATAAGGGTTTTAATTGCTAATTAATGTGTGAAAATATCTGTCTCCTGTAATATTAGTAACACATGAAGTGAAAGGTGAATGTAGTAGAACAATAATTCACACATGCTGCATCGCTCTAAATAAGAATGAAATATTCCATATTTCCCATCCACAAATTTTCATTATTCTTTCTAGAAATGTCAAAACCAGGTTTAATATGTCATGGTACTGTGCACCTAAATAAAAAAGTCAGTTTATCTAACATCACAAAGTAGAGGCAAATCAAAATAATGATGCGTGAACGATTTTATGAACCAGCAAAATACAACTGAGATCATTTCAAGGTGTATACTGTTTATATTATTTGATGTAATGAAATTTGAATTGATATCATAGATGCACCGTAATTCTCTTTATACATTTTTGAATATATGTGCCTATACTTATAACCTTGAAGTGTAATTCCTCTGATGTCCCTGAAAAAGTCAGAGCTCAGACAGGGCTCAATCACAGCTGTGAAGAGATTTCCCTTCTGATAAGCCTGATCCATGAGCTGTAGTGATCACTTTTCAGGGTAAGTGTCAAATTGCCAATAAAAACTGTCAGATGAAGTGAAATGTGAAGTAATTTTGAGTGACATGTCTGCATCAGAGGCTGAACTGAAGTGATTGTGCACTTTCCTTTTGTCAGACAAAGAATCTTCATGTGATTTTTGAGTCTGTATTTCCATAAGTAGATATAAATTTTGAATAACTCTGCTTCTGTTTCTTACACTTCAGTAGCTTCAGATATTTAACCTGAACGTAAGAGTGGGAGATTGCAGGTCTTTCAGGAATTTTGGGAGCTTCCTAAGTTAGGTTGCATCTGAGAAAGAATTTTGAGGATGAAAATATTGCACCAAAAGCCATTTTTAAAAATATATCCCTCAGAATCACGTCCAAACCTTTTGTTTTCATGTCCCTTTTTTTTATCCCATGTAGTTTCTTTACTCTTAGAATCCTTCCATCAGGTCTTCTTAATTTTGGTTAATGCTTTTCCATATTAAAATAGATATACTTAGTAGATACTAAAAAAAAAAAAAGAAAAAGTTTTTGGTCTGGGGGAACCAATGTTGTATAGAACCTACTACAATTTAAACATCACCAATAGTTACTTAAATTTCTGAGTCGTTTCCACTTTAGCCTGCAGTATCATACAAGTACAGGCAGAGAGAGCTGACAGCACTCAGGACATTCTGCAATTGAAAGGAAGATTTAGGGCTTGACTACTGTAGGTGCAAAATAAATAGGCTGTTTATCACAACTCAAATTCCAAGTGTGGTGATGTCCAGAGTACACACACACCTTGCTTGAAGCACCTCAGTGCAATGTACACTCCTGTGCTTACTTCCACAGAAACATTTTGAGTTTGCAGATGATTAAGGTTTATACAGCAGGTTTAACTCTTAGTTTATAGACTTCTAGAAAGCATCAATTCAAAAAAAAAAAAAAAAAAGAAAGAGAAAAGTAATACCAACTCAACCTTTTTCAGGAATCTGCTGCTTCATTGCAGTTTCTGAAAAAAAAGGATGCAAGAGATTCATGGCTACAAATCAAGGCCAGTAGTTTCCAGGAGAATATCAGAGAATGAGATGTAAGCATCATCCTTTGAGATTAATATCCTTTGAAACAGAGAAGTCTCTGTTCATGCAGTCATCATCCCCTCATTTCATTCAGGTAGGGATTCATATTCAGCTACTACAACTGAAGTTTCTCACTATGTGACACTCAGATTTGAATGAGAAAGAAACACCTAGATAAGAATGAGACACATTTTTAAAATCAGAACAAGATTTGTTTCCTTATTACATATAATTTCCTGACTGTATCCACTTAACTCTCATGGTAGCTCAAAAGAGCTGTTAAGTGAACAGATGTCATCATTGTATTTCAATGGTTTCTTTTTTTTTTTGTCTTAAAATGCTGAACATTCATTGTTTTTAAAATTTCTGGTGTATTCAGAAGTCTCACTTCTTTACAAGCACATCAAAATTGTCAGCTCAGTCTGCTTTAGTGAGTGAAATATCATGGGAATATTTATTAGAATATTCAAGCTGATTTGTAGGCATGTATAGTAACTCTGGGGTAAAGGAAAAAAACAAGAGAAAGAAAAAAAAGAAAATAAAAGGTTAGCTTTCTTAGGTCTACAGTCCCATAATGGGTCTAAAATGTTAATTCTGTTGTGCAACAAGAGAATTATTTCTATCACAGTTTCAAAATAATAATGATTTCTCTCACACAGTTAATTTCCACAACAATCAATTACATTAATCACGATGTAGTTTATGTATAAGGTGTATACTTAAAACTTGAACTGGATGTCATTTGAATAACATGTTGCAATAGCTGCTATATATTGTATGCACCACTTTTGACGTCTAGGGAAAAAAAAAACCTACTGTGTCCTTCACACCCTATCAGGAGAAAGTGGGTAGATTTCATAGTCTTCATACTCTAATATTTGTATGACATTCAGAACCACATTTACAACAGGAACATAAACTGGGCATTTTGGAAAAGAAGTCGTAGAAGACATAGTAAACACTATGTCCTAGAAGCACTATTTTGTGGAATGAATATTAAAAATTGTGAACTGTGGATGTTACGTTTTCCCCGCTTAGTTCAAAGAAATAAAGTGGTGGACAAAATCTTTGAAGGTTTTGAAGGCATATTAGGAAGTCATAGTTCATAATTTTTATTAAATAGTTTGCTATTTTTATTGATTTTATTGAAATCACATGTTGCTAAATTTTCTGGTTGTATTAAAATATGTATACATAATATTTACTACTCAAAAGGCCAAGGCTTGCATGATTTCTAATGCCTGTGACTTTAGATTGCCTGAAGAGAGTTCTATTTGCTATGTTTACAAAGGTTTCAATAAATTATTATTAATAATAGTAATAAAGTTAATGGTATATCTGAAGATGACTGACATTCGATTAGGAAGCCAGGATGGAAGTTACCCTGTGCAAGCCACGTGCTGAGCAAGAATCCAACTGCTCTCCATGACTGAAGGTGTGCAGTTCCTTGTAGCAGACCTCAGAACAGTGTTGCATTGCCTTTTTATCAGTGTCCTCACTGCTACTTCCTTTTGTGCCCCACTGGCAGGTGCCATGATGTTACTTGTAAATTCTTGTCAGGCTGAAAAAAGACACCAGACCAGGGAACTCTTGTGACTTTATTGTACAGTCACCATAACTCTGGCAACCAGTCCACTGTTTAGACCCAAAAAGGTGTTGGTTAACAAGCCCTTAAAATCCTACAATACACTTCTACAAGTGGAGGATAACAAACCCTTAATTTTGTAAAATATACTTAAATAAGCTCTCAACTCCTCACATGAAACTTCTCAAAGGTACTGGCTACCAAGCCACAACACACTGCCACAAGCTCTCCACTCCCACAGCAAAGTTCAGTATGGAGAACAGGGTAGAAAATGATAGCTGGGCTTTGCCCAGGCAGAACAAGGTGGGAGAGGGATAAAGACAGAACAGGGAATGAGAAAGTAAAGAATATCACCAGTCCTTAGTTCCTGAGCTGGTTCTGCTGTACAGGCAGTCCAGAGCTGAGGTAAACAATGAGTGAAAGAGAGAAGAAAAAAAAAAGAATATGAGTGGGCCTAATTCACTCCCTTTTATAGTTAACCTGGTGCATGCCTCTTATGTAAACTAGATTTTTTTGTGCCTTTTTGCTCATGTATGAACAGCCAGCCCTTTTAGCCTGCTCCAGGAAGTGAGTCAGGGGGCAAGCTGAGCATGAGTCTCAAGGTGGAGCTGGAAGTTGGCTCGGAACAGCACTGTGGGACCCTTTCTTCTGATCATCTTTCCTGTCATAACAGCCTGAATGTTTGAGACATGGTCCTCCACAGCGACATTATTCTTTGGATCCCTTCCAAAGAACTCTGTAAGTGGGCCTAGTCCATTAGATCAGTTTTATTCCCACTCCTCTTTCTTAACTCATTTTTTCATGTGTCAAATGCAGTCACAAGCAGATTTTATTCTGGCCAGTAGATTTATTTTAAAATTTTGCACTTTACAGAGTAGTTGCAACTCTACATTCTTATCCATTTATATTTTGTAATGTGTTATTTACTCTTTCCACACAGCATTTTCATACTGCAACGCCCAGCCTCAGGTCCACGTAGATTTTTTCAGTAATGCCAGACAATACCTTTGCTTCTTCTTGTGAATGTTTCCATTAACCAAGATTACTGACTGGAAACTTGCACCTGGCAGCACCACACTAAGTTGTACAGTGGTAGTTTGCTCTCCCCCACAGCTTTGGGAACAGACCATGCACCCTCTATGCTTACACCTACTGCTCTACCAGTGTCAGTGTATCATTTATGAATCCACCCATTCTGTTGACAGCTGATCTTCAGAACCAGCAGGAGGTCCAGAAAGCTTGTCTAAAATAAAACCTCAACTCATTGTAGCAAATATTTTCCAATACTTGTAGGAAACTGACCTGCTTCTCAAAGTCAGAGAAGTTAAGTACAGCATACATCTGATTTAAGAAATTACAGCATAAATAGTGTTTTTCTTCATTACAGTATAATTTTATTTAACTGTATAAATTTATATTGTTCAGGTCTTGAATTATCCAAGTTATTCATCCATTTATGTAACATTTTCCCACAACCTTCACTCTAACTGCCTGTGGTGTAGTACTGTGAAGTGCACAAACATACCAACTTTAATAGCTTTCTTCAATAAGGAGGTCAATAGAAATAGCACACAGTGACCCATAATTGAATGTAAGAGATTTACTGAAAGTGATTAAGCTTTCAGAGTCACGCACAGGCAGCTGTACTCATACATCTCAACCACACTGTAAGTGCACATCTTCCCTCATACTGACTTGCAGATTTAGCAGTCATGTCCTAGGTCAAAGAATATACTCACAATAGAGGAACCTGAAAGTGCCTGGATGAATAATAATAATTACAATTAATAAAGTACTTTGCACAAGGGATGGCTGATGGCATTGCCAATCTTTCAAAATATGTTGTGGTTGATAACAATTGCTTAGGTCTGCAAATCTTCTCTTCTTCATCATTTAAATTAATACTTTAACTTAATTTAAAATGCAAAGTCAAACTCAAAGCATGGGGCCAGATCCCAGGCTGTTGCAAACTATTACACATTGAGTGATTTTACCACTTAGTAGGAAGTCGATTTCTACACTAGGCTTTCAGCTTTCATATAAAGTAAGCACACAAATAAACAAGAAAAGAAACTTTGAGGGTTTTTTCAAAGTGTCTTTTTTTCTTTTTTTTTTTTGGTTTTTTTTGAGCAGGCAAAGTATAAAAGACAGAATTCAAATAACTGTAAAACAGAAAACATTTAAGATGTTCCAGTTTTCCCTGAGGGAAAAAAAAAAAAAAAAACTTTGGGGGTTTTTTTAAAGTGTTTTTTTTTTTTTTTTTGAGCAGGCAAAGTATAAAAGACAGAATTCAAATAACTGTAAAACAGAAAACATTTAAGATGTTCCAGTTTTCACTGAGGGAAAAAAAAAACAAAAAACAAAAAACAAAAACAAAACAAAACACAAAACCCATGATGCTTTCTACCTTGAAAAGTCACATTTGAAATAATCAGAAAGCAGTAACATCTCTATCCTGAATCTGGTACATGACAAAAATAATTACCCTTTAACACCATCTAAGCATTTAGGGTAGAATGGGCTTTGCATAAACCGTGGCCAATTCTAGTGGATAATGTGTTTTGGATCCTTCCCTTACTCAGACTAAAATTTGTTCTTCTTATTCCTTTATGTTCTGTTTGTTTGTTTTAATGGATTTGTGATACTTAGATTTAGATATCTAAAATTCTGATGTCTCTATATGAAGTAGTTGTTTTATAGTTCTTTTTCTTCTTAATGAAAGAAAATTGACATTATTCATCCCACTGATTATCTGACAATTTTTTTTAATATTTACTTCAGGGTAAGATGGGTCATTCTTGAAACTTTATTGTCTGAATCTTCGGTGATTGTACTGAGACCCTAAGGCAAGAAGTTAGATGCACATATCCAGACTTAAGTGGACATTATTCACCTATAATAATCTCCCACAGCTTGTCATATAAGTCATCTATATGCTCCTTTCTTGTCATATATTGTAGAAGTGTGAACTCAGAAAGCAGTTGCACTACAAGTGTCTTCCCCTCTTTTTCTGTCTATACACTTGGACAGTCATAAACCTTTCTTTAGTTCATTCTTTACCTTTATTTGACCCTGCAGTATCCATTGCAGAAGCCTTAAAGATATAAACAATTTTTCAGTTTAAAAGGCAAAATATTAGTCACATTATGGTACACTTCAATTAGACTTTGTCATAATCAACAGAAGGTCAAATGCTTATAAATAATTTAAATCTAAATCTAAAGCTTTTTGCATTCGTATGATTGTAGTGAGTACCTGGCATCCAGCTGTTCTCTCACTCCCCTCTGCAACTGGACAGAGGAGAGCTAAAAAACAGCAAAGGACTCACGAGTTAAGAGCTGGGAGAGGTTCACTTACTGATCACCATCATGGGCAAAACAGACTCAAAGTGGCAATATTAACTGAATTTACTACAAACAGGATCAGAGCAAAAGAGTGAGAAGTAAAATAATCTTAAAAACACCTTCCCCCCACTCCTTCTTTCCATGTTCTCCCTCCTTCCCCCCAGTGGTGCAAGGGGACAGGGAATGGGTTCTACCGTAACTTCTTGTTTCTGCCACTGCTCAGGGAGAGGAGTCCTTCCCTGCTCCCGTGGGGTCCCTCCCGTGGGAGACAGTCCTTGATGAACCTCTCCAGCGTGAGTCCATCCCTTGGGCAGCAGTTCTTCCCAATCTGCTGTCCTGTGGGTCTCTCCTCCATGGGCTGCAGTCCTGTATGAAGGAGCTGTACTGGCATGGGGCACCCACAGGGACCACAAGTCCTACCTGGGAAAAACCTGNGGAATGGGTTCTACCGTAACTTCTTGTTTCTGCCACTGCTCAGGGAGAGGAGTCCTTCCCTGCTCCCGTGGGGTCCCTCCCGTGGGAGACAGTCCTTGATGAACCTCTCCAGCGTGAGTCCATCCCTTGGGCAGCAGTTCTTCCCAATCTGCTGTCCTGTGGGTCTCTCCTCCATGGGCTGCAGTCCTGTATGAAGGAGCTGTACTGGCATGGGGCACCCACAGGGACCACAAGTCCTACCTGGGAAAAACCTGCTCCAGCATGGGCTTCCCTCTTTACAGGCTGCAGGTGTCTGGCAGTACCCTGTTCCATCTTGGGCCTCCCACAGGGTCACAGCCTCCTTCGTGCACCACCTGCTCCAGCCTGGGCTCCTCCATGGGCTGCAGGTGGGTCTCTGCACCCCGATGGTCCTCCATGGGCTGCAGGGGCACAGCTGCTCCACCATGGTCTGCACCACAGGCTGCAGGGCATCAGCTCCAGTGCCTGGAGCACCTTCCGCCCCTCCTTCTGCACTGACCGGAATGTCTATATTGTTGTTCACATGTTCTCACCCTGCTCTTCCCTGGCTGGATTTCTTTCTGCACAATACCTTTCTGTTCTTAAATATGTTATCACAGAGGTGTTACTGTCACTCCTGATTGGCTCGGCCTTGGCCAGAGTCAGGAAGTCCATCCTGGAGCCGACTGGCATTGGCTCCACCAAATAGGGGAAGCTTCCAGCAGCTTCTAACAGAAGCCACCCCTGAACCCACCCCCGCTACCAAATCCCAGCCACAGAAAGCCAGTACAATGATACACTGGAAATGCTATGTTAATGTAAATATTAAGAATAATTACTCCATCTTTACACTTTAAGCAAACATTCTGGAAGAATAAGCTTCCTTTCTTCAACAGACTCATACTGCATCTTATTTTACAGTCTTCTAGGAAAGGCATTTGCAAAGAGGATGCATAGTGTTCTGAGACATTTGTGTAAGCACTTATATAACAGTTTTCTATGGCTTGTGACTTCCTATGGGCTTGCAGTTTATCTCTGAATTTATGCCTGACCAAATGGGCACAGTAAATGAACTTTTTCTATGAATAAATGAATCAGAATAACTTATTCTGTTGACAGTATAAACAAAATTGCCTTTGGGTCTAAATAATCTGAGAGATTAGTAGTTTATTAAGTATTCTTCATTACTAATACATGAGTATATTTTTGAATTGTGGTGTATCTTCTAAATTCATACACATTTTATCACACAGGAAGTTTGCATAGATAAGCAAATAATGACATTAATGAAATAAGACTATGCATCAGAAGAGAGAGAAACTAATAGATAGATGGGTTGTTTTTAAACCAAATTTTGTTCCTGTTAGAAAGAAAAAATATTAAAAATAAATTACACTACATCTAACAGGTCTGCTTGAAGTCTCTTTGTATATATGTACATATACTTAGATCTAAAATTTTTTTTGAATGGTATCTATGCCTATATATGCTGTTTTATATAGTATAGCATAACACATTTTATTAAATTAATTTAATAAAATATGCATTTTGTTGACATTGATATTTAATAGTCACATATGTGCACCCTATTCATGTTGAAAACTCATGATATTCTCATAGAACTACACAGTAAATCTCCTGTTAGCAATGTATTGTGCACGTAATAGGAGAAATTCTTTTATTTATGAAATTAAAAATGTCAAGTGCCTGCTTCTTGCCTAACATTACTGAGACAACCAGCACGTACTCTGGAAAAGAGAACTACAAAACCTTCCAACCCTTCTTTCATTGAAATCTTGAGGGACCAACACACTTCACTGAGTTACACTTAGAGTAGAATATAGAATAAATAGAATAGAGCTTGTGCCCTAGCTACAGTGGCAGAAGAAGGTTTGGTTACCATTCTCTGCTTTACTGAATGTGTCAATGTGAGTTGTGAGTCACTGCAGATGTTCTGAGATCTTCCAGCACCTTCATGCCTTCATTCACAATCAATGAACTGTTAAGGTTAACACGTAAATTGTCATTGCTGGCTTCCAAAGTGACATGCACCTATGGCATTTCATATAGCTCAGAGCAATAACTACAGATTTAGAAACATTCAAATTCCAGTAGCAGCAATACTACTGGCTACTTATAGGTTCAGAACTGTTGTTTTAAACAATATTTATGAGGGCTCCTTTTTTAAAAGATTCTGAATCTCCGGACTCAGCTTTAAGGGAGTTCTGTTTTCTATCAGTCATGTCAGATCTAGAATAAAAGGTCCATTATTATTATCCAGAATAAAATCATCCACTTTTTTATTTTTTTTTCTGGTAAGTATCATATAGCAGATTCAATGATAGCTTATTTTTTACTCTGACCTGTACTTTTTACGCTTTTCTTCTTCCAATTCTCTCTCCCAAACCCAACAGCAGGGAGTGGTGCTTAATTGCCAGCTGAGGTTAAACCATGACACTCCAATAACCCTTTCAGCGATGGCTTAGTTTTTATTCTGACTGGTACCTACAATTGCCAACTAAAGACAGACCTAGAACTTGCAATACATGTCATTAGTTTTTATTCAAATAGATATCACATAGAAATGTTTTAGTTGAGTGTACTGTGCTTCTTATAAAAAATTAGGAGCAGGACTTCTGAGGATCTAGTTTCATATTCTTCGGTAATTTCATCTTATTATTCATGCAATAATACAAGACAAAAAAAAGAGTGGGGAAAAAGGAATTCAAGTGTTTGATGCTTAAAACACTTGATGATCTAAATACTGATAATTACTGACTATCTTTAGTCTAATCTCTTGATCTCCTTGTATAAACAGTTCTTCTAGGTTGTGATTCAGAGCAACAGTTCCAAAGCACCCCGTAGACAAATTGAATTGCACTGCAGAAGAGTCTAAGATGCAATTTATATTTCCTTTTTCCTCTTCTTACCTTTTTTTTTGGACTAAAACTTATGTGGGAAGGATAAAGTCCAGTTGGTTGTTCAGATTTCTAATAGCCATTTAGTTCAATGTTTATATTTGACCCTTTTTATTTGATATTGAAAAAACGGAATGAGAATGTTATTTCCATGATCTTAGATATTAGAGAGAGCAGTCCTAAAGGATGACCTGTGAAGTGTGAAGATTTGTTAGCAAAACAAACCAGTTGCTTGGTCTTGTTTGTTATTTGTCATTCACCACTCTCCTGAAGCCTTCAGTCAATTTTTCAAAGAGCAAAAATGCCATATCACAAAAAATGCCATGACAAATCTTAGTGCCTTGCAAGACAGTTTTTAGTGAGACACCCAAAAGTTAGATTTTTTCTGGCTACACTTATTGAACAATTATGCCCTTCAAATACATTTATACAAATCAAAGCCTATTTGTGAAATAAATAATTCAGTAACTGCAATAGATATGATTCAACCCATCCCAACTGAATGACAGCCTCACCTTTAGAAGCTGTCCCACCACACCAGGGCTCAGGTACAATGATAGAATCAGTTTGAGTGGCTTTCCCTGGTGTTGCTCCTCAGCTATTTGATCAGCAGCAGGAAGCAGGTTTGAAATCTTTAAGACAGTCAACAACATTCATGAGAACTAAAATGCACTTTATCTAAAATGTTGCTGTTATTAATGTTAATTGCACAGCTATGGAGGCCAACTTCTATTCTCTGTTTCAATTATGTAATCCCCTGACTTTAATGGGGCTTTACAGATAGGAGTGGGGGCAGCACCATAGGTGGCAGAGATTATAAAGGGGTGCTCCTTCCACACTTTTTAAATCTGGGCTACTCATAGTCCTGGGGACCTGATCCTCAGCCCCGAGCCATTTTTAGGATTAGTATTCAGGTTAGTCTTCAGGAAACCATTAAACGGACAGCTCCATGGACCCTAGGGAGGGAAAATTAGTGCTAAGGGGAGCATGGCACTGAATCATCATTGCTCCTTCACAGTTTTTATACTTGTTTTTATTTTATTCCACAGGGTTTTTGTTTGTTCTGTTTTTTTTTTTTTTTTTTTAATATAGTGCTCGGGACCTTAGCCTCAAAATCTAGAGTTCATTAAGTTTAGGATCAGGGTGCAGAGAACCATGAAGCTTACACCTCCATGGACAATAGGGTTGGGAAAAACATGCAAAGTTGTGCTCAGCACTTCACCTTGTTCCTTCCACACCTTTTAAATCTGGACCACCTATGGCCTCAGGCCCAGATTCTAGCCTTCATTCATTTTAGGATTAGGGTTTGACTTCAGAGATGTCTTGGAAGCCTTTTGTATCTATAGAGGTGGAATATGTATAGGAATAGTAGTTGAATAACGTGTTTTGGTTTGTTTTTTTATAATCCTTTTCTTGTAAGGTCTGTCTTGCAACTGTTAAAGAGCTGCTGTGGGAGTCTAAGTCAGGAAAGCAAGGTAACCCTAAGGAAAATTTGCATGAGGTCTACAGAGGGCACAAAGAATAACAAGGAATGACAGCTTAGTCATTGAAAGACCCGAGTATTACCCTATTCCTGCTCCTACCTTCACCAACACCACCTCCTTCCCATATGAATACTATCCCAGGGTAGTAGGACCCATTTAAAAATTTTAGGATGGTTAAAAAGTATTGAATAGCTGTAAGAATTATTGATGCCTATGCAGACAGACACAATATCACTTCCATTTCTCTTGATAGATGCCTAGTTAGGCATCTACATCTTTTTGAACCTTCTTCAAAACTGACCTTTGTTTTTGGGTTTTTAAGGTGTTTGTAACCAACTGACAGTTTCAACACTAAATTTAATAATAATAATAATATTAATAATAATAAAAAAAATCAGAACTAAGAGGTGGATTAAAAAACAAACAAACAAAAAACCCGAACAAACAAAAAACAAACAAAGAAAAACCCAAAACAAACAAACAAACAAAAACAAACCTCACAGATATAAACATAGGGAGTAGATATTGAATATGGGAGACGTATATATTTGATTTGTAAAAATAATCTCTTCTATGCTTATCCTCTTATACAAGCAGTTGATTTTTTTTGTTTAATTTTCAGATTATTTGCTCTGCCTTTGAACTAGTTTAACTGCTGATAGAAATTCACCTGAAGAGGATATCATAATGTTGACATGAAAAAAGCTGATTGATAAGGCTAATATGAACACAATTTTAACACAAATGATGATTACTGACTGTAGCCAATGTTATAGTCACAAGGATGAGGAGAGCTGAGCAGAACCACCTTGAATGAGTCATTCAATTAAAACAACCCAACCTGAAGAAATATCAACTAGTGTAAAATCGTGTATGTGACATCAATGATATTTTTGTGTCTTATTCTTGCCTTTAACCACATATGTCAAATCAGTTTCATTTCATCATTGCATAGTCAGTTAGACAGACACGGCTTTTTTTTGTTGCTGAAAAAGCTCTTTCAAGAAGCAGTAAGAGGGCACATTTCCTAGTCATAAGAAACTGAATTTTAAAATGGTTTAAAAATTCTGGAGGACCAGAAAATATATTTTTCAGTTTTAACAGGAAAAAAGGTTATCTTATAGAACTATTTTTTTTGTTAGTTTTAATGCAATATTTCAAGGAATTTCAAGGAACAATGCTGCACCAAATAGATGAAAAACATCCTAATCCCAAACACTTAAAAAAATTATATGTCAACTGTTTTAGTTAATATGGCTTTATAATAAGCAATGCAATTGAAATTACAACTTTAAAATAATATAAAATAATATAAAATAATATAAAATAATATAAAAAGGAACATATAAAACTGCGTTTCTGCCAAAAAAAAGTAATGGGGGCAATTGTCTTTGAGTACGTAGAATTGCATGGAAAATACTCATGGAATTTTACCTTTGTGGATTTTGTTGCAAGAAAAAATAACGAGTTTTATTTAAAGTATTCAGGTTTAGGTGTCTACAGAAGTTTAAAAATCATAGAAATCTTGGAATCCATTGCAAACTACAGATTGATTTTTCATATTTTTATTTACTTGAAATAAAAAGAAACATTGCCCTAGATTTGTTTCCATTACACATATAAAGTTCTTATACTTTTATTCCTGAGGAAAGACATTTTCTCAGTGATTGTAGGTTGATATCTTTCCTTCCTTCCTTCTTGCACTCTCTCACTTTCCTTTCCTACCTTCCCTCTTTTCTTCCTTCAGAGTCAGGAACTGGCACTGGAATAGGTTGTCCGGAGAAGTTCCAAATGTCCCATCCCTGAAAGTGTTCAAGGCCAGGATGGATGGGGCTCTGAGCAACCTGATCTAGTGGAAGGTGTCCCTGCCCATGGCAGAGGAACTGGAACTAGATGATCTTTAAGGTCCCTTCCAACCCAAACCATTCTATGACTCTGTGATTCTTTGATTCCTCCCTGTCCTAGTTACAGGGGCCAGGACCAGTTTACCACTATATGGGTACAACCCAAACTGTGTATTCTATGCTCTCTAGGTCATTTCTGATGGACTGTTAATGATGGATCATTTGCAGCAGCTGCCCGGGGCACACCTGACACCTCAGGCTACAAGCCGGGAAGGGGAGTGTTTCTTTGTCTTCACACTGACTCAGCTGTGATAACTCCCCTCTAGGGAGGCATTAGCACCTTCACACCCAACCTGAGGGGTTAGGTCTGCTAATGGCCTGTACTGGACTGGCATAACAGGCAGCTGCAACGACCTAGACCATCGAAGATTCCAAAAATATCCCATGACTCGAAGAGTTAAATCACCCATTGTGAACCACCCTCCCCCTGTCCCTGCCCCCCAACGGGGGAGGTACTGGGCATTCCCACCTGAACCTGAGTGTATATAAGCTTGGGGTTTAGCACTTCTGGTACTGCTTGTCAGATCCAGAGGAGGACCAGAAGTTCAACAGGATGCCACTGCCACTCTCGACAAGACTGTGGTCATTGCTTAACAGAACTGCCACCATCATGTTTCCTTTCCTTTTACTTTACAGCCGGGGGGACCATGGTGCTCAGGGGCTAATGAACACTGTTCTAGTCCCAGGGTGATGGGTTATATATGTCTTTGGGGGTTAAAACCAGTTTCCTCTGTATCCTTGTATTTATTGTAGTCTTTCTAGTAAATCATCTAATTGATTTAATCTCTCTTAATCTCTCTTGAGTTGGGTTCATTTCTCCCTCCACTTTACTTTTAAACCAGCACACTTCTGCACTGCTCGGAGTGCGGGACAGCAGTGATGGAATGAAGTTGAGCCTGGGAAGGGTGTTGTCTTGGTTGCCAGGAGAGTTAATTTCTGCAGTACCCAGGGAGGTGGCATGGCTGGGACCCAGAGGTTATTCTATACCACCTCATGTAATGAGGGGTCTCCTGCAGGTCAGATAGTGTGACAGAGGGAGTAGTCAGGTATTGTAAGGGGGTGAGTACTTGCATGGGAATCGTTTATTTCTTGTACAGTCTATTATTAGCATTTTTGCTGTTAGTGTTAATTTTCTTATTTCATTGCAGTTTGCAGTAAATTGTTTTTATCTCAATCCATGTTCTTTAGCTTTTGTGCCTCCAGTTCCCCTTTCCATCCTGCCGCAGTGAGAGAGGAGGGGAAGGGCGAGTAAACAAGCATCACATGATTCGGAGTGGTTCAGTGGGAACGCTAAGTTGGGGGATACCATTCCTAAACCATGACAAGGGTGAATAAAGTTCCTGTTTTATTGTTTGACTTCTAGTTTCCCAACAGCCAAGTCTATTTAAATTAAAGAAATCTATTGGAAGAAACTTTAATTTTTTTCCAAGTTCAATCCATTTTACTCACGCTTCTAAGTTATGTGCAATCTCCCTGTCTTTATCTCAACGTATGAGATTTCTCATTACTACTTTTTTCCTATTTTCTCTCCCTTCCTGCCATGTGAAGGGGAGTGAGAGGCTGGGTGGGAGTCTGGCTGTTAGCCAGTCCTGGCCAAGACCATTTCAATTGTAAACTAAAACTGTTAAAACTTATTTTCCTTTTGCAGATTTCAAGCTTTTAAGGGCAGTGAATATATTTCATATGTGCATCATGTTTTGCAAAGAGACTAGGACTTAAGGGACTATGTTCTCAGTTCCCTGATCAAGAACAACAGAATCTAAATCTGTATTAGTTTAAAATATAAACTTAAATTCAACTTTTGTAAAGCGTTGACATTAGTAGTTGCTCATATAGTCAGTGTCTCATTTTAACTCCTTTGTTCACTGCTTCTTTTTTATTCCTACAACCATGAGATATGTGTTCTGTTGAGGTTAACTATAATCTGTTGACCTAAAAGGACCTACCTGGGATATTTATAAACAAAAAACAGTTCTTCAGGTTTGAAAACATGGAGTGCAAGTCATATATATACATATATTTCTGTTTTATAAACTAATTCATTCATTCTTTCTCTGTAAGTGTGGTTTTCAAAGGTACCCTGTGGAGACTTTGACTGTTTTTTGTCTGGGTGAAAACTGATATGTGTCAATTCCTTTTCATTTTCTTTTCAGAGTTAATTAGGAAGTATTAAGTATGGAGGAGGGCAGGGGGTAAAGAACTGTGTGAGACATATGCCAAACAGTTCTACAGCTACTCTAATTAGATCTAACCTCCAAATACATATAAAAAAAGAGCCATCAGAGAGAGGTTATTAGACGAACCATACTAAAAAATTTACCAGTAATTTAGAAGCTGAAGAAATAAAGTGCATATTCCAGTGGGATTTAGTTTAAAAAAATAATAGGAGTCTGTTTTGACTAATTCTACTTGTAAAGAAAAGCTGACCAAATGCTTGTTAAGAGTGAGGTGAGGTTTCTTATTTTGTTTTTAACAGAAAACACCTAGGAGACTGAAAAATGCTTAATGGCTAGTACTGGGTGTATTTTCCTTGTTTCAAGCTGACTTGGCAAAGTGTCTTGGAAATTAACACCTAGGTGATACTGCAAAAGAGTAAGCAGAAAAGGATAAGCCAAACCTCAACTCTCTATGGTGCCTTGGAGAGTGCAGAGACTCAGCTAGATTTGACCATTAGCAGGATTTAGTCCCATATATGTGATCTGTTTCGCAGAGGTACTGAAGGAGGCATCCACCAATTCAGTCCCAGATACTGCAACATTTTGGAAGGTAGGGACTTGATGAAGACTGACAGAAGTATTAGATTTTTGCCAAATGCAACTAAGTGAATGCAATTTTTTTATATGTTTATTAACAAACAAGATAACTTTGAGAGAACACCTGTCCTGGCAGCAGGGAGAAAGGGAAGGGAGCAGCTGCTTTGAGCTACTGCCAGCTGTCTCCCCATTTGAACTCAGATCCAGAGTCAAATGACTGTGCAGAGCCCTAATGGATTTACAGAGTAACTTGCTTAGGACAGACTCCTCCCAAGGTAACTCTTGTCTCACCTTAAGACTTTCCCTTAGAAATGACTTCATGGGCCATAATGGTCAAAAGAATTGAAGCCTTGTTAAATTCTGAATGCCCTATGGAAGTGGTGTGGCAGATAGGACTACACAACCAGCTATAACCCCTTACTGAGGCTTGCTTCAACTTGGCAAAGCCATGACCAGAGATAAGCAACATGAGGCAAGGGAAGAGCAGATTCTACTGCATGAAAGAGGGTGGAAGGTAAGGTCTCAATATCATAATTTCTCCAGAGGTAAATTTAGATAGCAATTTCAGTTCCAACTTTCATTTAGAATAATTCCTGTGTCGTGGTTTCATTCAATAAGCAGCTTCACAGAGCATGCTATTCTCTTCTCTAACCCAGTCATGCTGTAGTTGTGACTTCTAAAATATCAAGGTCTGTAAATAATATTTGAGGATAAAATAACAAACAAACAATGCAAAGTTTCCTATATATTATCTTACTTGTCCTGATAACCTTAACTTACTGTTCTTTATGCCTTGCTCATCACAATAGACAATAAAAAAGGATATCTGAAAAGGTCAAAGGCCTGTCTAGCCTTGTATCTAATCTGAAATTCTGGCATGTACTTAGGAAAAACAGGCAGCTAAAAGAGAAGTATAACTCCTCAGCTACCAATGAACCTTTTCTGCCATTATTTTTGAAGATTTTTGAACCTCTTTATGTTTTCAATGAGTCCCATAGATTTTTATATCTTCTATCAAAATAGAACAACTAAACCTCCTTCCTAATCCTTTATTGATCTGCCTCAGTTCTCTGGCAAAACTAGGTAATAAACCTGTGGAGTTCCTCTTTTTAATGCCATATGTGACTTTAGAAACCTGTATCTTATTTTTTTTCTGCTTCCTCTTTCCCAAAAAAGTTATAACCTTTTAATCTGTCCTCATACAGCAACCTTTTAATGTATTTGATTGTTTTCTTTGCTTTCCATTCTTTCTATTTGAGTTCTGTTCCAGTACTTTTGAGATGGGAGGACAAGACCTGCATACAGTCCCAAAGATAGTGAAAGAACAGGTTTTTTCCACATAATGGAATAATGGCATAATGAAATTTCTGTTTTACTGTTTATTTCTTTCTTAATAATTTGTGATGTTCAGTTTAACTTTTTGAACACTGATGTTCACTTAGCTAATTCAATTCAATTTCAGAAAACAATCTGCTTTGACTCCAGAATCTTTGGACCCATCAGAGTCTTTGGATAATTAGAATTATTTTTCCTATGTGAACAACATTTTATTTGACATTTTATCGTCCTCACCCTTTTCTCTGGATCCCTCACTAAACTCAAAGTTCAAATGAAAATATAAATAAACAACTTCTATCTATACAGAACTAGTGCTTTTATATCCCTCTTAAATTCATCAGTTTTCACTCTTCAGTAAGTCAACCTAAAGGCAACCTCTTGCATCTCTTCAACAGTGCTCCTTCTGATTTTTTTTTTGTAATCAATGTCCTACACCTGTGGTGAGTCTCCTGCTCTCAGCTGTACTCTATTTTGTCTCGCTAGTGAACACGTCTGTGTGCTCAATACAGAGCAGTCTTGCATTGCATATGCTGAGCCTTTGCCTTTCCTGTGTTCAAAAAGTCAGAAGATTGAGATCAGCTGTTCTCTGGTTGATCAACAGTTATGAGGTTCCTTCTGAAATGGGATTTTGGGTGACAGGCTCACAGTTTATATTCGTGCTTACAACTTGGTTTTTCCCCGACCTGATGTATCATTTAAGCATTATGTGGTAAAGCAAAACAAACTTTCTGCTCCAAGTGATCTTCTGGACTTCGTTAGAGTTTGCACCATATAACCCAAGGCAGTTCTTTTTGAAATTCTTCAAGGAACAAAGTATCAGAATACAAACATGCAATTATTAGTTCTGACTAGCTGACCTGAGAGTTGTGAAGATGACTATGACTCTACTGAAACTGTTCTTTCTCAGGCTGCCATTCCTTAGAAATATCTGTGTGCTGCAGCACAAGTGATGCTTAGGATTTGTGGCAGAGTTTGAAAAAAAATTATTCTTCGTGCACAAATCGGCTTCTGAGGGCTGCAGAATTCCTATAGGAAGCTGTCTAAGACAGAACTAGGAAAGCAACTGTGCTCACCTTTAGTAGACATGAAATAACATTGCGTGGGAATGAAGAAGGGTTTCACTTATGTTCGTCTTAGGTTTGACCATTGTTAAAACCAAATGTCAGGGAGTGGAACACTGTCTCCTTGGCAAATTCCTCAGACAATTGTATTGGCAGCTTTGTAGTAGCCTCCAGGTCTGTCACGTAGCTACCCTTGTCCTTGCAACACAGTTTTATAGTGATTCAGTTTGTTTCTGAATAATGTCTGCAATTTTTATGCAATTAAACTGCGATACAAATCACTTCTGAGATCTCTAAGCCAGTCTTTTTTATGGAAATATGCAATACTTATAAACTATTGACATTCCCTCTATAAAACGTTTGTTATAATAAATAAGAATTACAACACAAATTGTTACTTTGCCAGCCTGGAAATATTCCAGCCTTTACATTGATACAGTCCTTTGTCAATATTCCTGATTTCTCCTTAGAGTTACACAAACATTTTTTGGATTGTTGCACTCAGGTTTAAGCCATGATAGTCTTATTTATTATCAATTAATCTATGCAGCTAAAAATACCTGCCACTTGCTGGATGTTGTGACCAGATGACTCTCTGTAAATAGTTACATAATAGTTTACTTTTATATAGCTTTTTATCCAGCATCAACTTATTCTTGGAGATTAGCTATTGAAAAAATACTTGCAAAAGCTTTGCAGTCCAGGTTAAAAACAATCCTCACTGGTGATAAATATGTAGAACTCTATTTTCTATTCATTTGAGAATCTGACATTTAAATATTAAAACCAATTATAAACTGTTTCCTTGAGTTCACATAGAGCAATATATTTAATAAGGAAAATATAGATTTGTGAAAAAAATATCATCTGACACAAAGATTTTCTGACAAATCCAGAGACTTAAAAATCCAAAGGCCTAAATTAACTTTAAAAACCTACCTTCTACTGACAGGTTGATTTGAAACTTTGTCTTTTTAGCAAATAAATTCACAAATAAAAAGAACAATTTCCAAGAAATACTGACAGATATTTTTATAAATATTTCTCTTTGAGAATGGAAAGAAACTTTGTCAGCTTCAAATAATTCTACATCTCATCAAAATTCTTACCGATGGAGAATGAGGTACTTTATTTCTTTGGAAATCATATTAAACAGCTGTTTATTTTTGTTGTCAAAAGTGCTGATGAAGTTACATCTTATTGAAATACAGGCTAAAAATTTCCATACATTAAAATATTTTTAAAGAATATCCATTTTTCTAGCATTATTGTCTTTTTTATTAATGCTCAGAAATAATAGCTATGCAACATGTCTAAAAAGACCAAGTAATGTAAAAAAAAAAAAAATTCATTTGTAAAAGGAATAACAACCATAAAATACCTCAAACATTAAGTGTTAGTTGTAATGTTAAGGAAGGTATATTTTTGTCAATTGACTGTTTATTTCGAACAGTATGTAGGAGCCTCCACGTGCCTGAAACAACATCTCAGCCTTCGCCATATTGACCACCATAACTGGTCTACTCTGGCCTCCAGTCGGCAGTCCTGGAGACACACCATCTACAACGCTGCTGATGCTTTTGAGAAAGCACGCAGGATCACCCTTGAGGAGAAAAGGCAACGCAGAAAGAATCGTGCCTTGCAGAATATACCATCTAAGGAGTCTTTCTGCTGTGCCTTTTGCAACCGGACTTGCCTATCTCGTATTGGCCTCTTTAGCCACCAACGCGCTTGCAACAAACGTGGGTAGAGCCCTTCCCAAATCTTCATTCACGAAGCTTAGCCATGATGATGATGATGATGTAGGAGCAAAAATCAAGGATGACTTAGCATAAAAATATGTAAAATGCTTACAATTTTTTTGAGAGATTATTGAAATACTCATGTAAAATCAAAATGAAATTACTCTATCAAGTAATAGATGGAGCATAAAAAACATATTGGAGAGAATACATCTTAAAATCATAGAGTCACAGAATCGTAGAATCATTTGGGTTGGAAGGGATCTTAAAGATCATCTGTTCAAGCCCTCCCTGCCACAGGCAAGGACACCTTCCACTAGATCAGGTTGCTCAGAGCCCCATCCAGTGTGGCCTTGAACACATGAATACATCTTGAACGCTTGAATACATCCTGAGTAATACTTACAAACATTTAACTGAAGTATTCTCTGGGGATAGGCACATGTAAGATGTTGCTACTTCCACAAGTTAAATGCACAAGATATTTGCCTTGCTCCTGCTAAGACGGTGAGTTTATGATGATAAATGGCAATATCTTTAAGGTATTTAGGTGTAGGGAACCTTTTGGGTAGAAGCTGCTGTGGACCAGCTACTGACAGTTTAGGGAAAGTTTTAGTATCCAAGTTCACATAACAAGAGGCAGCTGCAAGATGGTTTTGAGAAAGTTCTGTAGCTGAAGGTCAGTAACATAACAAGAATGAGACAAATAAGATGTTGTAGTTCGGAAGAGAATTTTAAAATAAAGATATACTGTCTATCCAGTAAGACTATAGTGTTAGGCGTGTGAACCGTTTTGTAACCAATCAAGTATTAGATGATCATGTGCATAACTGTATAAAAAAGACACCGGGCTAAGAATAAAGTTGGAGCTTCCTTATCATCATACTGGTGAATGTGTGGAGTTTCCCGGGTGGGCCTCGCATGTGAACCTTTATTTAGGTTATGTTATGAGATTGATTTTCACAAAAAAAATGTTTATTTTTATTATTTTTACTTAGTGGAAGTATTCACTTCTTAATATGTGATCAAATGAATTGGAGGAAAAAAATAATCTTAATTATCATAATCAGCTGGTCACCACTGGCCTACGGACCATATTTTAGGAGATTAAAATGTAGGTGTCCCAAATTCTGCTTCCCAGAAAAAAATTTAAAAGTCGCCTTTTGCAGTGGATCAGTAGTTGTAGATCAATACATTCTTAATTAAATCCATTGCTGCATTGATTTATGCTAGCAAAACTTAACCCTAAAGTGTTTAAAAATCAACTAGTAATGTCACGATGCAATGTCAATGCTATATTAAGGGTTGAATGCTGAATTTGATCTCACTTGAATTATCGTTTTCACTTTATCCTACTGTATCTTCTTTCTTTTGCCATCCTCAGTCCACCCTGTAAGAGTAAACTTCTGTATTACTGTGGCACCAGTGAGTCCCTAAGACTTGAAAATGTTTCAGATAGTATCATTTGCTTATGTGCCATACCTCCTTCAATATTCAGTTATGACAACAAAATACAGGGTTACGTAGCTGGAATACTAAACAGCTGTATAAGAATTTCAGAGATGTTTGTTATTTGGTTAGGCTGCCTCTCATATAGTTCAGAATACTCTGCAAACGTTGCAAAAAGACAAAAAAACAAATGTCTTGTTTTCAAAACGTGCAGCAGAAAGTAGTTATTAGCTGCTTAATAGGTTAGAAAGAAATGATAAAATTTCTATTTCTCTCCCCCCCGCAAAGTGCTATCTGCTAGGTAACCAGGTGCTTGATCCACTTTATCAAATTCTTCCTAGATACAGAATTTCTCTGTCTCAAATGAGAACAGTTTTCAGCAGTAAAAGATCAGTTTATTACTCTTTTTTGAGATTATGCTTAGGTTGTGTAGAGCAAGAGGCTAACAGCTTGAAACACTGTTTGAAACCATCACTTGCAGACAGCAACTCTTGCAAATTGCTATTGTATCAGTATTGTAATACTTCTTAAGCTCTACACTGTTAAAAGGGTTTTAATAGTTTTGCTGTGATTAATCAAACTGATCAAATAAAAATGCAGTTAAAAAAAAAGATTTGGACTACCCATCAAAAAGTGAAAACTGAGCAAAACTAATTCATAGAAATGGGTCTGCACAAGTAGAGAGCAAAATGAGCTGCATATAATATGGGGGAAGGATGGAGGCAGGGGAGGAGAAAGAAAGAAATGGAGAAATTCTCTCTCAAGCATTCTATAGATTCACAAAGATATATCAGTATCAGAAAACAGTTAATAGCCAACAAATTTGTCTTTCAAGTGACTAGGAATATATCCTTTCTAATTTTTCTTTGTTTTTTAATATGAAGAAAAAAGGTTCTGCTACACACTTTAACTGTGAAAAATGTCTTTTTTTGTTGTTATTGGTAGAGTACTTTTTGAGACAAAAACCCATGTTTTTCTGTTTCTAGTTCATCACTTGTATTTCTGACTTCAGAGTTGATTTGCTTTGGAAGATTTGTGTATGTTGGATATGATTTTGCTATAGCTTCCTCATATGTTTGATAAAAGAAGTTGAGAATTACATAGATACTTACCAGCATATAAATGAAGCAGAAGAAAGAGTATATGGAATTCAAATGTGGGGATAAAAAAACATCCTTTGCGTGCTCATACTCCCAGTAATCGCATTAGCAACAGCTTGAATTTAGAAAATGCTTTATGTAAAAATGTATAAAAGACCACCTTTGTAGTGCACTTACTAAGAATAAACAAAATGAAGGACTGTAGAGAATTGTCATGGCATGCATTAGGTCAAACTCTTCTCCCAAACAGGGATTTAATACCTCTTTTTCCTCATTCACCCAGAAGCAATAAATACAGGTCAGTGTTCAATCAGACATCCTTTTACTTACATAAGTGTTATTCTTTGATTTTGTAGTCTGTCACAATTAGTACTTTTGAACTGGGAAGTGGATATTGGGTAGCCAGTCCTTTCTTTTGTCATCATTTATATAATCTGAGTACTTCCTCAAAGAAAGTAACTGTCCAAAGAATTGAAATACAAAGGTTTTGAAGTTGAGTCTAAAGGAAAAAAAACCAAAAACTAAACAAAAAACCCCAAACAAACAAAAACCCAGAACAACAGAAAAACCCAAAACAACAACAACAAAACAAACAAACAAACAAACAAAAAAAACCACACCAAAAAAAACCCCAAGACAAAAGCAAAACCAAAACAACAAAACTGAAAACCGTATGAGAAAAGACTGAGAAAGCTGGGACTACTTAGTCTGGAGAAGAGAAGGCTCTAAGTGGATTACAGTAATATATGTAAATACCTCAAGGGAGGATGCAAAGAAGACGGAGCGAAGTTCTTTTCAATGGTGCCTCGTGACACGACCAGAGACAAAGGTTACAAAGTGAAACACAGAAGGTACTGTCTGAGCATAAGGAAACAATTTTTTGCTGTGAGAGTGGCTGAGAACTGGCATAGGTTGCCCAGGAACATTGTGGAATATCCCTCCTCAGAGATATTCAGGAGCCATCCGGCCATGGGCTGGGGTAACTGGCTGTAGGCAGCCCTTATTCAGCAGTGGGGCTGGACCAGATGACCTCCAGAGGTCCTTGCCTATCGCTATCATTCTGTGACATAAGAATAAAACCTGTGTCTTTGCTGTGTGAATCAACAACCAAATATTCTTCAAAACTCAGTGTTAACTTACCAAATTGGCTGCAGGCTCTTTCATTCCATGTTTGCACTGCTTCCTGTCAAACCTGTCATGTCATCATGAAATATGTACATCTGATACTTCAGTCTGAACTGTTAGATCACTGAAATTTGGTCAGGTTAAATATTTGGTTCCGAACTCTTCATCTCTTGTGACACAACAGATGAAAAACTTTTCAGAATTTGACAAACCAGTCTCTCCATATTAGGGAGCACCTCTACTGTGAAGACAGGCTGAGAGGTTTGGGGCTGTTTATTACAGAGAAAAGAAGGCTCTGGGGAGACCTTGTAGCAGCCTCTCAATACCTGAATGGGGCCTGTAAGAAAGACAGGGAGGGACTTTTCATTAGACCATTTAGTGACAGGAAGAGAGGTAATGGTTTTAAACTGAAAGAAAGCAGATTCAGGTCAGATATTAGAAAGAAATGCTTTACTGTAAGGGTAGTGAGATTGGGAACAGGTTGCCCAGAGAAGATGTGGATGTCCCATCCTTGGAAGTGCTCAAGGCCAAGTTGGATGGGGCTTTGCACAAACAGTTCTAGCGAAAGGTGTCCCTGCTCATGGCAGAGGGTTTGGAACTAAAAGATGTTTAAAGTCCCTTCCAACCAAGCCATTCTATAATTCTATAAGACACTGAATAGGAAAAAAAATTATAAATAAGGAAATACATATCATGAAATTGAGAAGATTGAGTTTTATAAGATTAAAGCAGTACTTGTAAGAAGCTTCTTCCTTCCTCAACCAAATCAAGATGTTTAATAGTTTCAGCTGTGAACAGCTGTTCCACTGTTTCTCCAAAAATTTCTAAAGCCAGTCACTGGGCTGATCTACCATTCACAGTTTTGCTTTTGCATGTGTTTTGGGCTAGTTTGCTGAATTTTATCTCTAAACATATTTTAACTTCTATGTTTTCACCTTTAGAATGAAACATATAGTCAATCAACTCTTGTTAGGCTTTTAATCTGCATTTAACATCTACTTTTTTTTTGTTAGGTTTCACTCTTCTATTGTGGATAAAGAAATTAAGAAATTTCTCCCTAATTTATATACTTAAACTAAGACAGGGTTTTAGAGCTTTATTTTGCTCTCTCTCAAACAATTCCAATATTGGGTTAAGATCCTGAACTATTTTACATTAAATAAATCACCCAAACCCTTTTTGTTTTATTGAACGAATGATATACATCCATTTTTACAATTGAAGTTCTTAGCCTTTTGATACTTTTTATGAAATAGAATATTCTATTGGCTGAACCTTAGAGAAAATTTAAAATAAATTTCTTTGTGTTTCAAACGCAATGGAATGTTTATGTTCTCACCATAAAAATACAGATTGTAGTGTAAAAAATGTGACAACTGGGAAACTGGTATAAAAGAGATATGATCAATATGTTTCAAATTCCCTACTTTGCCCCACCAAAGTACATGTTAATGAGAGAGTAACTCAACTGTTCAAAGAAGTGATATTTATAAAATGAACAGTTGAGGTGAAAAAGGCCTCTAATTTTACATACCCGTTTGAACATTAGGTTGTTTCAACAAGCCTCGTTAAAAAAATTCTCTGAAACTAGGAAAAAAAAACACTAATGGAAAGGTAAGTCAACTGCTTTTAAGTTCTGATATTTAAGTTTATATTGTCAGTAGTACCAAAATAGACTAGACAAAATTAGATGCCTTGTATTAAAACAAACAAACAAACAAAAACCCAAACAACAAAAAACCCCAAGAAAATAAAAATATTTTAAAAAATGCCTATTAAAAATATGTATGTGCTCAATCCTGTTAATGTAAAACTAATACTAATTTCAAACCACAAACAATGATTATGCTGATTTCTTTTACTGTGCTGAAACAAAATATTAATGTAGACAGGGCATCAAATGGTAATAAATGTTAAGCCAGAGGAAGCTAATTCCCTACAGTATCTTAGGCTTAATTTTTTTTAACTGAGTCTTTAGTGATGAGGTTATTGCCTATATGACTTTCAGAGCAATTAAAACATAATTATCAGATGTGCCCTGCATACTACCTATGACTCAAAATAAATTACAGAAAGATACTTTTATAATTTTCATGTCTTTTGAACTGCAACCATTGCAGGGAAATGTGACCGATGCTTTTCTTTCTGAGTGCTGCTTTTTGAGCTGTAGAACTGAGACATTTCATTGGTTATATGTCATCTCCTTGGATCACCTTTGTTGTGAAGGTATTTCAGCTTGATTTAGCTTTTAAATCCAGGATGAAAGCCTAGTTTCTTGATGTAGCTGTAACTGTTCATTGAATTGATGCCAGAGATGTTACTTCCAGGTGTATTTCTTTGGTGTGGTTAGTTTTATTATGCTATGATGCTTTGTCCAAGAGGAGTAGTAAAAAGGCTGATGGTATACAACATTGTCTGAGTCAAAGTAGAGCAAAAGCACACAGAAAACTGTGCAATTTCTTTGAACACACAGTCCTAGAAATACACATAAAAACTACATAAGCATCAGACCAAACATTACATACCGATTAAAAAAAGAAAAAAAAAATTCTTTCTGCTTTTATTCCTTTCCTAATTAGTTTCAGTCCCAAGGCAACCAATTAATTATATCCTTTGAAAATGAACTTTTCCCCTTCTAAATTCATTCCAGCCTTTCCTTTCCCCAGTCTTCAGGCTCTGCATTTTCCATTTCAAAATTTAAATCACTTGTAAATACTACAAATAAAAAATGTCCTTATATTTTTATTGCTCTACTCCTAATTTTGAATGTTTTAAAACAAAAAAAGAATCAGTTTTCTTTCAAAATGCTCTTTCTGTCTAGTGAAATAAGTGTAAATATCTCTCTCATAAAAAAGCAAATTACAGAGAAGTTTGAAGTTGAAAGAAAAGAAAAAGTTTTTCTCCTTGGCAATTTTCATGTGTGTGTTTCAGCTTAATATTATTTATTAATAAATAATAGTGAAAAAAATGTAGCAGGCTCTGATAAAAGTTTGTGTCTAGTCAGTTAATAATATTTCACTATTTTTCATACCTCAGACAAATACCAACAGAAACATAGGGAATTGAATTTAAGTCCTGTAATGTATATATGTCTTCATGCAATCTTGAATTTCATTATTTGCTGTTTCTGTTTCTGAAGCATCACTCTGTGGAGGCCTGGAGTGAGGTTTAAAAGTTGGCATATCAACAATCACACACACCCTGCTTTGTGCGTAACTCTCACAAGAACAAGGATACAAATAACTGTGAGACTGGCTGTAAGCAAAGACTGCAGCAACTCAATTGCTATACAACCCAGCAATGGAAAAATATTGGAAATACTGGAATACAGTTTGTGGCTTGACAAAATGCTGAAACATTTTTATGAATAAGAAAAAAATTACAAAGCGTGAAGGCCTCAACATTACAGATTCATAGCATCATACAGTGGTTTGGGTTGGAAGGGACCTTAAAGATCATCTAGTTCATAACTAATGATACCATGCTCTGTCCTATATAATGGTAATATACAGGAAGCTTCTTTTTCCTTTTTTTTTTTTTTTTTGCATTTACTAGTCAAACCAGTACATTTTATTAAACAAACAAACAAACAAACAAACAAAAACAAAAAAAAACCAAACCAAACAACAAACAAAAAAACCCCAAAAACAAACAAACAAACAAACAAAAACAATTAGGCAATGGAGTGTCTAGTATACTAATGGACAAATTTAGGCTGTAGTAATGAAATCGGGAGATAAATAGTCTAGATCTTTGCAGTTTAGACATGGAAAATCCCACAAATCTTTATATTTGATATCCAGCACTTTTTAGTTTGTCTGCAGGAGCAGAACCAAGAAATATCAGTTGTCCAAACTCTGACTAGTTCTGAAACCAAGAAGGAAAGAATTATTTCAGTCCAGTATGCTTTCTTTCCTTTTTTTTTTT
>VXAY01006085.1:2325178-2335987 GCA_013399855.1 Oxyruncus cristatus
CTATTATCTTACAAATAGTTTGCATGCACTTATTAAACTTTGTCACAACAAACTATATATATATATATGGACAACTCTCCTTGCCAACAGCTTCATCAGAAAAATAACTTTATTTTTCTATCTCATAGATATATTCTTCACAGACAGGTTATTATGGATAAGATTCATTATTTATTCATACTGACTGTGAAAATTACCCAAAATTTTTAAATTGCCCTCAGGTAAAGATATTCAAATCAGAATCAGAAGAGTTTTCAAATATTGAATAACACATTTTTTTCATCACTTCTATCTGAAATTGTATTGAAATTGACTGAACACGAAGTGTATTGAGGTTTTAGACCAAGTGCCAGGTCCTGCACTTTGGCCACATGCAGCACTACAGGCTGGGCACAGAGTGGCTGGAGAGCAATCAGGCGGGAAGACACCTGGGAGGNAGAGCAATCAGGTGGAAAGACACCTGGGAGTTTGGATTGACAGGAAGCTGAACATGAGCCAGCAGTGTGCCCAGGTGGCCAAGAAGGCCAATGGCATCCTGGTCAGCATCAGGAATAGTGAGGCCAGCAGGACCAGGGAACTGATTCTTATCCTGTACTGGTGAGGGCACACCTGGAGTGCTGTGCCCAGTTCTGGGCCCCTCAGTTCAGGAAGGATATTGAGGTACTGGAGCGTGTCCAAAGAAAGGATGACAAAGTTGGTGAAGGGTCTGGAGCACAAGTTCTATGAGGAGAGGCTGAGGGAGCTGGTGGTGTTTAGTCTGGAGAAGAGGAGGCTCAGGGGAGATGTTATCACTAGGTATCGGCCTCTTCTCTCAGGGAACCAGCAATAGGGCAAGAGGACAGAGTCTTAAGCTGTTCTGGGGAAGGTTTAGGTTGGACACCAGGAAGAAGTTCTTCCAAGAAAGGTGATTGGGTGTTGGAATGGCCTACCCAGGGAGGTGGTGGAGTCACTGTTCCTGGAGGCATTTAAGAAAAGACTAGATATGGCACTCAGTGCCATGGTCTGGTTGCCAAGGTGGTGTTAGGTCATAGGTTGGACTTGATGATATCAGAAGTCCTTTCCAACCCAGCTGANCAGAGGTCCTTTCCAACCCAGCTGATTCTGTGATTCTGTGATACGTTGTTGCAAAAGTCCTCTTAAAAAAAAAAAAAAAAGTTTAACTATTTTGAATTCTTTTCATTCTAATTCTGTAGGGAGATTTTTTAAACATTTAGATAATTTACCTATGGTAACACTGTGTGAAATTCCTGATAGTTTTATTAAAACTACCATAAACCACTTAAAAAAACCATACAATTAAGGTGTCTTTACCAGAGTCTTATTGCATTTAAATGCAGCTGAATGTATGAAAAATATGAACTCCTATGAAAATCTTAGGAATAAAGAATTTAACTACCACTGGATATAGGTAAAACTATAAAGGCTGATAACATTATTTGGTAAGTTCAATTTGATGCATTGTGATCTGTTTTAAGACAAATNATCAGAAGTCTTTTCCAACCCAGCTGATTCTGTGATTCTGTGATACGTTGTTGCAAAAGTCCTCTTAAAAAAAAAAAAAAAAGTTTAACTATTTTGAATTCTTTTCATTCTAATTCTGTAGGGAGATTTTTTAAACATTTAGATAATTTACCTATGGTAACACTGTGTGAAATTCCTGATAGTTTTACTTAAAACTACCAAATAAAGACCAAAAAGACAAATAAATCTGATTTTCCACTGATCTGAAATTAAACTTCACTGATAAAATAGGAGTACTCTATTATATTTAAAGAGAATGGACCAAAACATGCATTAATAGGAAAAAAAAAATCCTGTTTTGTTTTCCTTAATTTCAGTATATAGCATGCAATATAATTAATATATTGCTTTATTAGCTCTCTGTTTTTTATTATTTTGTTCTGGAGTAGATGCTTTTGCTAAGTATGGGCTCATTTTGGCATGTCAGTGAGGATTTTGATGTAGCAAAGTACTTGAATTTGTCTTTGTTGACATATGAATGATTAGTCCCGTTGAATAGGGAATTTTAGGAATTAGTAATATGCAATGTGAAAAAAAAAAACATACAATTAAGGTGTCTTTACCAGAGTCTTATTGCATTTAAATGCAGCTGAATGTATGAAAAATATGAACTCCTATGAAAATCTTAGGAATAAAGAATTTAACTACCACTGGATATAGGTAAAACTATAAAGGCTGATAACATTATTTGGTAAGTTCAATTTGATGCATTGTGATCTGTTTTAAGACAAATATCTCTGTGCAATCTGTGTTTTATAGACCCTAATCAGATCACCTTCCCTTTGCCAGGTCTCAGATTTCCAGTTAATTTAATTTTCTTCTCATCTGAACATCTTTCCATACTTCCAATCAATTTTTTTGAGGACAAGAACAAGGGCTATAAAATTTAAAAGAAAGGTGCCTGGTGGATTTATGCAGTGTCATAATGATGTTTTCCATTTTGCTCTCTTATCAGTTTCCCAATGATTCCTAATTCATTCAAAAATAGAAAGTATAGAACATGAAATTGCAGGTGAATCTGATCTAAACACAAGAAAGATTCCTAAATGTAATTTCTCACGTAATAACAATAACTTTAGGCTAAAAGGACAATATAAAAGAGGACATTGCTAATATATGTAAAAAATAAATATTATATTTTTTTCTGGTTTTTATGTTTTTCAGTTAGGTCTAGATAAGGTGATGTAAAAAAAAGTAGTTATGACTCATGCAGTTTAATAAAATAAGACCTTTTTAACTGTGAGACAAAATCTTGTCTTATTTTTAGTCAGAATTGTAGGCAGCCAAAATGTAGTCCATTTTCTTTTTACTGAAGCATAAAGATATATATTGTCTGGACATTAAATAAACTTATGGCAGTTCTGTGTTCAAACAAAGGAAGGGTTATGCAAGGAAAGAAGTTGTACATTAAATCTATTTTTTGGTTCCTAACTGAGATGTGGGAAACATCTATAACAACACCTACACTCCAACTCTAGTTGATATACAGAGATGTGAACTTAAGAAGGTGTTCTATTGATTTCAAATTTGAAACCACACTTTGAATTAGAAAAGCAAGGTTTCTTCGTGAAATAACAATCACAATTTCTCCATGTAAGATTTTTTTTTTGTGTTTAGATTGTTCTTAAGATAAGAAAGTCAGTTTGCCTAAGAAGAGATTTTTGTCATCTCAGTGACCTTAAAATTGCACAATGAAAGAATGTTCTGCAAAGACTTTTACAGGAAGGAAGAAGAGGAAGTAGGAAGGAGGAAAGCAAATGAGGGAAGCAGATCATATTGCTGTAACTAGCATTAGTGAAATCAAGGTTGTTGGGTTTTTCTTCCCCTCGCTCCCCTTATAATCATGTATACACAAGAATTGACAAGAAAATCTTTCAGACCCAGGATTAAAGGTGGATGTAAATAACTGGTTTAGCTTGAGATCAGAAACTGCTGCTTTTCAGTATTTACACACAGCTTTCAACTCTTTAACCTGCTTTGTTAAGAACAGCAGATGCAATTGATCTGAAAACACAGTTTAAAATATCATCCAGATTGCCAACAGGATCTAACTGTCAGTTTGCAGATGCACTGATTGCACACACAGAAAAGTGTTATATTCTGCCAAATAATCCCAAACCTATAAAGTTGATTTTTTAATGTAAAAAAATAATACTTTTCTCTTTGAGATAGTGTCATCAAATACCATCTGTGCTGGCTGTAATTTTAGTCATAAATCCTTGTTGTATTTATCAGAGATTTGTTTTTCAAAATAGCTAACTTTCATCTCAGATTCAGACACACAGTAATTTCTTTGCTTCTTTCTTGTTGAAAAGTCTGACATAACAGTCTCTCACTGAAAGGGTTTGGCATTTGCCCAAAGCAAACCAGGCTCATCTCCTTGCATGGGAATCAGTTTCCTTAATAGGGCTAGAACTTAGAATCACTAAATACAGCAATAAAAAAACTCCCTTCATAAAAAAGAAACTATTAAAAAACCTGTGGGAGGTAACATGACAGTGTTCACAATGAAATTAATATTAGAACTAATAAAACTCTAAGGGCAAAATCATCATGCAGATAGAAAAAAATTAAGTAATTGCTGTATAAAAATGGAAGGGACATGGCAAGATTACTAGGTTTGAGCACCATTTATTCTTTTTATTTCACTGTCTGTTGAAGAGGCTAAATCATATTAGTAGAGTCTGAATGCCAGAAAACATATATGAGTTGACTGTCATTTAGAACATTGGTCATGTATGACAAATTCCATACATAATTTTGTTGTAACTGAGGTACTTAGACAGCCCTTAGAAAAAAATGGTCCATCATGAAGATAAATAGTAAAAAACATTTTTCCCCAAATAAAGGATAATAAATATAATAGAATTATTAATCTATATTATTTCAGACAAAAACCCCCTATGTTTTTGAACACCAGAGTTGGGAAACTCACAAAAAAAATGTAGAATTCACACTAGATTATTACTTTTAGAATGTTACTAATGATTTGCACTGAAGTATGTTTTTCTTATTACCAAAGATAGAACACCTTCAATAGAATGAATGGAGAAATGTCCTAAGCTAGTCTTTTATTTCACATTCAATTATGTCTATGAATTTAGTCAAGCACTCTAGTTTTTGTTAGCCAAATCAAGTTTTGTACATATTTCTCCTGAAACAGTACCTTCTTATTGAAAGTGACACTGTGGTGAGTTAACATACACAGTACCATGTACTTCACTGCAGAAAGCCATTGGTTTGGTCAGGAATTATTTGCCTTCATAAATCCATACTTTGTCACAAGGTTCCCTGCACTATTCAGGAGCAGGCCAACATTTTCCTTCAGCTGCTGGTTCACCTGTAGAAGCCCTTCTTTTTGACTTTCACTCCATATTAACCCTCAGGCCAGTGAGAGATTCGATTCCAGGTGGGTTTTAATTCACCTGACCCAAACCCTGCATGCTTGGCCAGAGCCTACGTTCCTCTGGACCACGTGTTCTTGGTCTACCTCTTGTAAGTTACTTTTCATATTGAAATTTTTCTTTGGAGCTCGTTGTTCAGCCATGCTGGCTTTCTGCCACCTTTCCTTGATTTCCTGCTCATTAGGATGGAACATGATATACTTTGGATTAGGTGATCCTTGAAAATCAACCAGCTTTCCAGGATCATCTCCTATGGGATTATTAGAAGCAGAGTCCCAAATGGACCAAATTATGCTCTCCTCAAATCCAAGGCTGTGATCCTTCTATTTGCTAATTTTACCCATGAACTCTACTGTCTCACAGTCACTGCGCCTAAGACTCCTCCCAGATTCCACATGTAAGACCAGTTCTCCCTTGGTTTTAAGTATCAGGTCCAGCAAAACTTTTTTTTTATTTTTTGTTCCTTGGTCACCCATGTCACAAAATTATCATCAGCACTCCTGCAGCATAAAATTAGTTCAGTCTTATCTCTGAAAAAATTTTTGTCTCGTAGTTGATTTTGAGCACCAGTTAAATTTTGTTTGGCTACAACACTTATAACTGTGGATTCTCAGAAACAGAATTCAGTCCAAGACAAGGACAGCAATTGACATGCCTACCTGTACTTTAAGTATCTAATTTGGGAATAAGTGTATTACTATGTGTATATAATTTAATGTATGCAGTATGTTTCCATGGGTTATGTCAATGACGTTGTACATTTGGAATATATGAAGACTTCCATATGTAAGCATCTACATTTAGACATGCTAATCTCAACCTCCTGTCAAACAAGATATGAACTCCCACTATGCCTTTTCCCTCAGCTGACATAAGACAGGATATTAGTTTGTATTTTAGGCCTTCTGTTGAATACAACTGGGGAAAAAAAATCCAGGAGAAAACAAAAAATCAATCAGATAAAGACGAATGAAGGAAACAGATACATACAAATGTATTAGAGGACAGAATGATCCAAAAATCTTTACATTAGAAAACCAGGTTAATGATTTTTTAAAATGAGGTTATCAGTTAACTAAAAAGTGGGTGCTAAAATCAGACGGAAAAGAATGAAGATAATTCTGATTAAGCAATTAAAACAAAGTACAAAGTGACACAAAAAAAAAAAAACAGAAAAGCTAAACAATTTTTTTTTGTGTGTGTAAATCGTGCACACAAAAGCATGACAGCACTTTCCTAGATGAAGCAAAAGAAAGAAAAGAGTGATGATTATAAGAATCATAAAAAGTGATCTACAAAAAGTCTTTGGGGCAACCTGATTGTGAACTTCCAGTACCTAAAGGGAGCCAACAAGAAAACTGAAGAGAGACTTTTTACAAGTGTAAATAAGGAGTCTGGATTCATGTGAGAATACTGGAAGATCAGAATTATGCACAAGTTTGGCAAAGTGCACAACTAGCAGTGAACAACATTGCCTTGAAAATCAAGAACTGTGAAAGAAAATAATAAATTATTCATTACCAACATCACAAAAAGTTACTTTTTTTTTTCCTCATTACTGTACATGATTTGAACTTTTCGAAAGCTAGACTCCAAATTAGACAGCTGTTCATAACATGTGGAGAGAGAACAAGTGGTTCCAATGGGGATCTCATGAAAGCTCTTGCTGCTCCTTTCTGAAGTGATGAACACTTCATTGCAGAGGAAAAAGCATTACCTCCTTGCATGAACAGCAAGTAACCAGGTATATATTACCAATTCCACTGTCCTGTCAAATGGAAGAGTCTTGAAAAGACATGAAGGAAAGTCCTTATTACATTAAAGGATAGGTGCTGATGGTGAGTTTATGCATATTTGTTGGATCTATATGCAGACAGTGCTTCAGATGCTTAAAACAAACAGGAAAAAAAAGTTATAAGCTGGATGTTTTACAGTGTGAGTTTTCCTTGCATGAGAGGCTGAGGAGAACAGAGAAATCAAGACAAATTATATTGCCTTTTATTTTCTTCTCCACCATAATCTTTTGTTCTCTGTCTCTTTATGCTGCATTATCTTTATTTTGGACCCTTTGTGTGCACTTCTTATGATAAGTCCTCTGTCATTTTGTTCTACTGTTAGTCAATTTAACTGTCAATCTGTAAAGTCATCTTTCAGATTAAAGCTGTATTTTAACCTTCATTTCAGATTTATTGGAACTGAAACATTTGAGTATGAATTATGCCTAAATATTATATATAGATATGCTGTCACTTTCAGAATCCAGGTGGAAGACAGTTATTGAGAGATAATTGTTGCTATTTATGGGAAATGGGTTCTCATTAAAAATAAAGGTTAAATGAAGAAGTTAGTTCCTTCCTGGGAAAGAAATTTACATTTCTTTGTAAAGTGACAGCTTTCAATAGTAATAAAATCTAAATTCAAATTTGCTATATAATAGACCTCTTTCCTTATTAAACGTTTTTTTGGATGCAATAAAACAAATTTCCTAAATTTTATTCCTGTTCATGCTTGACTTGCTTCCTAAAGAAAATATTTCTGGAACCTTAAAAGAAAATCCCTTCAACCATTTCATAATTATGAAATATATATTCCCATATAAATGCTAAATTCTGACTACCGGTTTATTGGTGAAACAGATCATTGAAAACCAGTTGAACTTTGCAACTTCCAACTAGGATATGAAAATGTTCCAAGGGTAAAAATAAAATAATCAAAAGACCTCACAATCTGTGAAAAGGTAAAGAGGAGATCTCTCCCAGTAAATATGTCCTACTTTTTTTTTCTCCAGCTCAGACCTTGAGGTAAAAATTGTGATGCTTAGATAGTTTTATAAGGGAAAGGATTAAAGTATATGTTTCAATGAGTCCAGATGATGATGCATTATATTGTGAAAGTACCACTGCTGAAGGAATTTTCTGCTCCTCAGTAGCAGAGCAAATCCACATCTACCTGCAAGAAAATGGTAGCCATGCAGAATGACAGGCTAAATATTAATAAAAGAAAAAATATTTTTTCTAGGTAAAATTTATTACCACTGAAGTTGCTAACTTTAAATTGGAATATTTTTGAAGAAGTAACACATTAAGTCCTGGTTGGAGATATGCAGAACTTTTATGACTAATATTTCGCAAATGATAAAAGAAAGATTTCCAGTCTAATGGATTTTCTGTTTTAAATATAATTTCCAGCTGATGCTATTTTTGAAATATTTTTTGGATGATAATTTCAAATTGTGTAGTCTGAATCAAACTGAGGGTCAACTTTGCAGAGACACCAGCTGTGAAGATAATCTTCATGCAGTTCCAAATATCAATTTCTATGTTGACAATTCTTGGTACATGGCATACAGAAACCATGAAAAGAATGGCAATGTGGAAGGAAATAACCATTGCTAAAAAGGTCCTCTAGTAAAACGCATACTTTTGTTGAAGCACTTGCCTTAAAAGTGCTAGGAGGACTACAAATATAAGCACTGCATTAAAAGAGTCTTGAAGAAAGTTTATGACTAAACTTCTGTCTTTCCCATTCTTTAGGTATTAAATGAGTACTTGTGACACTAACATATTTTACTTTTCTGTAGCTGTCTAGGTGAAACATCCTGTCTGGATGTTTGTAGACTGTTTTATTTACTTTTTCAAAAACTAGAAAAAATAAAACAGCTAAAAAAAATTCCATGAAAAGTAGCTTACAAATTGGTGACAGCAGTTTGCTTAACATAATGGAGTTAAAGTAACTGAGGTAAGAAAAAATAAAACTCTACCAACTATAGCAAAGCCAGACTTCCCTGCATGAGATCTACCTGGAGAGCAAATCTTCTAAACCCAGCAATCCTTTCTCTTCTATCTCTCAATGCATATGTTGCCTTCAAAAACAATTCTGCCCAAGAGAGATAAAATTGCTGTTTTAATTACAACTCACAAAAGAGAAAGCAACAGATGTATAAACATATTTTAAGTATTTATTAAATATCTGCTGAATTGTTATAGTCCTGTTGGCTCATTAGTGAAATCTCCAAGGATTAACCACTGATTCCCAACACCTTCATCTACAAAGACACAGGAAAGATTTGCATTTTCACCTTATGTACACTCATTATAATTTCTTTTTTACGTTACTAATTATAAGCCTTTATATTTCTTTCTCTCTTCTTCTTGTTAAGGGCTCACAGAATTGCTGACTGTATTAAAAACCAAAAGGATCTAGAAAGAAATCCACTGAATAAATGTACCTAACTATTAGGTTCTTTTTCAAACTGATCAAGGTTAAGAAGCATCAACTAACAAAAAAAGGAAAAAAAAAAGAAAAAAGGCAGGGAGGAGGGAAAGCAGGAAAACAAGTGCTGCAGTTCTTGGAAAATTAAAAAATACTGTGAGGATTTTTCTATTGATGTCAAGGATAATTTTGACCCTATACCATATAGGTTTAGAATTTCCTGGAAGGATTTTCTTTTTTTATATTATATCTCTGAATATAATTCAAGACTGACAAACACTTAGACATGATGATTCTTAATATGCACAAATCAGGAATAACTGCTGTATATTTTACCTAATAATGCATAAACTTTTCAGAGGCCACATTGCAAGTTCCACTTTCTGGACTCATGAGAGTTTGTGTTAAAAGTGTATGACACTCAGAAGGGGAAGATGGAGCTTTTTCCCATTAAATTTTCCCAGCATTCCACAGAATGGACAAAGGTAATAAAAGAATTTAATCCATATTATAATAATCTCTCTCTGTGCTTCATATCATTCCACAGAATGGACAAAGGTAATAAAAGAATTTAATCCATATTATAATAATCTCTCTCTGTGCTTCATATCATTCCACAGAATGGACAAAGGTAATAAAAGAATTTAATCCATATTATAATAATCTCTCTCTGTGCTTCATATCAAGAGAAATTGGTGGCCTTATCCCGAAACTTTCACCCAAATGTTGCAACTCACCACTGTGCTTCCTGTTTTCCTCTACTGTTCAAGGATTCCATTCTATAGGTCAGTACTTGAACTATCACTGCAGGGACATGTCTATCCTGAAGAAAATCCTAAGCAGGAATGACTGAGATAAATTGAGACACGGAATGATATTCCTTGTGTTAAGCAGCAACTATATGAGGATTCTTTTGCATTTGTATTTTTCATTTATGGTATAAAATAGGTTTCATATCAAGTAAACATGTTGGGCATGAGTCACTTTCCTAAATATGAATTAAATTTAATTTAGATGCTGCAAAAGTATTCTTTCTGGTCTTCATTTGCTGCTGAAGAAGACTGAAAGTAGCTCTTGGTCATCTCAACTCTATGCAAAAGACTATGAAATGGAAGGGCATTTCAAATGGTACTGGTTGGCTTTAGATGGGTAAAAGAAACAAGTCTCAAGGGTGGAGTCACTTTTGATATTAGGACTGGTACACTCAAGGTTTTATGTATAGATGTTTACATGTATTCGGGAGTGTAAACTTCACTGGAGGTCTAGTCCGTACAGGTGATGTCATCATGGCTAAGCTTCGCGAACGAAGATTTAGGAAGGGCTCTACCCACGTTTGTTGCAAGCGCGTTGGTGGCTAAAAAGGCCAATATGAGATAGGCAAGTCCGATTGCAGAAGGCACAGCAGAAAGACTCCTTAGATGGTATATTCTGCAAGGCACGATTCTTTCTGCGTTGCCTTTTCTCCTCAAGGGTGATCCTGCGTGCTTTCTCAAAAGCATCAGCAGCGTTGTAGATGGTGTGTCTCCAGGACTGCCGATTGGAGGCCAGAGTAGACCAGTTGTGGTGGTCAATATGGCCAAGGCTGAGATGTTGTTTCAGGGAGTCCTTGTATCTTGTAAGTCCTTGTATCTGGCAAGTTCCCCATAAAGCAGGATCTTAGGGAGGCGGTGGT
>VXAY01006085.1:2336013-2401023 GCA_013399855.1 Oxyruncus cristatus
GAGATGAGGCTGCCTAGGTAATTAAACTGCTGGACTGATTTGAGTTCTGTTTGGCCAATGATGATGTGGGGATGATGGGGGACTACCTGAGGTGCAGGTTGATGGAGAATTTCTGTCTTCTTTAGACTGACTTCCAGCCCAAAGAGCTCAGCAGCGTCTGCAAAGCAGGATGTTAAACGCTGCAGGGCTGCTTCTGAGTGGGCAACGAGGGCGGCGTCATCAGCATAAAGCAGCTCCCGGACAAGATGGTTTAAGGTCTTGGTGTGGGCCTTCAGTCGCCTTAGGTTGAACAGGCTTCCATCAGTACGATATCGGATGTAGATACCGTCCTGATCATCGAGGTCTGCCGTGGCCCTTTGGAGCATCATGCTGAAAAAGACTGTGAATAGGGTAGGAGCGAGAACGCAGCCTTGTTTCACGCCATTCTTTATCAGAAAGGGCTCAGAAAGTGTGTTGCCATATCTGACTTGGCCGTGCTGATCCTCATGGAGTGAGATGATCATTTTAAGGAACTTGGGTGATGTAGACAAAAGGGAAATGCAGATGGCCAGCCTCCAGTTTTCTAATTAAGGGTGAGTGGACACATCCTCTAGGCTACCATGACTACATCAAGCCATTGGTTTTTTTTTATTATTATTATTTTTATGTTTTATTGTGGATTAAGGCACTTTGCTTATAAGTAGATGCACAGATAGTTATGTTTTTTTTTAAAGAGACCTAACATTGCAGAGGTGACATTTTAAAGCCTATGGAAAAAATAGCCAGGTAGTTACACTTCTGGAATGTGCAGGAATTGCCAGAAGACTACATGTAGAGGAACTTGTAATGGATCATAAAAACAGCGGTTTTTTGAATCCATGATTTTCATAATAAAATGGAGCTATGAATTACAATTCCCAGGCTCACCAACTAAGCTATTTTGCTGATCTCCTTCAAGGATTGAGATATCTAAGTTACAGTAATTTTTTGTGAAAAATATTCTTTTAATGGTAACTGGATATTTCTATCCTTCATTGGTTGCCTGACTTTCTTCTTGAGGAATTTCCTGAGGGCACCATGAAACTTCCAAGAGTGGATTAAAAGTGGATGACTGAGGTTGTTATACCTCCCACCTTTCAGTGCTTACACTGAGTATACAATGGGCTGAAAACTGCTGCAGGTTTTGAACTAATTCAGGAGTGAATCAGATTAATTTTACGTTAGATGTAGTAACAGTGTAAGTAAAAAATAGTATAGGTGTTGTGGTTTAACCCCAGCCAGCAACCAAGCACGGCACAGCTGCTCTATGACTCCCCCACCAATGGGACTGGGGAATCAGAAGGATAAAAACTAAAAAAACTCATGGGTTGAGATGAAGATAGTTTAATAGGGAGAGAAAAAAACAAGAACACCAGCAAAACAAAATAAGGAATACATTCACTGCTTCTCATGGGCAGGCAGGTGTTCAGCCATCCCCAGGAGAGCAGGGCCCCATCATGTGTGATGGTTACTTGGGAAGGCAAACACTAGCACTCCGGACAACCTTCCCTTCTCTTCCTCCTTCTTCCTCTCACTTCTCACATATCATATGGTTTGGAATAACTCTTTGGTCAATTTGGGTCATCTGTGCTGACTCTGTCTCCTCTCATCTGTCCATGCACCCCCAGCATCCTTGCCAGTGTGGCAACAGGACAGCAGAAAAGGCCTTGGCTCTGCGTGAGCTCTGCTCAGCAATAACAAAAACATCTTTATGTTATCAATCCTGTGTTCAGCACAAAGTCAAAACATAGCCTCATACTAGCCACGGTGAAGAAAATTAGCTCTCCCCCAGCCAAAATCATCTTAGTAGGACAAGTAAGATCTCAGAGTATCCGACTTTATTCAATATCATGTCTGCCATATCTTTTTTTGTCCTTTGTCTTTCTTCCAAAGTCCATGAATTCCATTGGATATATTTCCAACAGATTTCACCATCTTACAAAATGCTTTTAGTCAGAGCTCTATTAAATAATTTTGTTTCTGCCCACAAAAAGTACTTTCTTTTTTTCAAAGAAACTTGGGAGACATAATACCGAGTAAATAAACAACACATTGAAGTAGTTTTGTTCTAAATATTTCTGGCCAAATATAATTGTAAGAAATCACATCTCATCCAGTTTTGCTTCATGATTAAGCTTTTTTATCATGATTGATTTTTGTTTGCATAAAGGGCACTATCAGAATTCGTAGACAACCCTAGGACTAAAATTCAGGATTGGTCTCCCTGGATTAAAAAAAAAAAAGGGGGGACAGGGGAAGTATTTATTCATTAACATAACAACAGTAAACTGCAACACGAAGCAATATAAAATGTTAAAAATGCAAAGTGTTTTGGATTACTGAATTTGATGAAAGTGTTATCTTCAAAGATCCACTATTTCTTTTCAAAAAATGTGGTTCATAAAAAACATCTCTGTCAAAGTTTGAGGAATAGCAGCATGAACTTTCCTTATGAGAGGTTAAAAATATTTTATTTGCTAGTTGCAGTTGTGTGCAGAATGATAAAGTAGGAAAGCAAAAAAATTGTGTTGTTCGAGTGAACAAATAGGGAGACTAAAAAAGTAATTTGCAATCATCACCTTAAATAACAATATAGCATAAGCAGCACAGAGAAGAATCTGAGTCAGTCTCCACTGAATTTTAAGTCAAGGCTCCACCAACCAGAACTCAACCAACACACAGAGAAAGGGTGAGTGAATTCTAAATCATAAAAAAAATAAAGCTTGTGTTGAATGAGCAGAAATTATTAATTGTACAGAGAAGATAATTAAGACCTCTACTATGTAGACATGAGTCTACATAGGTAACTGATAAAAGATACAGGGAGGGACTTCAGAATGGTTACACTTTCGTTATATTCTGTCTTCTCTCCATATTAGACATTATATGAGAGATATCACAAAACCAGCTGTTCTGTGTTCTCACACAGTGACATTGCACCCATAGAGGAGTTCATGGCATTTCAGACTACCCTTCATTCAGAGGCAAGATCAGTTGGAACCAATTTGTCAGTGTCTGGAGAGATTTTTCTTCCTTTTTTTTTTTTTAATTACACATAGAAGATGGTGTTAAGTTCTAAAGAGAAATAAGCATATTAATGGCAAATCACAGTGGAGTTAGTTGTCTAAAATTCAAGAGCATAAAATGGACAAAAACCACAGATTTGTTGTATTACCCAGTTTTCTCTGGAGTGAATTAATCCAAAGCCTGGTCTTTTTTGAGATGTGAGAAGCAGAGCTCAGTGATTCGTTGCTATTGAGGAGAACAGCCTTCTCAGAAATGCTTCCTGCATCTCCAGAGGCATGAAGAAGCTTTAGCATCCAGTGAAATTTTCCTCTTCCTTACTCAATATTTGTTATTTCCCACTGATTTTGGTTGGAATACCATTCACAACTCATCTGAAAAACACCTGTTTCTCCTTTTTTTTCTTATTTTCATACTTCAGTATATGTGCTGCTTTTCACTAAAACTTGTGATGGCAAAAAGAAAAAAAATAAATAAATAAAAGAGAGGTTTTTATTAAAAAAAACTGCACTAAACTTGTGAATAGTTTGTGGCTAAAGTATAGGTTTTCTCAAGGATATCAGCCCTGATCATTTTCATTTAGTTAAGGACTGTAGTCATTCACCTGCCATTCACATCTTTTTTCTAGACAGAATTTTGGCACTGTCCACATAGGTCAGGTTTTAGTCAATCATCACCTCTTCTCTAAATCAATGCCATGTGTGGTGGTGATACACTGCTAATTTATTTTGTTTGTAGAATTTTGGATAGAAATGAAGACTTGGTCCATCCCATACACAAGTAATATAACTTCACTGCTAACCTTTAATTCTACTAGTTGCCTAGATTTGCTTTTTTTAGTATATAGAAACAATGGAAATTATGGATCCAATTTAGGAAGAACATGAGGGGAGATAAAAAAAGACAAAAAAAAAAGAAAAGAAAGGAAACAGCCTTGTTATTTCTGTTGCATTTCATTTTGGTTTTAAGTGTGTAAGAGGCAACACTGGAAACATTGTCCAAAAGACACAAAAGAAATACATTTTGATATATATCATATTTTATTACAAAACAGTACCGTAGATGACTTGAGTTCTTACATGTAAATAGGAATAATTATATTTTTTGTGTGTCTAGTCATGTTTTAAATATCTCCAAGGATGGAGATTCTACAATTTTTCTGGGCAACCTGTTCCAGTGATTGATCTCAATTACAGTGTTTGTTTGTTGTTTTAATGGAATTTCCTGTATTTTGGTTTGTGCCCTTTTCTTCCTCTGTTTTCATAGGTCACCACTGAGATGAGTCTGGCTCTGTGTTCTTTACTTTTCCCAGCAATTTATCCACATTGTTAAAAGAACCCTGAACACAACACTCAGCTTTGCCGTGTGCTCCAGTCCTTTAATCATCTTTCTGGTCCTTTGCTGACTAGCTTCAGTGTCTGTCTGTCTGTCTATCTATCTATCTATCTATCTGTCTACACATACACACACACACACTCACATATCTATATTTTGTACTGGGGAACCCAGAAATGGGCACAGCACCCAGACGTGTTGCACCAGTGATGAGCAGAGGGGAAAGATCACATTTTTAGACCTGTTATCAACGCTCTGCCTAATGCAGCTCAAGAGGCTGCTTTCCAGATGATTAGTCCCCAACAAGAACTGGTGTATGGAAATATCCCTCCACAGCAGCAGCATCTTGCATTTTGTTTTGTAGATGTTCATGATGTTTCTGTGTTTCTACTTAGCCATTTCCTCAGCCTTTAGAGATCTGATGGGTTCTGAGCAGTCTTCTTCGGTATCAACCACTCCTCATATTGTCGTTGGTGTTCTTGATTTCTATGAAGTGTGATACATGCTTAAAATAAAGGGAATGAAATATGGTATTTTAAAAGAGACAACAAATATGTTGAAATTGTGGAAAGCTTAAATAATGTCATAATTATTTGAAGTTATATTAGTAAGTTCTTTCTACAAATAACAAACAGACAACCATTAAATTAATTCAGATCATCTCTCACAGAGAGATCACTTTGCAATTCACAGTCAGTCCCACTGAGGAGGACATACTGCCAAAGCACTGCTGCATTCCAGTCATCTCTGCCTAGTAAAACATTTCATTGTGCTCCATTACTGAGCAGCATAACTCAGAGCAGCCATGTGGGTGCTCTGGTAGATACTGCAGGATACACTGGCCCCCAGCTATTATGACTAGTGAAATGCTCAGCTAGGCTATGTAGCAGTGGCTAAGTAATTAAAAATGGCCAACGTCCTTGGGCTCAGTAAATTAAATTAATCCGGGAAGATAGGAAGAAGTTAAGAGTTCCAAATACATTTTTATCACAGGACTCATTTTTACTGTCCACCACACAGGATGATACATCACTGCTTCATCAATATTCAGTAAAACTGGCAAAGGACTCACAGTCATTTTATCGCCAGAAGTACAGATTCATTTTCTGCAGAGTGGCAATCTGAGTTGTATTGTTTACTACAGGAATTGCTTTGGGGAATAATTCTAATAATGGCATGATGTGTGGCTAGGGGATTAATATAACTAGATAGGCAGAAAAAATTTATACTCAACAATCCAAAACAATTGTGACTAATGAATTGTAAAAGTAAGCAAAAATGGACCTGATCCTGTGCTGCTTAGTAATTATATGTGGCAGTGCAAGCACAAAAATCCTTTCCAGCTTGGCATGTTTTAGATTTCCAGAGGTTAGAAACTGCACAAAACAACAGAGGGGATATTGCCCTCTAACATGTAGAGCAGGAGAATACACACTAATCTGAATGAATGGCTATCACATTTCTACAAGAAAATGTTTAAGGACGAAAAATCTGCTGGTTGTGCATAATTCCTGGAAGACATCCCAAAGAAGAGAGAGGGAAAATAGCAAAAATATTCTAAAACAAATACTATATAAGTTTTTTAAAACAGATGATCTATAAGAAGTTTGCGGGGTAATCTTGGAAAGATCTCAGATGGACAATTTGGATATAAACCAATCTTTCAAATAAGTCAGATCTTCCACAGAGAAGCCAAATGACCTTTTTGCATCAGTGTTCACTGTGAAAAAATCAAGGAGATTCTTCCACTGGAACTCTTTTTTATTGGACACTCAGCAATTGTGCCTGAAATTGGCTGTAAAAGGGGTTATGAAGCAGACTGACAAAATAAGCAGTAACAAATTGGTAATACTACATGGCATTCACTCAAGTGTTCTAAGATAACTCAAGGATGAAATAGCTAAATTACTAATGGTAGTGTGTAACTTCTGTCTTCAAAATTGCTGTTGTACCTTAGGACTGGGAAATGATAAATGTGATGCCAGAGGAGTTCCACAAAATTTCTTTCTGTGATGGGTTGACTATGGCTGGCTGCCCGGTGACCAACAAGTCTCTCTATCACTCCTCCTTCTCAAGAGAACAGGAGGAGCAAAATACAAGTAAACGCTTGTGGGTTGAGATAAGGATGGGGACATCACTCAGTAATTACCTCCATGAACAAAACAGACTTGACTTGGTGAAATTAATTTAATTTATTGTCAATTAAACAGACTAGGATAATGAACAAATCTCAAAACACCTTCACTTCTTCCCAAGCCCTACTTTACTTCTCTAACTCATCCTCCTTACCAGTGCAGGGGAATGGGGAGTCCGTAGAGGCTGTGGTCTGTTATAACACTTCATCACAGTTCCTTCTTCTTGCTCACACTCTTCATCTGCCCAAACATGGGGTCCCTCCCGTGAGAGAGAGGCCATCATGAATTTCTCCATCATGGGTCCTTCCCATGGGCTGCAGTTCTTCAAGAACTGGGGAACTTCAACTTGACAGATGTTAACTGGGAACACCATGCAGCTGGTACAAACAGGTCCAGAAGTCTCCTAAAACACCTGGATGCTAACTTCAGGAAACAGGTACTAAAGGAGCTGACTAGAAAAGGGAAACACCTTGATTTTTTTTTGCTTGTTAACAGAGAGGGTGTAGGGAAAGAAGGTTAAATACGGAAGATTTATTTGAGAAGGGAAAACGAGTTTCGCTCAAGGAGGTTTTTGCTGCTGGGAAAACTAGGCGTAGAAAAAAACCTGTGCAGGAGAAATCCTTTTACATGAACAATACTACCTGGTTTTGCCTATCTGTTTTGAGAAGTTAACTCCCCTGTTGCAAGAAGAGATAAGAGTTCTCACACTTGTTGGAGGCCTCTCAGGGACAGCAAGAAACCATAAAAGCCCAGAGGAGATTATTGCTTTGAAGTTCTGGGCATGTGAAAGATGTTGTTACAAAAGCACCAGAACAGGTGTACTGGGGCTGTTCTTTTGCCTGCTGCATGATCTGTATCCAGGGTTTCCAACTTTGGAATAAACTTTTCCTTAATACTTTAGCCACAGTTTTGTCCTCTGGGTTTACCTGCGTGTGTGTCACTTTTAACAGAGTCTCATAAGTTAAAGGGTGATCGGTAGCTGTCTTAGCCACAGCAACCACAAAGCAATTGAATTTAAAATCTCTCTTGACAGGAAGAAAAGTATCAACAAAACTTCAACCCTGGACATGAGGAGAGCAAACTTCAGGCTGTACAGGGAACTAATTAGTAGTCCCCTGGGAAAATGCTTTTGAAGGTGCAGCAGTCAATCAGTGGTGGTCACTTTTTAAGCACCACCTCCTAAGAGCACAGGAACAGGCAATTCCAAAATGTTGGAAGTCAAGCAGATGAGGTAGAAGGCCGAGCAGGGATTTTCTCTTCGAGTTAAGGTAAAAAAAGAGTATGCCCAGTGGAAACAAGGTGAGGTGACATGGGAGGAATACAGAGATGCTGCTTGCTGAGGCAGGGACAAAATTTGTGCAGCCAAAGCTCAGCTGGGGTTAAAGCTGATGAGTGCTGTGGGGGACAACAAAATGCATTAATAGCAAAAGGCAGTGCAGAAGTATCATTGGGCTGTTACAGGATGAGGATGGTCACCTCACAGACAGGGACAACACAGAGATATTTAATATTTTCTTTGCCTCTGTCTTCATTACTGATGATGGTCTGAGGTGGTCCCAGTGCCCTGAGCTGGAGGACCATGGCTGTAAGAATGACAAACTCCCAATCAACCCTGAATTTATTGGCATCTGCTGTTCCAGCTGGATTGCTATAGATCTATGGGGCCTAATGGGGTTCATCTGAGAATATTCAAAGAGCTGTCTGATGTCCTCCCTAGTCCTCTCCAATGATTTTTGAACAGTCTTGGGAATCTGGAGAAATTTCAAATGACAGGAAGCTGGCTAATGTTGTCCTAGTCTTCAAGAAGGGCAAGAAGGATGACCCCAGAAACCACAGGCCTGTCAGTCTCACTTCAGTGACTGGTATAATTATGAAGAAGATTATTCTGGGAGTTATTGAAAAATACTTGAAGGACAATGCAGTCATCAGTCCCAGCCAGCACAGGCTCATGAGCAGAAAGTCCTGTTTGACAAACTTAATTTCCTTTTATGGTGATGTAACCCACTTAGATGATGAAGGGAAGCCAGTCGATGTAATCTTTTCGGATTTCAGTAAAGCTTCTTATATTGTCTCTTACAGCATCCTTCTGGACAAAATGTCCAGCACACAGCTGGATAAACACATCATGAGGACCTGTGAGCAGCTTCTGGTCTCTTCTCACAGTAGCTAGCCCCAGGGCACAGACACTCATTACACCTGAATATACAAATGAATAAATGATTGGAAAGAGGAGACAAAAGTAAGCACCTTTCTATTGCAGAAGAGTGAATTTAGCATAGATTTGTGTTGGCAGAATATTTTTTTACACTCATTTGTAAATAACCTGAGAAAAAGGATCAACAGTCAAGTGACAAAGTCTTCAAGAGTATGAAGTGCAGTGAGGATGGAGTTCGGCTTTGAACATTTTGATGAAGTTGGTAAGAATATGAATGACTATGTAAAAAAATGGCAGATGAAATATAATGTTGATATGTATGATATATATGTTGAAATATAATGTTGATAAAACACATGGGGAAACAGATGAAGGGCCATGAGGTGTCCATATTACACGAGAGAAGATCTTGGGTTTATGACAGTGTGTTCTAATACTCAGTGATTGTGGAAAAAAGAAATCGGTTGTTGGAAAGTAATAAAGAAATAGAGAATGACACAGGGAATGTCATTATACCATTGTGTAAATTCATGTTTCTCATACATTTTGATATTTATACACCTCTAGTCCACACACCTCAAAAGGATATAGTAGAGTTGGAAGAAGTTCAAGAAGGAGTAAAGCCCTGTGATTAAAAATGTGTAAACATTTCCATACAAGTAATGATTTAGCAAGGTGGTACTGAACAGGAACCCTTGTGGAAGAAATGAGGTGGTGGATATGATAAACTTCCACAAAATCATGAGTGCCATAGACAATTTAGCAGGCATCAGTCATTCCTGTTTCCTTCTTATCTACTATCAAACAAAGTGAATGGGAGGCAGGTTTAGAATAAAAGATGGCCTTCTTGGTTTTTTTTTGTTTTTTTTCTCCCCCATGTAATATGTATTAGAATAATGAAACTCTTTGTCAAAGAATGAGGTGGACTGTAAACATTTGAATAGGTACAAGGGCCTATTAGATAGTTCTGTGAAAGAAAAGTTTATTAAGCATTAATAAATAGGCAGAACACATCTGATTCAGGTTATTTCCTAAAATGAAAAAAAAATATTAACAATAGAGGCAGTGAAATAATTCAGGAAATTTCATATATGCTTGCTCCATTCTTCATCCTGCAGTGTCTCCTTATTCCCTTTGCTAGGGAAAAGATATTGGATGTGTTCTTTTGGTCTAACTTAATGCCATCAGTCTCATATTCTGTTAAGTAATTTCTTGACCAGGGTCAGATATTGATTTGGTCAACATCCCGTTCTTGCAATTAGGTCAGTGTAGTGCATAAATTCTGCATGATGCTTCCTGAGGAGGGGAGTTGAGAGGGAGGTGCTGATCTCTTTTCCCTGATATCTGGTGACAGAATGTGTGGGAGTCTTTTAAAACTGCATCAGGGGACATTCATATGTGACAATAGGAAACATTTCTTTATTTAGGGTGGTCAAATACTGTAACAGGCTTGCTAGAGAGATGGTTGATGCCCCAGTTCAGGGACATTCAGGCAATGCTCTTAAAAATGTGCTTTAACTTTTGATTAGCCCTGAGGCAGTCAGAGAATTGGACTAGATGATCATTGTAGAACTCTTCCTACTGAACTATTTTAATTGATTTGATTCTAAATCTATCTGAAAGATTCTCAATTAGAAAAACTCTAAAATCTATTTAATTGTCACATATGTAAAAAACCCCTATGCATAATGTGGGAAACATTTCAGTGTCATTTTGAAAAGCAACAACACTAATTAATTTCACACCCATTAAACCCTCATGATTTTGAGATCTTACAAAGGAGGGTGAAGCACAAAGTAGTGAAAATTGAGTAGTGAGTGCACTCCCACATTTCTCTCTCTTGAGAAAAAAATAAAACTTTTAGACTGCAGCAGCTACATCCCAGTTTAACTTTGGTGATCTCAACATCTAAGAAGAGTAAAAAAACAAATTCACCGGAACAAAATTATTTTCTTCTCCTGGTGCTATATAAAACATACAAGTTTTCTTATATTTTTTTTCCTGTGTCTTAGAGCTTTTTGATTAGTTTGGAAGAACAGCTGATGATTTGTCTCAGCACTGACAGCAATCAAACCATAGTAGGGAAAGCTGAACATGACAAGACAATTTCTAGTACTAGTTATATTAGGATAAATCTAGACTAGTCACCTTGATTTCTTTCACTATTGTACATCTAAATCTGTTTCAGTGGGTTGATTTTCTTCAGAAAAAGATTAAAAAAAAAAAGTTACAAAATTATCTTGCTCTTTCAACTCTTTTCTCATTAAAATTAGTCTGAGTATCTTCTGCCTCTTCCAAGATATTGGAGTCAGGCATAATCATACCCAAAAGACCAACATATCCATCGTTGTTCAGCTGCTCTAGTGTTCTTCACTCTGTGGGATAAGATTACTTTATCAGCAGGAGGTTTTCTGCTAAATCCATTGAAAAGCTGACATTCCTGAGGAATCTTTTATATGATTATACTGAAGAATCAACAGAGGCAAGTGTCAGCAGAGCTAACAGCATTATACAGGGTTACAAACAGAAGAACCTGGGTCATACTGAAAGAGTTGTCAATCTCAAGGAGTGCTGATAGAGCTGAAGGTTTCAGTTAAAAAACTGTTACTTATATTTTCCAGTTACTCTTGATTTATTTTTCTAATGATTGTTCCATGAATTTTTTAGAGACAAATTATATATATATTTTATATAGCTGGGTGATCTACTTGGCCATCTTTTGATTTGCATTCTATAAATAAAGGATGTAAATTCAGTGTAAAGAGTATATTGTCTTCTATTTTCCAGTCCTATCTTTTTTCCACCAGTGATTCCTATGATGAAAACAAGTCCTATCACCTCTTATAAGCCGTATGCATATTCCTTAACTTAGTTTTTTCTTTTCAGAAAGTTGTTTCTTGATTCTCTGTTAGAAGCAGATCCAAGCTCAACAAAGTTTCCTGAACAAGCAGAATAATTAAGATTTTAGCAGATATGTCTTGCTCTGGTAGATGGAGATTACTCTAAGTGTTAGAGAGATTAAGGCAAATCTATCACCTTATGCCTGTGAGCAGTGTTCAGAATTTCTCAGTTTAGGGTTTCATACAGGTGGATGTTTAAAAATACTGAAGGTATTGAGTAAAATACTCTTATGTTGGGTTGGTTCTTTTTTTAAGTAGCAGACACAATGCCAATTTTAAAAAATGTCCATTCTTATTCATGTAAGGAAAACAATCTTATTACAGTTTTTAACAGCAACCGTATTATAAGTAAATCAGTTCTAAATATCCACTAGAAAACAAAGTTTTTTTACCAGATATATATTTTTGCTAGGTTTCAGATAATTTTATTTTTTACAACAAATAAGAAAAGACACATCTTTTTAGTACACAGTCTTAATGAGAAAATAAGGTGCTAAAACTGGTTTGTTTCAGCTATTATTAGGCAAAAATGTTTTCTTGAGTCATGAAGATATAAATATAACAATGTGAAGAATGTTCTGAAGAGAATAAACATATTGGGCCAACCCCAAATTTTATTTAAGGCTTAAATAATACTTTGTCCTGGATTCTAAAGAAGCACACATACAGATTTCTTAATTAAAAAAAAAAGAAGCTTTAAATAATTATAATAATAAACCTCTCACATATTTTTGAATGCTAGTTTTTATTGAACTTACTTATTTTTTTTGCCATCTTTAAGTAGATTCATTAAAAGCCCTGGATTCTTACCAAATTAAAATATCTCTCATATTTTCAAAGTGCCTTACAGAAACATTTTTAAATGTCTGGTTTCTTGATTATTAATCCATTGAGGATTAACCATTGACATTAAAGAGAATAAAAAGCAGAGTAAACAAAGTCATTAATAAAAAAAAGTCTTATGTCTTGATTATAGATTACATGCTGATTTGAACCAGTTCTATTTTGTCGTGCTATGAAGGAAACTCTCCATTAAGGTTTTATTTGGTGTGAAAAGGCACTATCAAAAGGAACTTCTCAAAATCACTGGCTGTGGAGTATCTCTGAACCTTCATCTGTATGGATAAGACCAGGCAACTGGCAAAAAAATATGTAGACTTCTGACTAGGAAGACTTCTAGTTAGTGAACTGATCTGTGCCAGTGAATGCTGTAGTCACCAGAAAGAAAGAGACAAACGCAAAAGACCTAAAAGCAACTCCATCATGGAACAGCCTCTTTAGGATTTGTATTTAAAAGAAAAGTAGTTTTTTCATTAGCCTAAACAATCTTTTAAGACAATAGAAATTGCGATTTTTATTCCAAGATTTTGACAGTCATGATCTTGGAATAAGCATTGAAAATTTGTAAAGCATGTATATGTCATCTCTGACTCTCTTTTTATGTATATTGTTATTCAAATGTTCACCAAATGAACTAGCTCTAATAAATAGTTTTAATAATTCATCAGACTTTTTATTAATATTAATTCTAAATTCTTTTATTTGATCACAAATTGGGTAAAAAAAATTATTTTCATCAGAATTCCATAAATTATGAAGAGAGAGTTTGTTATTAATTACCAGATTTCATTTAATTTCACTTTCAACTGACTGTGTAATTAAATAATTGATTTAATCTGACAGGCTTTGGTAGATTGCATTATGGTGAGCTGATAGGGTTACAGAATGTCAGCAGCCCATGAGCAAAGTTTATGGATGAGAGAAATAATGGATTTAAAATTCTCCATACAAAACACACAAGACGTAGCTTCTTTTTTACTTTGTTTTGTTTTTCTTTTCCAATATTTGTTATTTTGTTTAGTTGACTTTTTGTTGTTTCTTTTCCCCCTCAGATTCTGTGGGTCTCACTTTTCAGTTCATCAACTTTTAAATTAAATAAAGTCATAATTTTGTAAATATGGATTTCAACCATAAGGAGAAACAAAACTTATGGACAAAATCAAACAAATAGACAAAGCTAAAGCCCTGGTAACACTGCAGAAAGATAGTCATTGCAGCCATAAATTTAGGACTTATTCTGAAACCACTCAGCATATAAAGCTCAAGTAATCTTCAATATTTAATTAAACAGAAAAATAGTTGGACCTTATTTTCAAAAATATAACTGAAAATAGCAGGTGTTAAAATACAACAGAACCAGTGTGACTGCTGAAGATTAGGCCATAACATCTGATTCCTAATTATATACGAGTTTTATTGTTGGTGGGTTTTTTTGTTTCTTTTCCAAAATTTCTTGTTTTACTATGGGTTGCTTATGCCCTATCGAATGGTTTAGTCCACAGGGAAACAAAGTTAAAATATTGGTGTCAAGAGGACAACTTGTATACTCACAGCATTTAAAAATGTTTTGAAGTACAGAGGATGCTTGTTTAACACGGGTCTGTTAGTTTGGAAATTCACTTTTCACTTTACTTATATGAGCATGAAGTTATTGAGTGGTGGAGTTACTGCCTTTGGCAATGAGTAATTGCTCTGCTGCCAATAACATCCTCTGAACATGGACAGGTATGAAGGCTGCAAGGCCAAGCTCTTTGGCTACTGATTAATTTCTCTTTAAAATCAGATGATTTAAAGAAGACAAAGAGTTATACAGTGCTTTGACAATACAAAACATTGATGATCAAATCCCAGTAATGTATAGGAATTACTACCTCAGAGGATATGGATATTATAAATAGACTTCTTGCATATTTTTTTAAAACAATTTTTGTTGAACTTTCTTCAATCTTAGAATATCATGCAAGCTTTTATTCGTAGCCATACTACACTGCATGGCTGATAATTACGAGATGTTTTTCAAAGCTCATCACATATATAAACCTGAAAGAAACAGCTCTTTCTTTCTGTATATTTGAAAGATACTGCTGTTTTGTATTTGTTTTTTTACAATCTCATACTTTAGAAAACATGTTTCTTCTGACACTTTAACTAAAATTTTACACTCTAATCTAATTAGAGAGTATTGCAAAAACCAGATCCGAATATAAAATGTTATTGAGCTTTATATGTATATTCTTCACTGTTTATTTATTACCAGAAATTCTTTGTGAAGTTCCAGAGGTATGTGATAAGAGCAATTGCCTCTTTCAAGGTGACTTGCAAGGGACTCCTAGAACACAATATTTTGCAGCTTATCATGACACTAACATAAATCTGAAGCCAGAAGATGGTGGCCACTCATTAGCCTTGTGAACCTAAGATGTTTTACCCAGATGAGGGTTAAGGTCTAGGTGGATGATAATAGAAATTCTAAACAGATACAGTCACCATGTTAATTTGTTTTTCATAGTATATATACCAAATTAAACCAAATAGGTAAGTATTGGTTATATATAATAGCTTTATAATAATTCAAAAAAAAATGAAGAGTTCTCAATCAGAATACAACTTACTAGAAATTTTAGTTTCCCTGTGTTATTCTTGAAAGATTTCCTAGTAATGTTGTCCCAAGTAAAACAATACAGTACTATTTTCAGTTTTGGATTTTTCAATTGTTTTACCATGCATTTGTAGTATTCACAGCTTGATGCAGTTCTGCAGCTTGTTAAGGGCCTTGAAGTGTGATCTATCTCCTTCTCCCTTCTTTTAAAAGATTAAAATTGTTGTCAAAAAGCAACTGGTGAATTATCAATAATTTTTGTGTGCTCGAAAGTGATTGCATCAACACAATCACATGCTACAAATGAACAGGTGCTGGAAACATGCCTTCAGACATCTCAGAAAAGACCAAACCAGGCTGAATAAGCTCAGTTCCAAAAGGCAACCCTTTTGGAACTCCATCAGTTTCAAAATACCAGGGCATTCTGAAAATTATTTTATTCAAAGCATGAAGAACTGGTTATCTTCAATCGAGTTCTTCATAAATCTCCCTGCAGCATACAGTATTCACAGAAGACTGGTGTGTTTATCCCAAATATACACTCTCTAGAAACACTGGTGAGAGAAAATTCAGGGGCTGTGATTTATGAAGATACTTTTTGAGATATTTACTGTACCTCTATGTCTCTGTTTGTTTTAAAACCTATGAGTATTATGAGTTTTAAAATAATTTTACAAGGCTATACAAAGCTGTCACTGGAGCTTCTTATTTCCTCTTATATTTTAACACTGAGGTTACAAGATAACAACCCTTGGTTTCTTCTCTTCTTTAAGAGCAAAGTTCAGTGTTCCTCTGCTAACCAGACTTCACTGATCTGAGCAGCAGCTGTTGGAGTATGAGGTTGGTGGCACACGTTATCACACCAGTGCAGACAATGACTGTTAAACTGCCCTTTTGTCAACAGCATTATGATTTTTGCATTATATATTTGCAAAGCAACTAAGACTGAGAGAAAACAGGGAAGGCAAAATATGTTTATCTTACTCAACGAGCAAAGCTGTATCTATAACTTTTTCACTTGAGGCAATGTGACGAATAAGACAAATAGACAGATGCTGTGCAGAGGCTCTCTGGGATATGCTTTAAACCACTGCTGTGCTTAGATGGTAGTTATCCCTGATACACCAGTAAAAAGACTTTTTCAGCTACCCTGATCTGTTCTCATTTCCCAGGCAAGCCAGGTCCAAAAATACATTTCTTTTTTTTTTTGGCCTCATATAAAGAGACTTACTGTGCCTTTATTCCAGTGTGTGGAGCCAACTGGTATGTAATAGATGTAATCACATGTGCTTTTTGATTTGACGCCGTGGAGATACACATACATACATATATATGTATATGATAAATATGTTTGATTCTAATCCTTTCATTACTACTAATTTTTATAAAGTAAGCGCTGGCTTCTGCTGTAATTTCTGTCACCCACTAATCAAATTCTTGATTTATTTTTTTTCTTTTTCTATGTACATTTCATAGCTTTTTTACCCTGTCCTCAATCCAGGTTCAAATGGAGATGAGTCATATATATTCGCCACAAAACTATTCCAACTTGCCATAAAGTGCATCTGTGTAAAAACCTGGTTGTTCTCTGAAACCTGAATTTAGCAGTGCAGAAATAAAATTACCTGACTGTTACAATCTGCTTAAACATTGCAGAAAGAACTTTTAGATTTGAATATTCCCCTTGAGCAAAATTAAAACTCATACAAGTTATCTGTTGATACCAAAACTGTTTTTATTAATTGCTAAGAGATGCAAAGAGAAAGAGGAAAAAATAAGAAAAGGTTGGAAAATGCTAAGATTACTTTTAGAAGGAGAGAAAAGATACCACCAAGAACTACCTCTCCGTCGACTGGTCTGTGGGGTGGGGGTGGAGAGAGAGAGAAGCAGTTTTCTGCCTTTTTTTTTCTCCAGTCTCTGCCGCTTTTCGATGTTATCTCTGTAGCTGCAAGCGGGTCGTTTACAGCTTTAGTTCTCTGGAATGCAGCTAGGATTGGGCTTCGCTGCTCACACCAGGCCGTGGTGCGGAGGTCCCGGTCCAGCTGCACCTCTCAGCCCTCGGAAATATGGTCAGGGTGGAGAACTCACGCAGGTGGCACGGTGGGTCTCAGTCCACTTCAAGACGGCAGAGTTCCAGTCTCTGGTGGCGGCAGGCAGCTTACGGTGGCAGAAGAAAAGGTTGAGGGCGAGGAGAGGGAGAGATCCTTAGCTGCTATAGCCAACTCTCTCTCCAATTCCCCTTTCCCCTAATCTTCCCAAATTTCTCCTCAATTTTATAGTGTTCAAAGGAGGTTGTGTGTGGTTTCCTGGCACGTAGCCCTATTCAGATGTTCGCAGAGATATGATAACCGGATAATAACAGGATCCTTTGGCAGGAAAACTCCAGTGGGAAGATTCTGGTGAGTACTTCTGGTGGAAAACTGACACAGAATTTTTGGTAGGAAGTTTTTGACAGGCAGAAACAACGGCGAAACATAATTTTTGGCATTTGTATGTTATCTGTCTGTTACACCTGACTTAAGTTACAGGAACAGTAACTCATGCTTCTACATGACTATTTTAAGATTCTGTGATGTATACAAAACAGCACAATGCCATTTACTTGATTCAGGAACTTGACAACTTGGATTAGGATACGTATATGAGAGGCTGTTTTACTCTTAAATATTTCTGTAGACCTCTACCCCTGACTCTCCAACTGATTTTGGTATTGCTGAGAAATTGTTTGAGGGTTCCTGTGTTCAAGATTCATGCACAAAGTGTCAGACATAAACTTTTTCATTTCAAGAAGGTTTTCTGCCTGGATAAACACCTTCTCAGTGATCAGTCTAGGCCTCAGTAGCTCATACCAGTATGAGCAACAGTACAACTGGATTACAGATACTGTCTCAATACTCATCATCATCATGGCTAAGCTTCGCGAACGAAGATTTAGGAAGGGCTTTACCCACGTTTGTTGCAAGCGCGTTGGTGGCTAAAAAGGCCAATACGAGATAGGCAAGTCCGATTGCAGAAGGCACAGCAGAAAGACTCCTTAGATGGCATATTCTGCAAGGCACGATTCTTTCTGCGTTGTCTTTTCTCCTCAAGGGTGATCCTGCGTGCTTTCTCAAAAGCATCAGCAGCGTTATAGATGGTGTGTCTCCAGGACTGCCGATTGGAGGCCAGAGTAGACCAGTTATGGTGGTCAATATGGCCAAGGCTGAGATGTTGTTTCAGGGAGTCCTTGTATCTTTTCTTCAGGGCTCCTCTCTTGCGGCAGCCGGAGGCAAGTTCACCATAAAGCAGGATCTTAGGGAGGCGGTGGTCCTTCATCCTGGAGACGTGCCCTGCCCAACGCAGCTGTGTTCTCAGTAACATGGCCTCAATGCTTGTGACTGCTGCTTGTTCCAGAACAGATGTATTGGTCACATAATCTGACCAGTGGATGTTAAGGATTGTACGGAGGCAGCGTTGATGGAAGCGTTCTAGGAGACGCAGGTGGTGGCGGTAGATGACCCATGATTCAGAGCCGTATAAGAGAGTAGACAGCACTATGGCTCTGTAAACACTGATCTTTGTGCTTTTCTTCAGGTGTTTATTTCGCCAGACTCTTTTATGCAGCTTTCCAAAAGCACTGTATGCCTTTGCTAACCTGTTGTCTATCTCCCCGTCAATCTTACCATCCGAGGAGATGAGGCTGCCTAGGTAATTAAACTGCTGGACTGATTTGAGTTCTGTTTGGCCAATGGTGATGTGGGGATGATGGGGGACTTCCTGAGGTGCAGGTTGATGGAGAATTTCTGTCTTCTTTAGACTGACTTCCAGCCCAAAGAGCTCAGCAGCGTCTGCAAAGCAGGATGTTAAACGCTGCAGGGCTGCTTCTGAGTGGGCAACAAGGGCGGCGTCATCAGCATAAAGCAGCTCCCGGACAAGATGGTTTAAGGTCTTGGTGTGGGCCTTCAGTCGCCTTAGGTTGAACAGGCTTCCATCAGTACGATATCGGATGTAGATACCGTCCTGATCATCGAGGTCTGCCGTGGCCCTTTGGAGCATCATGCTGAAAAAGACTGTGAATAGGGTAGGAGCGAGAACGCAGCCTTGTTTCACGCCATTCTTTATTAGAAAGGGCTCAGAAAGTGTGTTGCCATATCTGACTTGGCCGTGCTGATCCTCATGGAGTGAGCTGATCATTTTAAGGAACTTGGGGGGACAACCTAAACGTTCCAAAATCTGCCACAGACCTTTTCTGCTCACAGTATCGAAAACCTTGGTGAGTCGACAAAGGTGACATAGAGACCTTTGTTCTGTTCCCTGCACTTCTGCTGCAGTTGCCTGAGAACAAACACCATGCCTGTGGTACTCCTGTTGGCTCTGAAACCACATTGACTTTCAGGTAGAAATTCTTCTGCTATAGCAGGTATTAGTCTGTTCAAGAGTATTCTTACCAGGATTTTGCCAGCAATGGAGAGCAGAGTAATGCCACGGTAATTTGAACAGTCTGATTTAGTTCCTTTCTTCTTGTACAAAGTGATGATGACTGCATCACGAAGGTCTCAATACTCAGTGTGATGAGATATATACCCCAAGAAAGTTGTGGAGGTTATGTTCTATAGGGTGATGTTTATAAGCTTATTTTAGTCTTTAGAGTCTGGCATTCTCTGGTTTTTGTCAAAAGCAGAATTGGCTTTCAGTTTGGCTCATTTATCAAAGGTATTCTAGATAGGAGTTTGTTACATGTTTAGCCCTAATGGCTTTTATTTTTCATGGTGTTCTGTAAAGAGAAAAAATCTGAGACTTCCCCATAATGTTGAAAATGCAAACCTCTATATCTTCTTTAAAAGAAACCGTAATAATGATATTTATTAAAAAAAAAAAAAAATCATTACTTTAAATAAGAAAAACTGAAATTGTCTCCTCTGCCCTCAAGGTTTTGTTCTGTCCCAAGACCTAATACAAAATTACGCCACTGTGTGGTTAAAATGCATTTAGTCAGAGTTTTTCAGAAGAACTGAGATTCCATTGAAGAGATTAGTTTGAGACAAACAAAATAAAAGGGAAAAAAAATCTAACATAGAAATTACATCTGTATACTGGATGTTTAATCTGTTAATAACTCCTTAGATTGCTAGGATGGGTGAATGATGAAAAAGAGAATCATATAATCAGACAGTCTAAATTAATTTAAACTTCTCAACTTTTTCTAATGGATAATATTGGGTATCATATCAGTATACCTCAAATTATTCCAAAACATACTCTGAATCTGAATGAATTGCCTTACAGAAGAATGAAGTCAAGCTAGTTTGACTATGTACAGTCAAACTGGAGCTAGTTCAGTCATCAATATAGAAGTCACAGTGAAAAACATTTATATTATTAAATGGATAGAATTATTCCAGTTGTAGTCATCATCCATCCACAAACACACTCACTCCCCCTGCCTGTGCTCCCCCTACTGCCCCCACAAAAAAAAGGGCCAAGCACAGAAACAAACAAATTATAAAAAGTTGTGGAAACTCCTGTTACAGTAACAAGTGTATGGGAAAAGCTGAGCTTTCACTGACTTTTAACAGAATGAGATAAGACAACAGTTTTTCTCCATTTTTGTCTCCTTCCACAACTCCCAGCTCATCCCATCCTATATCACCTGTCTTCTACTCCTTTTTATATTTATTTCTATATTTTTCACATGAAGGGAAATCTGATTTTTTTTTTTTGCAAAACTTTTGTTTTTAATGCTTGGAAACACATCACTTCCAAGACTAACTTATTAATGACAAAAATTAGATGTTTGGTTGAATAGTAACATCTTCAAAATACCACTTTGTCATCTTGTAATATTGATCCCAGCGATTTGGTAGAATTGCCAGTATGGGGGAATTCTGAAGATATGAAAAATCACCAGGAGCTGGCAAGAATTTCAGTCACTTTTATTACTTCTTTTTCTGTTCATTCATTATTGATACATGAAAAACAACAGTCCCAATCAAAAGGGGATGTGAGCTATTGCCTCCAAAGGAAACCCTTCTTAAGTTCATCCCACACTGAATATACTGTTTGTGGCAGTTTTTATAATAGCCTAAGGGAAGTCTTTGGTGTGTGCTTCAGCCAACTGAGCCATATTTTGTTTTAATATTTATATTATTTATTTTTCTAAAACAGTACACAGTGTGTCATACATAGCCTGCATACAGATACAGTGTCCTGAAGATGAAAGCTAGGTTAAAAGTCATCCAAAACCACCTCTTTCCATAAATATCTACAGTATAGTATTTCCAATATAGTATATATTTTCCATCTGAATTCTTTTCTTATAACTCCCTCAGCTCCTCCTGATCCGTTCCTTAATGTTCAACCTCCCTGACAGCTGGTCTCCTAAAGGTGGAGCTGTTGGGAGCAGTTATAAAGAAAGTGGTTTCCTTGGAAAGAGAAATTGTGATGTAGCATGTAAAAGTTTTTAGAACATTTCTGTTTCCACTTATTTCCAGCTAGCAGTTTGCATATCTTTTCAGAGAAATGGGAAGTCTGACACTTTTTTCTGATTAATAGTAGCACTCTTAAAAATGTTCAAATACAGCTATTCCTTCTCCCCATCCCACAAGCTGTTTATTACTTCTGTTATTATATGAAGCATAATTTACTTCATATCAACACACATTACGAGTATATAAAAGATGTATTAGCTCATGCTCAAGGAGCACATTTTCTTAATTTTCAGACAAGGCAAATTGGGGGGGACATGTTTCTTTCCAATGTTTGCAAAGTCCAGATAAAATCCATTTTTGCGTTAAATGGATTTTTTTCTAGTCCTTCAAAAATTTATTTTTTTTTTAGCAACCCATTTTGTTCACCAGTCTTCTTTAGTGTACCTAAGCAACACAGTGTACTAAAAACACACATAGTGTTTGTGTGTATTTTCTAAAGTGATAGAGCCCAATGATATTTTTCAGTGTCTGGCATCTGCCATCCTAATGCCAGCACATCTATTTATCTTATTTATCATTTATTTATTTATTTATCTGAATATTCATTTATTTATTTAACGTAAGCAAAAAAAGGTCTTACTATCTTTTCTAGGACCACTTTCTTCAAGCAGTATACCAAAACACTCAAGCATCATAATGGCAAGACATTGTCTCTTTCTCAATGAAGAAGGAAAAACCTGTGGTTATTTTCCCTGTACAGTTTTTTTTAACCTTTTTCTCAGAAGCATTAGAACTTCCTTATAGTAGCAATATGGATAACCTGTACACTGTATAGATAGTCTGATTTCTCCTACAAGTGTGTGATTAATGCTTCTCTACTAATTGCTGTTTCTGTCAAACAGTAGCTCCAGATCATTTAAATTAATTCTAGAAGGAATAACAAATTGAGAAAAATCTAAGTCAGCTGGGACAACGTTTTTGGACAGAACAAGAAGAAATATCTGAAAAATAAGGACTACGCTACTGGAGTACTTGTGTCATCTTCCATGCTTAATGCGCTTAAAATTTTGTTGCTGGACTAAGTCACCAAATGTATCCCATTTTCAAAGCAGTTAAGACTCTTTAAATTTTAGAATTTACTGCATGTAAGCCAATTGCCAATTGTTTATCTTTTGGCGAAAAGGTGAGGTAAATAGTAGGTTTTTGTTGTTTGTTTTTGCTGTTTTGTTTTTCCAAATGTGGAGTCAACTAACTTTTCATTTAAAATATCATCAAATCATAGAAATTATTTTTTCTCACAATCACATAATTTCTTTGACTTCAAGAAAGAATAGCTTTAGACAAAATAGTGAATTTCTGGCATTCTTTTTCTTGTTGTCAGAGTCTGTTCCAAGTGTATCTATCTACACATGATTGCTAGACACAAATAATATTATAGATGTTGTTTATGGTATATGTCACCAGAATCCTTGGGCATCGCTTGAAGGATTCTTAAATCATATATTAAAATTCAATCAGTAACTAATGTGCAGGCTGTGGGTCCCAGGTAGTCAAACAGGTAACTCAGAATCCATCCCAAAGCTAATCAGGATAACAGTCGTGAAATAAAAACTGAGCATGCTACTACTTATTTTAGATTGATTTTTAAACAGAATTCATTTGGAGAGGACATACTTAGTGTTGTTAGTTTGTATCAATTGAAGTAATTTAAAATAATTTGTTTTTGTGAATTAGACTTTGAACTTATATTTGCTTTTTCATAGCAAAGACAAAGGATAAGCAAGCAAAAGGTCATATTCTAGACTCAGGTGAGAAAAACAACCTTTCTTCTGATGCAATATAAATATTTTTATGCAATGTACTATGGTAACCTAAATTTCACTTTGCAGTGAAAGGTGGAGCCATCACTTAGACTAAAACCTCCAGAGAAAACTGGCAGAAGAAAGCTTTTCGTTTGCTTGTTTTGTTTTGTTGGTTTTGTTATTTTGTGTTAAACTGCCAAAATTTAAAGCTAGACATATAATGGACAGACAAATAGAGGTGATCACTGAACTCAGACACATAGCAAAGTTTAGTGAAGACCACTAGTCAGAACAATTGCCAAGTCTTTGTGTTAAAGAAAGAGGTGGACTTATGGTAAGACTTCATACACTGTTGTCCAGAAAACTGTCACCAAAATTGAGTCAGAGAACCTGTAAAGTGAAGAATCAAAAAAAAAGGAGGAAGTCTGAGGAGAAATATTTGAATTCTTAGAGCAAAAGCAGGGCAAAATAATCAAATAAAAAGATTGACCGGAGGAACAAGAAGGAACAAGAATAGCAAAGAAATGGAGGGATGGGAAGGGAAAGAGAAGGGAATTTCAAAAGTACTACAGAAATTAAAGAATTGCAGAAATTAAATTACACTCAAAGAGTAGCACTGTCTTCTTTGGAGGGAGACTGGTATTAGTAAACAGCATTGAGGAAGAAAGAATATTAGTGAACCAAAACTAATACCTATGCTTTTTGTCTAATGCTATTCCTAATATAGAAATTAATATCATCTCCTCCCCATGACAGGCAAGTGTTTCTGCTTCAATTATTCAACAAATAATATAATAACTGAAAGATTTCATTAGAAAGGGCTGTGGCCAAAAAGCCAATTTCCATTTTTGCTACACTCATTCAAATATGGAATCACATATTTCTGACATGACAGGAGAAAAAAAAAAAAAAAGAGACCAAAGAGTAACTGGGTTAGTACAGTGTTTAGTACCTAAACTATTCTTTCTGCATACTGTAAGAATATGAATTCTCTGTTGTAACAGCTTTCAGTGCTTTAAATTCTTATGCATGCATGCTTTCTGCCTTTGCTTTTAGTTTATTAAATCTTCAGATGTTTATCACATTTTTTACTCGTAGCAGGAATTCTTGAAAAAGTGTCATTTCTCAGGGAGACATTCTAATGTGATGAAGAGCAAAAAAAATATCTCAAGGTACAGATTTCAAAGTCCTTTGTGTTTTGGACCATGGAAGCTATTATTTGCCATCATAAGTTCTGTATTGATCAATGATTATAGGATGATGAATGACTCTCAGAGCACAGTAATTCAGCTTTCATTTGTTTAAACATTCTGGTGTATATGCCTATAGTGTGTTGCTCAAGGCAACCCTGAGGCAGCCTTCAGGGTAAGTTTTTAATGCTGCTGTGGCAACTCACATGTCAGCAATTCACTGAACCTTGTCCAACTGTCACTAGATTGTTATCATAGTTTTAGCATGATACACAGGCCACTATTTTAATGGAGATATGTGAGATGTACCAAAAGCCAACTAAAAGGACAACTTTAGAAAAGACTTCCTTATAAATTTTCCCAATATGTTGTTCATGATCCAGCTGGAAATATCACCCATTCAGTTCAAACAACAATAGCCTGTGATTCATCCCAAAATATACCAGTAAAAGCTGCCATATTATATGGGATTTCAGTAGGGAACAGGCTTTGTGGTGAATCTCCATATATGAGGACAGAATGAGGGTTAGAAACATTTATTTGTAAGAGAAATCAAGCTCATACACAGCTCTTTTCTTGGCTGATAAATTATTTTCCAGTCAATTTCAAATTCCTTTTAGCAGATCTGTTGCATTTCTGCTGCAGGTTTCATGATAAGCAGTTTGTTGGACTGTTTACTGCTTATGTTGGGACTCTGGCAATCCTTATCAAAGAGTATTATTTCCTCTGCACGTCTGGGTGTATGAAATATGCTAAATTATAGAACAACACAGAACCAGTAATGAGCAAATAGCAAATAGTAATGATTTTCTATTAAATAGATATTTCTGCAAGAATGACAGAAAATTTCAGAACCAGAAACCATCTATTGAATTTTTTGGCCAACTTTCAACTAATTAATCATAACCAATAACATAACTGCAAAAATTTCAATGCATTTCGTTTTTATTGAGAGAAGAAATGTATTACTTTTTTTCTTTCTCTTTTTATTTTTACTTCTTTTTCTCTTTAAGTGATCTTTTAATACTGGTTTAATTTAAAAACTAAAACAATTGAAAGGTTGAGGCAAAATGTTCACAATTTAATAGCAATAATAATAGAAAAGGTATACCTTGGCTTTGTTCCTAATATTGGAACAGCTTTTATGAATTAATCTTAAACTGATTAGAAAGCTTCAACCATCAGTGATCATACCTAGCTGAATGAAGCATTAAAGAATGATTCAAAGAAAATAATGTCTCTAAAGTCTGTTAACTCTCTGTAATAGACTAAATTAATGACACAATAAGTCTTCATACACATCCACATTACTCATAGTGTGATACTTTTTTCATTCATTCAAGGAAGGCAGATTTTCTGCTTTTTAAAAAGGTAAAGTGGGAAATAAGTTTATTGCTTATCCTGTTTGAAAAGCAGAGAAGAAACTTCTAAATGGAATGGCCAATAGCTGCAGTAGAGTATAAAGTGAAATTCAGTGCAATTGTAAAAACATTTTTTAAGATTCCTTTGAGGAAGAGGATGAGCAATAAAACTATTTAAAATACTTCTGTTGTGCCAAACTAGTAAGTAAACTGCAACATCTTTTGCAAAGGTGTGAATATCATCTTCTCAGGCCTTGTAGCACAGTACAAAGAAACACATATATATATATATATATATACACCATAAAACAGGTTTCAGTCAGCATGAAGAGCAACATGAACCCAAATCTGACTTTTCATATTCTTTATTATTATCATGTAGTAAACTTGTTTAACAGTACTTTAAACAATACCTTTGACAATACTGCTCTTTCATGTGTGGGTGTGCTCACCGCAATTATAGAGAACATCAGAGGCTTCACACATATATGTCTACCTTTTGCTCTTGCTCCCTAACAATTTAACACAGTATAGAAAGTACAGAAACAGAAAGCTACAACTCCTGTGACAGATCTTTGGTCTGTGTTCAGTCCTGTCAAAATATGTAAAAAAGGTAAATAACAGTATGAATTCACCCACAGATTCATCTAGACTATGATTACATGCATCAGGAACACATTAGCAAATAACAAAGAAGCTATTTACTAGGGAAAAAAAAAATTAATGGCACTATTGACTGTACACTTTAGAGTGTACAAGAACATCATTGTACAGAGGTCATACGCTCTTCTATTTTGTGATTCACAGCAATACCTATACATCTTTCATAGTTATAAGGCTAAGACTGAGAATGCAGGAAGCTTATCTACCTTAGTAGATACACAGCTGAAGTGATGCACTTAGGAATACATGCGATGAGTACTTTGTTACTAAGGCAATAAGGAGGATGCCTGCAGTTCTTCAAGACACACCTATATTAGTGGATAGTGGGAATATGTAGATTAGGAAACATTTAGGTATGGCATCAAAAAATACATAGAATGGAATGAACATGTGTTACCGCTAATGACTGACATTTGAGTATGTACAGTAAATGAATGAAGTAAATAACCGATTAAAATACATGCTAGATGCCTGTAATGAAACTGATCTGCATACACTGAGAAATTAGTGATCCAGTGAACCATTAACCTGAGTCTGTGCATGCCTGTGGTATGCTGTAGGTACATATAGCTGTGCCATCTCATCTGTGCTGTGCTGTGTATCCCTTGGCCCTAGGATAACCTTAGTCTACCCAGGATTACACAGGGGCCTGTAGGCAGCTCCCACTTGGTACGGGCAACTACACCAACTGCATGACCTTGCCTTTATGTAAAAGTGTCACAACAAGCTCTCACATGACTATCTTTTCAGTTTCACAGTAGAAACTATGTTTTCTTTCAAGGAAATCTGTAGGAGCTCAAAAGACTGAGACGGGATAACTTTTTCATGGATGAAATCTACACAATGCACGGTGATCAGCAGCCCATTCAGCACCTCAAAAATTACGCTTTTCTGAAGGGACTGAGACTGTCTGTATCATCCCTTATTTCTTTCTAACTATGGCTATAATATATGACAACTATATTAATTATAATGTTAACAAAGTCAAGAAATGGCATTATAAATGATATTTTATAGAATACAAGTTCCTTTCCTACAGAAATCATAATGAACCATGACCTCCTGGTGAAAATAATTTCTAGTGGATGAAAACAAGCTGTAAGAAAATTAAAGATATATTTTAGATATATATAGAGAGAGCAATGGCTTGGATTTTGGAGAGCTAAATAAAAAAGTAAGTGATTTTTTTCTGTCTGTGATAAAGATAATTGGATGAGTTCCTGTTTGATGGAAGAAATAAATTGAGTAGTCAATCTTAACTGGCCTGCAGGCAAACTGCAACCCTAGAACACCAAAGAGAGAAACATAAAAATCCAGATCCCATAAGAAAAAAAAAGTCAATTTAGTCAATCATAAAAGTACAAGGGTGTAAAATATAGATAATCATGGAAAAATTATTTTATATTGCATAAAAAAGTGAATAGGTAAAGTACAGGTAGGAGGTAGGGATGTACTGCTGGAGTGTGGAGACGCAAAGAGAAGTAAGTAAGAGCTCTAAAGCACTGTGATTACTCTTTGCTGAATTTTTATTTCAAATTCAATATCATCGTGTAAGTAGCATTGCATTTCACACTTTTTCATTTTTTTGGCATTCACAAGATTATAAATATACTTAAAAGGAGTAACATTTATATATCAGCAAACATTACTTCTCACTCAAAATATGACTAAGCTAATTAAACCCAAATAGTTCCTGAAACCAAGAAGTTAGTGGGATTTACAGAATGGTTTGGATCTGTAATGGGCATGAAGAGTGTCCTGAGGTCTTTAAAACAGGAAATTAGAGCAATGGAATAAGGGAGAGAGACACACAAAGAAAATAAACGTATTACTTTGCAAAATACTTTAAACCAAAGTGTTGAGATCCTTACTGATGTTTCTCAAGATTAGCCAGGAAAGATCCCTAGGTAATAAATTATGGGAAGATAATGCTAATTACAGCACACAGTAAGTGAAAATATAGTAAAACTCATATTATTATCTACAATCAAACTACATGTCATAAAAAATTAAATTGGCAGCATTAGACTGGAAAAAGAATTAGAGTGATCACAATTAAATATATGTCAGAAGCAGAATACTTCAATATATATTTTGTGGGCAAATGCATATGTCCAGCATATAGTCCCAAAATAGATGCCCATTACGGTAATGAAAACTGTCATCAGAAACATAGAAGGATCGCAGGCTGGATGAGAATTGGATTCCAACAAGCCAGAAGGAAATCACTTTTAGGAAAGAAATTAATGCAGAGGGAGATTCTGTCAGATAAAGAACAATGGTGATGAAGGACTTGGCGCACCTTGAACTGACAATTAATCAGGATCATACTTTTTCTCCTTTCTATGCCGTAACTTCAAGAAATTCATTCAGCCCGTTCTGGCTTAGGAAAGAAATCTTCAGTGTAAGTGCAGATTTCTTGTAGTTAAATTCAATTTGTTGTTTTTCCTTCTGTTCTTAGTATGCATATATTGCTGTAATACGTCAAAGACCTTAATTGAAGAAATAACTTGAAATAAAGCTAAGAAGCTTTCAGCTGTCTAAACACAGGCACCTATTGTTCTTTTAGGTTCTGTGGAATACCTCGCCAGTGCTGCAGCTTCAAAAGGGCACAGGTCTTCCAGGAAGACTGGTTTGCATGTGCCAGTAGACGTCACATGATAGCCTAGGCCATTTTGAAATGGTACATCTATCTCCAATAAAGTTAATTCTTTCCTATCTGATTTGCACACCTAGAAAATTCCTGAGTGGACAAAATGTTTGTGAAAATCAGTCTTTTTTTTCCTCCCCCAATTTTTTTGTTAATTATTTATAAAGAGCATGAATACTTTTTTATTAATGAATCATTTTCTTGAGCACTGCTGAAATCACTCATAACAGCATGAAATACCAAAAGCTGATGAGGTGGAGTAGCGTTTTCCATTCTTGCGTTTTTTATGATGCTGAACCTGCAGGAGTAAACTCCTTCAAACAATCTGCTTTTCCAAGATGAGGAATGATTCAGTGTTCAGCAAAGATTATTGAGACACTAAATGCAAAGTCAAATCTACTGTGGGAAGGATTCATAAATACATCATGAAGTTAAAATCCTCCAGTGCTGTGGCCTTAGATGTTTGAAAACAGTCCCTATAGGACTCTTGTACATGTCAGAGAGAAAGCAAAATAGAGAAACTGGTTAAGTGACAGGGTAATAAAGAAAGTGAAAAGCAGAACAAAGAAAAGAAGGAAAAGTGAGGTCACATAATATTCCTCTAGCTAGTTCTTCCATAGCAAAGGAAGGATGCTGGATGAGGGGAATGAGGATGTCTTGAAGGAGAGAAAGTACTGAAATAAAAGATAGGGTTAAAACCACAAGAATTCAATGGAGGAAATTAAGTGGGTCATGGATATTCTAGTATATATTTCTGAGAGGTAGAGAAAGAAGTATTAGTGATGTGGCCATGCAGATGAATTCTGAAGTAAAAGAATTGGACAAAGGACCAAGGGTACAGAATAATAAAAGCCAGGAGAGTCAGTCATCTGTGATAGATGACAGAACTGTTTGATTTGTTTGCCTACAGTTTGCTTTATGGAACTATTCCACCCATATGGCAGCAGGAGGTCACTGCCTTCCCAGAAAACAGCTGTGAATGGTCATCTCTGGAAAAGTTCAGAAGCAACTAGGAAGAAGGACAGCGAAGAGGGACAGCAAAGAGGAACATTGCTGCATAGGTGCAGAGACTGTCTATTGATTTATTGTTGTGTTGTTTTTTTTTTTAAAAGGCAGGCAAAGACAAATAGACAATAGACAAATTGAGGTCCCATCATACCCTGTCACAAGTGGAAAAAGAAAAGAGGTCAAGAACAATGATGAGAGGGCTGAGCAGACACATAATTAATGCCAATAGATTAGAAGACCACTGAGAGTGCTGACAGACCAGCATTTGATTTTGAAGGAAGATGAAGGAAAAAGCACTGCCAGCTTGGCACTGCAGTGGTTCTGAACTGATTAAGTACTTAGTGAAGGGTTAAGTACTTAGAGCTCCCTGAGAACTTCACTCTGGGTTAAGTGCACTCAGCATGTGGCTCAGTGAGCCTTACACAGCAAAAAACCCTGAGCTATTGAGGCTGTGGCAAGTCGCACTCTGCAAACTTGTTAATATATTACACAAAACATGAATTTTGTGAATGCATTGCAAAAAATGAGTTTTTTTATTTATTAACATTTGCTCCTTATATCTTTCTGTGCTTATAATCTGCAGTTTGATGGTCAAATAGAATATTATTATCATTATTTATCTATGAAGATACAAAGACTAATAATGAAAATTTGGGGCCAGGAAATATTTTATTTCCCAAACACTTCCGAGTAGCTGAAAGTACAACTACAGAAAACATTTTTGCATCATCGTTTGAATCCTTTACATATTATATGTAGACATGTCAAAGCTCTGGATATTTATTAAAATAGTCTTTATTTTATTTTACCTATTCTGTGAAGATTTTTTCATTGCTGTGTGTCCATTGAATATATATATTTCATTTCAGCCACAGTCCCTTACTAGAATACCTAAAATATCTTTGTTAAAAAATGCCCATCTCTTTATTTCATATCAAAACCCAATGTCATATTTGTTTCATATTCATAAATGCTCTTTAAATGTAATATCCTTGCCATAATGCCCCTTGTGTTTTGATTACCATTCACTGGCAGAAGAACTTAGTAATTAGCCTTGAGCTGAAATCTCTCAATTTAACTGATTAATTAGATTTCGAAAAAAAATTCAAAGATTACCATGGTCAGAAAAAAAATGTTGTTACTGTAATGCAGTTATAGATGCTTTTACACTTTGGTCGGTATGTATTACTGATACCTCGCTTGGCGAGGTTTTTGTTGGGGTCGGTTGCAGGTTTGACCTATATGAGAAGAGATCATGGGCTGCCTCCGTGACAGACACAGCCAGTTCTAGCCAGTTCAGAATGAACCCCCTGCTGCACAAATCTGAACCCATCAGCTAAGCTGGTGGTGCCCCTGTGAAAACATATTTAAGAAAGAGTAAAAACCACAGCACAATCCAAACATATTTCAGAGAAAGGACTGAGAAAAACATAAGAGAAACAGCCCTGCAGACACCAAGGTCAGTGAAGAAGGACGTGCTCAAGGTGCTGTAGCAGAGATTCCGCTGCAAGCAGTGGAGAAGACCATGGTGAGCAGCTTGCCACCCCCACATCCCATGGAGGACCAAAATGGAGAACATATCCACACTGCAACCTGTGGAGGAGCCCACTGAAGTAGGTGAACATGATCTGAAGGAAGCTGCAGCTCATGGGCAGCCCATGCAGGACCACATTTTCTGGCAGAAATGGTAGCCTGTGAAGAAAAACCCACACAAGAACAGGTTTCCTGGTGGGAGCTGGAGTGCGTGAGGGACCATGCTGGAGCAGTCCATTCCTGAAGGACTTAACCCAGAAAGGACCCATGCTGGAGTAGATCTAGAATAACAGCCCATGGGAATGACCCACACTGGTGTAGTCTGTGAAGGACTGTATCTTGTGGGAGGGAGTCCATGCTGGAGCAGAGGAAAAGCGCAAGAAGGGAGTGGCAGAGGTGAAGTGTTATGGATTGACTGCAACCCCCATTCCCCATATTCCTACACTGCTCAGAGGAAAAAGGTAGAGGAGTCAGGAGTGAAGCTGAGCCTGGGAATAAGGGAGGGCTGGAGGCTAGATATTTTTAGTTCTGTCTTTGTTTTTCACTATCTCTTCTATTTTAATGGGCAATATATTAAATTAATTTCCCGAAGTTGGCCTGTTTTGCCTGTGATGGTAATNAGTGAACATGATCTGAAGGGAGCAGCTCATGGGCAGCCCATGCAGGACCACATTTTCTGGCAGAAATGGTAGCCTGTGAAGAAAAACCCACACAAGAACAGGTTTCCTGGTGGGAGCTGGAGTGCGTGAGGGACCATGCTGGAGCAGTCCATTCCTGAAGGACTTAACCCAGAAAGGACCCATGCTGGAGTAGATCTAGAATAACAGCCCATGGGAATGACCCACACTGGTGTAGTCTGTGAAGGACTGTATCTTGTGGGAGGGAGTCCATGCTGGAGCAGAGGAAAAGCGCAAGAAGGGAGTGGCAGAGGTGAAGTGTTATGGATTGACTGCAACCCCCATTCCCCATATTCCTACACTGCTCAGAGGAAAAAGGTAGAGGAGTCAGGAGTGAAGCTGAGCCTGGGAATAAGGGAGGGCTGGAGGCTAGATATTTTTAGTTCTGTCTTTGTTTTTCACTATCTCTTCTATTTTAATGGGCAATATATTAAATTAATTTCCCGAAGTTGGCCTGTTTTGCCTGTGATGGTAATTGGCAAAAAATCCTCCTTGTCTTTATCGCAATCCACAGGCTTTTTAATCATATTTTCTCCCCCTGTCCTGTTGAGGAGAGGAGTGACAGAGTGCCTTGGTGGTCATCTGGGAGCCAGCCAAGGTTAACCCACCACACTACCTCTTTTATGCTTTAATGAAAAAAAAAATAGCCAATCAAGAGGCAACTTGTTATTAATAACACAATCAGAGTAATTTCTTCATGGTAAGTCAGTGAGAAAAATGCTGATTACATATTTGCTAGTAGTTTTGTACTTTGTTTTAATAATTGAAATTAAGTACAAATCAAACATTGATCCTAATAGTAGCCCAAAGCCATACCTGCCTTTTTGTTGACTGACAAGACAATATTATTTTGTTCACTGCATTAAGGGTGCTTATAAATTATTTGAGATACCCAGAGCTGATGACACAGTAGAAACAGTATTTAATGAATAAATGTATGGAAATTTTGGTTTGGAGACACATAAGGTAAATTTTTGTGTTGTTTTGAATATCTTACCGATAAGCTGAACAACCTAGACTTATTCTTTTTGCTATNCTTGGCGAGGTTTTTGTTGGGGTCGGTTGCAGGTTTGACCTATATGAGAAGAGATCATGGGCTGCCTCCGTGACAGACACAGCCAGTTCTAGCCAGTTCAGAATGAACCCCCTGCTGCACAAATCTGAACCCATCAGCTAAGCTGGTGGTGCCCCTGTGAAAACATATTTAAGAAAGAGTAAAAACCACAGCACAATCAAAACATATTTCAGAGAAAGGACTGAGAAAAACATAAGAGAAACAGCCCTGCAGACACCAAGGTCAGTGAAGAAGGACGTGCTCAAGGTGCTGTAGCAGAGATTCCGCTGCAAGCAGTGGAGAAGACCATGGTGAGCAGCTTGCCACCCCCACATCCCATGGAGGACCAAAATGGAGAACATATCCACACTGCAACCTGTGGAGGAGCCCACTGAAGTAAGTGAACATGATCTGAAGGGAGCAGCTCATGGGCAGCCCATGCAGGACCACATTTTCTGGGTGGTTAATCATATTTTCTCCCCCTGTCCTGTTGAGGAGAGGAGTGACAGAGTGCCTTGGTGGTCATCTGGGAGCCAGCCAAGGTTAACCCACCACACTACCTCTTTTATGCTTTAATGAAAAAAAAAATAGCCAATCAAGAGGCAACTTGTTATTAATAACATAATCAGAGTAATTTCTTCATGGTAAGTCAGTGAGAAAAATGCTGATTACATATTTGCTAGTAGTTTTGTACTTTGTTTTAATAATTGAAATTAAGTACAAATCAAACATTGATCCTAATAGTAGCCCAAAGCCATACCTGCCTTTTTGTTGACTGACAAGACAATATTATTTTGTTCACTGCATTAAGGGTGCTTATAAATTATTTGAGATACCCAGAGCTGATGACACAGTAGAAACAGTATTTAATGAATAAATGTATGGAAATTTTGGTTTGGAGACACATAAGGTAAATTTTTGTGTTGTTTTGAATATCTTACCGATAAGCTGAACAACCTAGACTTATTCTTTTTGCTATTATGTTAAATGTGCGAGAGCACGGACATTTAGCTGAAACACTAAAGTTGAGACACTCCATCTCGTAATGTTTAAAAAAGTAACATGAAACATTTCTACACACAGTGATAGAGTGTAAGTTAATAGGTAGAGCCATATAAGTGTTAATACTTATTTGACTAGATTCTTAAGACAGTAAATAAACTGCCTGTAAAGGAGTTTTTCTCAAATTATTCCTCTTTCATGAGCTCAGAAACCTCCATAAAAAGGAGATATATGTAGTTATGTTGAGTCTGGTAATTAATCTGAGCTAACATCAAGTCAGTTTGGGATTTGATTTAGCAACAACTGTTTGACAGATGTCCTTCCCAAGTCATTCTTAGTCTAGGTTCCAGGAAAGTCTTACAGCATACAAATGTTGACTCCCAAAACATTTAGGCAGAAGAGAACTAAAAACTGAGGCTTCCAGCTCCTGAGGGAATATTTTACACAGCAGGTAGACAATTATATGGAATACAGGTGACTTTATACTCTGCAATCTGAGCAAACCAGGTTTGATCAGAACATGACAAGCACATGGAGCCTCAGGCAGAGGGAAATCTTCTCACTGAATTCCAAACACAGAATCACAAATTCCCTTGTGAATGATATAGGAGAAAAATCAGGCTTTTCCTGTCGCTACAAATGCATACAGTAAAAAATTGCATTGCTTACCCTTTATGTGCTGAGATACCAGGACATTGGAAAAGAGTCAGAATTAATTTCAGACATCAGACTTTATTTTTCACCATAAATACAGAACTGATCATATTTTCTTTAGGTTTTTTTAGAATCTCATACTAGAAGTCATATATATGTTGTTTTCTCACTTCAGTGTGAAGAAATTTGTCAGTCAGAAAGACTTTATTTTTGGAAAGTCTTCTGTGATCTCAAAAATACTTATTTGGCTTACTTCTATCATACTAGTCTTTTTATGTAATTCTTCTGATGATTTGGTGTAAGTACCTTATAGTTATTAACATTCTATTATTTTAATTACCTTTATTTCTTTTATTTCTCAATCCAGTCTTCTAGTTCCTCCATCTTACTAATTCTCCTTTAAACTCTGTTGAGTTTGTCAATATCTTTCTAGAAGTTCAGGTGTGTCCATTTACAGAAAGTTCTATTACCATCTTATCCATTACTAATTCATCGTCATGTCTCACCTTGAAGTCCCATTGGAATCTTGTCTTTAATTTTCCATCACCTTAATCTCAGGCTTGACTTAGCATCACCAGCTCCCTTATTTGTCCCCTTTTCTGAACACAGAATTTACAAATCACTTTTCCAGATGTTTGTAAGTTTGCCTTATTCCACACATATGATTAATTTTAAACTTAAAGCCCTGGTATCATTCTAATAAAATAACTGACTTTCTAGACAAAAGAAATGCAGTAGATGCACTTTATCAAGGATACAGTGAAGTGGTTGATACAGTTCACTCAGATGACACAGTTCAACAGCAGAATTTAATAAAAAGAATTATAGAGCAGATAAAAAAACAGCTAAATGAAAAACAACAAGCATTTCATAAGAGAGATCTAATATTTTGTAGTGAGATTACTAATGTTGTTTTCTAAGGTCTGTTCCTGGGACCAACTTTATTCAATATTTTCATTAACAGTCTTGGCAGAAAATGGAGGCTAGATACAGCGAGATTTGCACACAAACACACATGTAAAAATATTGTAGTCACAGAGAAACATTAGAATGTCATAAAGGGAGAACTGGATGATCTTCAGGGCAAAAGTAATAGAAAATGCATGAAATTTAATAGTTGAAAGTGCAAAGTGATTCAGTTTGGGACTCAATTAGCTATTTTTGGTTTGTTATAAATATGACACGTTGATTTTAAAATAGTAAATGAAGGAAAGGCACTGGGTGTACTTTTTCTGGCTTTTAATAATTCTTTACATACTGAAGCTCACAGCATTCTGTAAAAGTTGCCTAGTCGTGGGATGAGTGGCTTCACAGTGCGCTGGGTGGAGAACTGGTTGAACAGCAGGGTTCAGAGGGTTGTAGTGAATGGGGCTATAGCTGGCTCATGATCAGTCACCAGAGGTGTTCCTCAGGGCTCAAATCTAGAGCCAGTTCTTTTAAATGTATTTGTTAATGATCTGGATGCAAGAGTTGAATGCCCCATTGTCAGTTTTGCTGATGATACCAAGCTGGGAGGTGCTGTTGACTCCCTTGAGGTACAGGAGGCCTTGCAGTGGGCTCTAGGTAGGTTGGAGCTTTGGGCTATGATTAGTGGGATAAAATGTAACAGCTCAAAATGCTGGATTATGCCCCTGGGACACAGCAATGTTGGACAGATGTATGAACTGGGAGAAGAGCGGCTGGAGAGCAGCCCTGCAGAAAGGTAGTGGTTGGCATCAGCTCAGTATAAGCCAGTGTACCCTGGCATCCAGGAGGGCAAACCCCATTCTGGGGTGCATCTAACACAGTATAACCAATGGGTAAAAAGAGGTGTTTATCCTGCTATATTTACCATTGGTATGGGCTCACCTTGATTCTTGTGTGCAGTTCTGGACTCCACAATTTGAGAAGGATTTGGGGGTACTTGACTGAAGCCAGAGAAGGGCAACAAAGCTGGTGAAAGGCTGGAAAGGGCTTTGGCTCCTAGAAGGAGTGCCTGGGACTTTAGGGTTGTCCGTTTTAGAGAAGAGGAGGTTGGGGGGCCAACTCATTGCTCTCTACAGGTTTCTGAAGAGGGGAAATAGAGAAGCAAGTTCCAGTAATATCCAGTGATAGGACGTGTGGGAATGTTCAAATCTTCATCGGGAGAGGTTTAAGCTGTATATTAGGAAGCACTTTAATGAGAGGGCAATCAAACACTCGAACAGGCTTGCAAGAGAGGTGGTTGGTGCCGCAAGCCTATCAGTGTTTAAGAATAATTTGTGCAATGCGTTTAATGACGTGCTTTAACTTTTGGTTCTGAAAGGGTCAGGCAGTCGGACTAGATGATCATTACGTGTCCCTTCCAACAGAACTATTCTCTTCTCTTCAAGGAGAAAGAGAGAGAGATCTATAAACCAGCACTGTGATGCTACTGGTTAGGGAAGTAGTAGAACTGTGGATGGTAGAAATGGGAAGGCACTTTTGCAAACACACTTTTGAAGCTTTGGAAAGCATTCATACAACATTTTTAACTAAAAAATGTTGACACTTCTCACACGTGAATCATCACAAAACTCTCTGTAGTTGACGGAAAATAATACGCATTCCCTGAGTATACTTTATCTCACTTAGTTAAGGCCAATTCAATTTAATATTGAAAAAAGATATTACCCTGGACTTTATTTACTGAGAAATACTCAATTAAAGCAAAATCAGACTCATTAAGAAAAAAATTTAAATACTGTAAAATGGAAGAATTTTAAAGGACCATATTTTTGTATCTGCAGGTAGATATTTTGACATTTCTAGATACTGTTCATTTGTCAGTTCTTCAGAGCAGCAGTGTTACTGTATAATATCAGAACTAAAGATCATTTGTTAGATTATTTACAAAAATTAGTAGAAAGCTTCTGGGAGGTCATAAAACATATATACCCCTGTTACAGGTATATGATGTGCCTGAAGGATGGTGGTAAAGACAGAACCAGGATCTTTTCAGTGTGTCCATTGACTGCACCAGAGGCTGCATCTTCATAGGCATTACTAACATGATCATGTCACTTTACTCAATGCTTTTCAGCCTGAATACTGTGTCCAATTAGGACTAGAGCAACCTCCCCAGAGATGTGGTGGACTTCCCACCACCATAGGCTTTCAAGATGCAATTGGACACTCTGGTGGATACTCTCATCTAGGCTCCCTCTCCCACAAAAGGTTGGAACAGATGATCTTTTGTGTTCCCTTTCAACCTGGGCTGCACTGGGACTTTATGATTCTTAATCTAGTATTCATGAATAGTGATTGAATTTTATTCACCATTGCTTACTTATACATCAGTTTTCTTGTGTAGAGAGTGAGTATAAATTCATTGAAATAATGAAAACACTCAATTGATTCTGCAAGCTCTAAGGGTTCTCTACTGTAAATCAGATACTTAGGGTTGTTTCTGTTTGATATATATTCACAGCCTAAAATTGAGATGCCTATATTAGTCCAGTCTTAAAAAATTTAGTACCACAAAGTCAACATCTTCAGTGTTTGATTCATCAGACTACCCGAAGACAGCTTTCACATAATGAGAAGAGATGCCCTCTTTGAGGTGTCTATTCTTCTCTTTATTTGAATTGTTTCAAAGTCAACCTACAGAATGAACAAATTGAGGTAGGACATTTAGAAAGCAAAAGAGTTGCTGAATATGCATCCTTTGAAGAGTTATGACTGACTTTGCTGAGAGCAATGAACAATACCTGCAAAATAGGCTTTAGAATGGAAAGCCTTGGACAATGAAGGATGCAGGAATCAAGTGCATTATCACATCAGTATTAAGAAATTATTTACATTGAGTGCATTTTTAATTTTTGTAATTACAATATCTCAGTTTTACTTTATACAGTCCCCTACTTGATCTCTTTGCCTCTCTGTATCTCACTTTCCTAGCCCATTCATCTATTGTGTCCCAACCTGACTACAGAAGTTATTTACAGTCAGAAAAAAATCAATTTCTCAATTTAGTTATGTCCACCTCACAAGATGTCTCCTGTCATCCATGTGTTTAAACCAGGAAATCTACTCACACAACAGAGACATTTTTTACTTTCTGTCTGATTCAGTCGAACTGGTATCTCCATTAAAATGACAAATACATAGTGTGGAGGGTTTATCACCTCCACTGTTTCTGGTTTAGCCTACCAGCTGCTATATGAAGTTAACGTTTTATAAAGTCACAAAATTATGTATTCATCAATGTATTCATTTATGTTTAACTTTTGTTGTTTTACAAGAGACATATTATTTAATTATCTTTGACATCTTCTTATCACAGAACCATAGAACCACCTGGGTTGGAAAGGACCTTAAAGATCATCTAGTTTCAATTCCCTTGCCGTGGGCAGGGGCACCTTTCATTAGACTAGGTTGCTCAGAGCTGCATTCAACCTCACCCTGAACACACGCAGGGATGTGGGTGATTTCAAATAGTCTGATTTCAGGAATATAATAACCATGAATATAACAGCAACAATTGCAAAATATTGTAAAAGACAAAATTTCACACCCACAAGGGTGACTTCACAAGGAACAGTTCCCAACAACTGTCTTGATATTCAAATCAAAGAAGTGAGATTGCAGCAGGGATAGATTTATTCTGTCACCCATAAGTGAATCAGAGGGTCATAAGAGGATTTATCTGTTGAGAGAAGAGTGATGGAATAACATAAAACTATTGAAGTAATTACCCTTTATATAGGGTAAAACTATAGTGTTTCCATAGATCTCATTTTTTGCCATTGCACTTTCTATCAAAAGGTCTGTTTCCAACTTTTGAAAAAGAGAATCAACTGTAATAGCACACAGGAAAATGTGCCACGTTAACACCTTAAAATATAAGTCATTGTTTGAGATCAGTTTTAAATCCTAGGTATTACTTTCCTATTTGGAGGGAGAAATTATCTTGAATTTTTTCCCCATTTTAAGATTGTCAGTCTAAACATTGTATGCTCCTTCCTCTGTAACTTTCAGTGTTCTTCCTCCATAGTTTAATGCAAAATTCTTGCAGGCAGAATAGAGATATAAACCAACTGAAAATGTATGTTGACTTTGAATGTTCAGTTCTTATCACAAATCTTTCTAGGAAAAGTTTTATTCCCTTTAGCTAATTTTTATGAGGGAAATTTTTATGAATTTCTCTGTTTTTTTTCTTTTTTTTAAATTTTGAATTCTCTTTTTTTTTGATAAATTTCACATCAGTTTTCTTTCATTATATTTGTAACTATTTATTACAAGTAGGGTATGATAACTTTTATGAAGTTATAACTTATGAAGTTATATAACTTTTATGTTAAAAGTTATATAACTTTTTATGAAGTTATAACTTTTTATGAAGTTATATCTTTTTATGAAGTTCATGATATGAAAACACTTCAGGCAAAGATTGTGAGTCTTTGTTGTCCTTCCTTTCCTAGGATACGATAAAAGATAGCATTGGCAGGCTAGTGAGTAGCATTTCAATACTCAAAGAATGATAGAATGGTTTAGGTTAGAAGAAACCTTAGACATCATCTAATTCCGACTGCCTGGCCGTGGGCAGGGACACCTATCACTAGATCAGGTTGCTCAGAGCTCCATCCAGCCTGGCCTTGAACACCTCTAGGGCATCCACAGCTTCTCTGGGCAACCTGTTGCAAAGTCTCATCATTCTCATAGTCAAAAATTTCTTCCTAATACCTAATCTAAACCTACTCTCTTGCTGTTTGAAGCCATTGCCCCTTGTTCTATCAAGACACGCTCTTGCAAGAAATCCCTTTCCCTCTTTCTTGTAGGCCCCTTCAGGTACGGGAAGGTCACAATTAGGTCACCCCAAAGCCTTGACTTTCCCACACTGAGCAGTCCCAATTCTCTTAGCCTTTCCTCACAGGAGAGGAGCACCATCCCTCTAATCATCTTCATGACCCCCCCTGGACTCGCTTCAAGAAGTCAATGTCCTTCCGTGCTGGGGACCCCAAAACTGTATGCAGTACTCCAGGTAAGATCTCACCAGACACTAAAGAGTCAGAATCACCTTTTGAAGTCTTAAAACCAGGGTGCTGGTTTACTAATTACCATAACGGGCAAAACAGGCTCAACTTGAGAAGAGTAATTTAACCCTTTGCCAATTAAAAATAGAACAGGGTTCTAAGAAACAAAGAAAATACTAAAAATACCTCCTCTCTACCTCCCCCTTCTTTTCCAGCTCAACTTCACTCATGACTTTTCTGCTTCTTTCAACTCCAACAGCACAAGAGGAATGTTTTATAAAACTTCACCTCTGCCCCTCATTCCTCCTCACAGTTTTCCTGTGATCTGACATGGGTTTCCATGAGACACAGCCCTTCACACATCTTCATCATCGATCCTTCCTACAGGCTGCCAAGTCTTCAAGAACTGCTCTGGAATGGTTCCTATCCATGGGGTGCAGTCCTTCAAGAACAGACTGCTCTAACATGGGTTCCCACAGGCCAGGAATCTGCTCCAGCATGGGTACTCCATGGGCTGCTTCATCTGTGGCACTGGGAGGTCTTTGACAGACGGCAGCATGGATATCTCCTCTACTGTTTTCTTCAATGGACTGCAGAGGAACAACATGCTTCACCACAGTCCTCTCCATTGGCTGGAGATGAACCTCAACTCTAGCACCTGGAGCCCCTCCCTCCTTCCTCACTAACTTTGCAGTCTGCAGGGTTGTTTCTCTCACATTTTACACATTTCTTTTCTCACAGCTGTGCTGCATAGCATTTTTTACCCTTTCTTAAATATGTAATCACAGGGGCTCCACCAGCCTGGCTGATGGGCTCATCTGTGACCTGAAGTGGGTTTGTTTGAACCAGCTGGAACCATCTGTGTCTGACAACAGGGCAGCCCATGGACTCTTATCACAGGGGCCACCCTTGCAACGTCCCTGTTAAAAACACTTATCCAGTAAAACAATTACATCTGGACATGTCTAAAGAGAGATTTATGCCATTCCAGGATGAGTGACAGTGATATTTCTAAAATGTGTGTCAGGGCTGAATTGAACAAAGAGGAATAATTTGGCTGGAGCAGTTTACTTCAGCGTAATCAGGTGATGTCATCTTGTTTCTGAGTGAATCTCAGGAGCTTTTGATCCTTATGAAACTGATAACTCCATGGATAATTTGAACAGCACACTCAAAAGCAATCTCAAAGTATTTGGGTTTTGGCTAAACTTGATTAAGGAACTCATTGTAAATTTTCATGGTTTTCCTAACAAATCAAGTGTTTTCACTTAGTTATGACTTGGCTTACTTTTTTTTCCTAATTATAAACCACAGAGCCATAGTGCTGTCTACTCTCTTATACGGCTCTGAATCATGGGTCATCTACCGCCACCACCTGCGTCTCCTAGAACGCTTCCATCAACGCTGCCTCCGTACAATCCTTAACATCCACTGGTCAGATTATGTGACCAATACTTCTGTTCTGGAACAAGCAGCAGTCACAAGCATTGAGGCCATGTTACTGAGAACACAGCTGCGTTGGGCAGGGCACGTCTCCAGGATGAAGGACCACCGCCTCCCTAAGATCCTGCTTTATGGGGAACTTGCCTCCGGCTGCCGCAAGAGAGGAGCCCCGAAGAAAAGATACAAGGACTCCCTGAAACAACATCTCAGCCTTGGCCATATTGACCACCACAACTGGTCTACTCTGGCCTCCAATCGGCAGTCCTGGAGACACACCATCTACAACGCTGCTGATGCTTTTGAGAAAGCACGCAGGATCACCCTTGAGGAGAAAAGACAATGCAGAAAGAATCGTGCCTTGCAGAATATACCATCTAAGGAGTCTTTCTGCTGTGCCTTCTGCAATCGGACTTGCCTATCTCGTATTGGCCTCTTTAGCCACCAACGTGCTTACAACAAACGTGGGTAGAGCCCTTCCCAAATCTTCGTTCGCGAAGCTTAGCCATGATGATGATAAACCACAAAATAAAACTCAAGAAGCTTTGATCCCCAGTGGTTTAGAGTAATAATTAAAAACTACTTTCAGAAATCATTTTAAAGCAAGCTCACTAACTTCATACTTTCACGGAGTTATAGTTTAAAGAAAGTTTTCTAATTTGTTTGTCTTCAGAAACTCTACGAAGTGACTGATGGCATTGCAGTACTTTGGTAAGCAGCATATTAGTCACAATGAAAGATCACTATCACAAATAGTACATTGCTAAATCGGGGAATTACAACCCTACTGGACCTGCACAGAAACTTTCATACATACCTGATAAAAAAAAAAAGAGACCTTTCTCTACTTTCCCCCTCCCTTCCCCAGTTTCTTTTAAATTGCAAGTTTTTGAGCAACTGATAGATGAGTCTTTATAAATGTTCTCCTGGACTTTGTTCAAAAGTTCACACCAGTCCCGGAGCCAGGACAGACATTTGATGAAACCTTTTGACCTTGAAAATAAAAAGAATATTTTCTCAAAGTTTTGTAAAAGGTGCCAGGCTTTGTCAAGCATTACAACTATTGTAAGGTTTTAAAGATAGAATAAAGGTTTTATTATACTTTTCTTCGAAAAAATTATGAAAAAACAGAAGAATCAAGCCATCACCTTATATAATAGCAAGTTCAAGATTTTTAGGGGAATGCTGCCTTTTGGAGGAGCTTCTGTTAAAACTGTTTTCAAATGTTTAGAGAAGCATTTATTCAACCATAAGGAAACTGGCCTTTAAGAAGGACCTGGAGATTAGGTACCAAATGTTATTTGCTGCCAAATACACTGTTAAACTTACTAAAGGATATTTATGAGCAGCACTGCATTTCTGGTTCTACAATATGTTTGTATGTTGTAAACTTTGAGAATAAAATCTTCAGTTTACTTATGAAAAGTATTCCCTGAGTAAATGGCATACAGAAGTCACAGTGTATCCTAAAAACATAGTAGGGCCTATGTTTCTTATAATTATTTGGTAAAACTGGCTTATAATGTTCTTAACTCAAAGAATGTAGGAAAGAGAATACTACTTAAAAGCTTTTATTTTCTCTTTCTCTTCCCTTTTCAATCAAACCAAAAAGTGGAAAACAAAAAATTGCTTGGAGAATAGTTTTAAGTTTGTGCAAAATAAAATCTCACAGTTATATTGTTTTAGGAATTTTTAACTAATTCTACAGTTACAATTTTGTTATCCTTTTATGTTGACATAATGGTATTTTCATTTAGGGGGAAAAAAAATTGGAACACATTTTGTGATAAGTTACTGGGACCATAAGGCACCTTGTAACTTGTAAATCAGCATGTGGTGGTGATGGTATAATATGAAATCAATTATAATATGTTAAAAAACCCCCAAACCCAGCATTCAAAAAACAAAAAATCTGCTGCAATGTCTCCTTGAGACATCTGTCCATGCTCATAAAATGTTTTATAGTTTAATGCCCTTTGTGCAGCTGTCTCAGTGCTTATTAAGAACTACTTTTCAAGGTCAGAGAGACCATGACAGGTAATCTTGCACAGAAAAACCCGAAGACTTCACATGACCTCAAATGATATATCAGAGGAAATGTTTAACAAATTACTAATCTCTAAACTTTATTTTTTTTTCAATAAAACAATAAATTCTGTAATCCTGAAAAATTCTTTTCCCTAACTTAAGACATAAAGGCCCCACTGACCACCCTGATGATGCAGCATCATATCTTCTAAGGAATAAACCTTTTATGTGTCTCCTTCCACAGACTGAATGTTGTTCCACCATTTCTCTGCTTTTTCTGCTAGTATCTGTTTTACAGCAAAGGTATGAATACTAATACCTGAAATGTAAGTCTTTGTAACCTTGATGGTAAAATTCTTATTGACTTCAATGTGGTAAAATGTTTCTTATAGCTGGATTTCCTAGAAATATTTTGAGGCACATAAGCTGACCATTTTGCTTCTTCTGTTCCTACAGAAAACATGAGCATTATTTCTGTAATTTTTTAGTTTATATATTTTCCAGTATATTTTGTAATCTGATAGTCCACTGACAGAGACAAATTTGGATGAAATAGGAACTGATTGATTGAACATCCTTTATAAATATGTAACAATTTAAATTATTTTTAACTCCAGTGAAGGACATTCTAATAATCCATTCTTTGTATTTTAACCTTCAAAAAGTAGATTTTAATAAACATAAGTGTAATTCCAAAAATCTTGGAATTCCAAATTCCCTTCTTTTGCTATCAAAATAATCATGTTAAACTGAGAACAGTTATTTTGTATATTTATATTATGCTCCAATGAAAAACAGCAAATGCAGTCACAGTGAGTTAAATTTATGATGTGTAAACTGATCTTTTCAGCAAACAAAAAATATTGGTGATATATGTGTTGTCTTACATTCAGCTTTACATCACGTGGAAAGAAACTGGTGCAGAAGATGATCATGAAGGAAAAAAATGCCATAAAACACACTATTGTCTGCCATGAAAATAAATGAGATCGTTACTTCAACCTATACTTATGGGCTGTAAGCTGCTGATTTAGACAAAAACTGAAGGAAAAAAGTTATTAATACAGAATTCATACATCCTGTTAACATGCTTTTTGATGCCAATACCACATAAAATGTTTTGCTACAGAACCTGACAATTGCACAGGAAGAATAAACCTAATGTATTGTGTTCATAAATCTAAAACTACGTTTCACTACAACCTCAAAACTCTAAAAATGACAAAAAAAGGTTGAGTGTTACTCAGAAATATTTGTTCCAACAGTTAAAAACAGTTTCAGTACAAGTGAGGATCTAGATGAACATGCAACATTCCATCAGCTTTTATTGTACCCTACTCACTCACTTTCATCTTGTTTCAGTTTGGGTTTCTATGCCTTCTGGAATGGTACAATCTCTGTATAAATTTGTACAGAAAACATCAGTTTAGGAGGATTTTAATTTCCTGAAAGAGAACATAATTAATAACAGCATCATTACTACATAGAATGAAATACAGCATAGTTGACAGAAAATAATGCATCATGTTTGAGAAGTATTGTCAAGTCCTTACTCCACTATTGTAGAAAGGATAAAATTAAGTGACACAAATTGGCTCTGGTTAACAGATTATGAAGTTACAATTATGAGAGTCTGCCTGCTGAACTTTAATTCTTAATTATTTGAAGATATCCAGAGATATCTTTATTTTTTCTTTCTCTGTAGTAGTTTGGGGATTTTTTTCTTGTTTGTTTGTTTGGGTTTTTTTTATGTATTACATATTTTTCCCCCATATTTCAGAATGTCTTGATATTGGACCACTTTGATTTTTGAGATAATGCTTAAATTTTTACATACGGGACACGCTAAAAATATGCTTTATAAATCACTTTATACACACATTCACACACAGAGAAATACAAACTTCATAACTTGCTTATATGTGGCCAGGGAAAGAGCAAAGCTTTTGTTTAACCTCTTCCTGCGTGTGACACATAGGTGCTAAACAAGACCATATTTCTTTATCAGTTTCCTTTTGCTGATGGTAAATACACATCTAAAATAAAGGTTGTTTTCTTGTACGCTGACATGTTGACTGGGAACTAGCCCGCCACATGCTCTGATAACAAGAAACAGCTTGAATATTGCTCATTCAACAGAATTTCTCAAAACACTCCAAAAATAAATCATCAAACAGCATTTTGAGCTCCATTTAGGGGGAAAAAAATTCTCTTCTTTTAATATGCAAAGTGATATTCACAGGTTATTTCCAAAATTAACTCTGTTTTCCTTTTGAAGGTTTCCAGTTCATTTTAAAACCCAGCCACACAGTGCTGGAAATAGAGGAAAATTGCAGCCATTAGGTGCAGACAGGAAATGTGTGCACCAGCTTTATCTTAATGTGAAAATTAAATCCAAACTGCTACAAACTAGGTCTGGGTTTTAATGTTAATTGTTCACATGCCCTCAATACAAATTATTCACACTAATGTACTGCATTAGCCAAGCCTGTGACTTCCACAATTATTATTTTTGTTGTTACTGTTGTTGTTTTGTAAATGCCATATCATTTTGTGTCCATTGTGGGAATTTAGGTAAGCTGCTTTAGTTGTAAGAAAGTTCTGAGCATAACATTTAAGGCTGCTGCAGCAGTTTCATGGATCATTAACAATTTGCTAATATTGTTTTAGCTTGCAAATTAGTGCAGCTTAGTGACTAAGGAAAGGTTCCATAGCTGTCATCAATCAGACTAAAATTCTTCATGCATGAGATGAAAAACGATTTTTAGCCTTTGAGGCTCAGACAGCAATTACTGTAACAAAAAAAAAAAAAAAAAAAAAGAAAAAAGANNNAAAAAAGAAGTAAGAAAAAAAGTGGGGGGAGTAGAGGGAGGAGTGAAGGAGAGAAAGCAAGCTATATAAAATGCTGTTAGCAATTCTATTAAATTTATTTGTTGTTGTGTTAGAAAAGAACTATCACATGCTGGGTAACCATACCTTAGCTTCCTTCTGTATTAACGGAGTGATAAACTTCAGAGGGAAAAAGGAGAGAACCTTTCCAAGGATTTGACAAGAGATTAGTGAATAAAGAATCACAGAAAATCACAGAATCACAGTCATTAAGGTTGGAAAAGACCTCCAAAACTGAGTCCAACCTTTGACTGATCACCATTTTGTCAACTAGACCAGAACACCGAGTGCCACGTCCTGTAGTTTCTTGAACACCTCCAGGGATAGTGATTCCAACACCTCCCTGGGTAGTCCTTTCCAATGCTGGACAACCCTTTCCATGAAAAAAATTTTTCTTGATGTCCAGCACAAACCTCCCCTGCTGCAGTTTGAGCCTATGTCCTCTCATCCTGCCACTAGTTGCTTGGGAGAAGAGGCTGACCCCAATCTTGTAGCAGCCTCCCTCCAGGTGGTTGTAGAAAATGATAACATTTCCCCTGAGCCTCATTTTCTCTGGTCTAATCAACCCCAGCTCCCTCAGACATTCCTCATATGACTTGTGGTCCAGACCCTTCATCAGCTTCGCTGACCTTCTCTGGACACAGTCCAGCATCTCAATGTCTTTATTGTAGTGAGGCGCCAAAACTGGACACGGTACTCCAGGTGTGTCCTCACCACTGCCATGTACAGGGTAACAATCACAATTCCCTGGTCCTGCTGGCCACACATTTTTGATACAGTCCAGGATGTCGTTGGCCTTCTTGGCCACCTGGGCTCACACTGGGTCATGTTCAGATCCCTTTTGACTGGCGCTTTCCAACCATTCTTCCCAAAGCCCGTAGCACTGCATGGGCCTGTTGTGACAGAGTTGCAAGATCCAGCACTTGACCTTGTTGAACCTCAAACCGTTGGCCTACCTTCCAGCAAATCAACACTCCTACCCAACTTGGTATCATCCGCAGAACAAAAACCAAACAAGAACCAAAAATCAAATGAAAAGCCAAAACCAAAAAGAACAAATGCCAAACAAACCCAAAACCTGGGAGTTTAGAAATATATTTCCTTTAGCCATCTACCCATCCCTTTTGTATTTGCTTCTTTTAGGTTTGAGTTCCTGAGTTTTATTCACAGGTAGGCCCACAGAAACAAAATTCTTAGCTTCCATGCTCTAAATACTCACAGATGGCAAATTTTAAACACCATGGACATACATTTTCGTAAAGGAAGAAAATGTCAGGCCTTTCAGATTCTCTTGACAGACACCTATAGCAGTTCAGCTTGGAAGAGAACAAATGATCCTGGGGACTACTCAACAACTAAGCAAACTCTATTGTTACTGAATATTTTCAGAGCCCCTAGCAGCTTCGGTCCACACAGTGTTAGTGTGCAGCGGGTCACAATGGTGTTCCCTTGCCTGCCCCTCCAGCAAGGTGAAGGGCAAAGACAGAGATCAGCAAGGTAGAAACTCTGGTGAGTTGTGCCAGACACTTGCAACATAGACCATTATGTGATCAGTGTCTTCTACTTCACTGACACCAGCAAAAAAAAAGTAGATTTTTCATTAATTTGTCTTTTATTTTGTCTTTATCCAAGATCTCTTACTCAAAAATCTTTTTCTCTCACCCATCATCTTCATGCATACTCTTTTCCTATTGCCTCCTTGAAGCCTTTTGCAGTTTCACATTTCCAAAACTTCCCATCAAATCTTCCCCTTTCCCATTGCTCTCCTCTGTCACTTTTGGTATCTGTCTTGATCTCATCGAACTCATTGTAGCTCTACAGTCCTCACTTTCAAATATTTTACTTCTTTATGGAAGCTGATAAACTCTATACATCAATATACAAACTGTATTAAAGAATTAGAGAAGGTACAATATAAATCGTCAACAGTATCATTGTTGTAACAACTTTTGTTTTCAGACTACATCCTTCTCTTTGCATCAAGGATTGTACAGGTTGTTTTTGACTTGTCAGTCAGAAATGCATGCAGAAAAGGGCATGTGCCTGTACACCAGCCACTGGAGGTCTCACCTGTGTTTAGCTTAAAACCCTGGTGTCTCTGTGGGGCGTTAATCTGACTGTTAATCTACAGTCTAATCACTGTAGTGCCAAAAAAAATTGTAAAGTTCTTTCAAGGACACTGTAAAGAAGCACCTAAGTTTTCAAATTTATTTAAATGTTTTTCAAGATCAAAATCTATGTTCTTTATGTTTAGGGAGAGATGGAACTTAAGTGTCAGATATATCTATCCATAAGACTCCATAAACAATCCATAACTCAATACTAGCATTCAAAATCATGCATCTTGAGATCATGCTCATATCTAATGTATTGAAATACAGCTCTATTTTATCACTGTGCCACAAGGCAGAATGTCCAGATGATCAATATTTTCTAAAAATACAAAAGAGACCACTATAACAAAAAATAAGAAAGTTTTAAAGTGTTCTTTTTTAGTGTTTCTTTTTGAGCCTATGTTTACAAGGCATAGACTCATTCCACTTTTTCCTGTTCTGTCTGTTTTCCAACTGTCTAAAGTGGGTTATTTTCCTGAGGAATAGAAATCATATCATGCAATTTATGTTATGAACCAAAACTTCAAACCAACTCTTTTTTATGGGACAATCAATAAAGTAAGAAGCCATGAGCAGAGAAATAGACCAACTAGTTTTGTGAAAAAGAAATAAAAGTTTTGGTAAGTTATTTAATAGAAAATATTTGCTTAGCTTTGTTCTAAAATGGTAATTGATTTAAAAAGGTATTAATTACATTTATCAGAGAAACTTGATTAACCTTTATTAGAACAAGGTAGGTGTAACTTTTTAAAAAGACAAATTTTAAAACAGCAAAAAAAAAAAAAATACCAGCTCTGACTTCAAATTCAGCTTAACATAATGTGAAAAGAGTGATCTTCTAAGTAAGTAGTGACATCAAAGTGCATGGTTATCTGTGTTACATCTGTGTCAAATAATGTTGGATTTAGAATCTTATGCTTGTCTGAAGTTTTATGCAAAAAACTACTCCTAGCAGACTTGATGGCACAACTAGAGTTATCATGTCATGTCCAGTTGTGAAATTTGATAAATCTTCATCTTTGTACCAAAAATTTGCAGTATCAAGAAATTTTGTTAGCTTGTTGAGGAGAATAAAGATCATGATTTCAAGTATATTTTAAGTTTCTTTAAGTGATGTATTTTAAACTTTGGAAAAATAAATATAAACCAAGATTAAAATGCTGCCTTTTGCTGAGCCAGTGAGGAGCAATATATAAAATAACGTTTCAATAAAGATCTAAACTGTTTTGTGACCATGTCATTTTCAAAGTACTTATATGCAAAATATCCTGTGAAATCAGGTGATTTCATTTTAACACTTCACCTTTATTACAGTATAAACAAGAATGTTAACATGCCAAAAAGCTGTTTAGTTAACTTTAGAAAATCTTAAAGTGTACACAGAAAACATACATTTTTCTCGGTATGTTGTGTTAATCACAATTCTGGTAATATAAGCCATGTATATATTTCTAATTAGGAAATTTATAATAATATCCAACAGAACAGTTCTTAGAGCAAGATTTATTTTATAACCCTACCATATCTGAACAACATAATGCAATCCATCCATCAAAAATGTAATAATTTATTGCTGTTTCTTTCCATTTATAAGTATATTTTTTATCAGCTTGACAAAATGAGTTATGAGTCCTATTTTTCAGCCTTCACATTCATTTAAAAGTTAATTTAGGAATACCAGATACTTAAAATTAAAAATTAAAAAATAATTATTACTTAAATAAAAGAACAGAGGGAAAGAAAACTTTTCTCTTTGAATATTTTTAAGAGTTCTTTTACTTGTTGTATTTACCAATGCGATAAATCTGGTTTTCTATTTTACCCAACAAGAACATATTATGTGTTCTGGTAAAATAATTTAATCTGGAGTCAACCCATATTTATACATTTAGTACGAGGAAAATAAAAGGAAAAAATAAGGAATATGTAGTTATTCAAATATATAACAGATTTCCCACTTAATATTTCAGAAAATGATTACTGAAACATTTCATTGTATAAGTGTTGATGAAAACATCTAAAATTGTATCCAGTAGAGGTATTTTATCTTTGGGTTGCACAAGATGTCTTTGTCTATTGTCAAGCTAAGCATTTATTTATTCCTTTTTATGTGCTTGTTTAATTAGAAAGATTCCATTCATGTCTAAATTATTACACAACTCAAATTTCCAGCATAGCAGCCATGGTGAGCATGGATGAATTAAAAACTAAAAAAACCCTTTCACTTACAACAAGTTAATTTTTCTCCACAGCACACAGAATAGAAACTGAATAGAAAACATTAGTATTTTAATAAATTATCTCCTTAGAGGTAAGCAACCAGGGATGACTCTTATGGATCTGGCTAAATAAACTGTCTAGTAGTTGTATGGAACAGACACTTCTTATATGATCTGTAAGTATTTAGCTGTTCTAAAGAAGTAAATAAGAAAACTAATTAAAGAAAAATCTATTTGCTTTCTTGAAAGTAACCAAATCTTTGGAAACTCACTAGACTTCCTGCAAATCTGGAGCAACAATATTTACTAGATGTAAGACCCCAAGTCTCGAGCTACAAGCTCACCAAGGGAGTTTTACTTTAATACAAGGCTTCAACAATACCTGCCTTTGGGATTATTAGAAGAGCCTTTGGTTCTTTTAAGACCCTACGAGAGAACACAAAGGAGAAACATTACACATGTTTTCTCAGGAGGTACTTTACTGGTAAACTTTAGGAAATGAGAGATCTTGGCAAAAGTTTAAAGGGCAACATACAACCAAAACCAAGCATTACACAAAGCACTGACTTAGCATATGCTAACACACGCAATTTAGCAAAATCCAACACATTCGGTGCCAAGTTACCCAAAAAAAATACGAAAGGAGATTTGGAACAGAAAAAAGAGTAAACAAAGAGAGAAAAAGAGAGGATTATAGCTACTCCTACAGTCCTGTAAGAGTCCAGCTTGCACATGGCCAGGTGGTAGGTCACTGAAGCTTCTATCGCTTTGGCTTCCTGTGGCCACCCCTCTCAAGTGGTACTTCTGGTCACACTGGGGCTCTGGGCTGGGTGAAGGGTGGTGCTTCCACTGTGCCAGACAATCAGAGGCTGGGTTAGGGGCTCCAGGGGGTGTGGTATGGGTTCGCTCCTGGGCTGCCTTTGACTGACAATTGCTCCAGGATTGACCCTGGCGGCTGCAGGGGCTGCAATGTGGGACAAGGCATTACCTCACCTCTGTGAAATTTGATTTATCACTCCTCTCTCCCCACACACACCTGAGTTGTTCCAAGCCAATGCAATAATCCAGTGTCTCACACTAGGTCATAATTTACTTTAAAATAATTTACTAAACACAGTACACTCAGCAAAAATAAACTGTAAGGAGTTTAGACAATGTATTTTCTGGATGTATTAGTCTTTTCCAAAAAAGCTAGAATAGTTTCTAGTTAGTCCCTCATTATAATTTTCTGGGCATAATGAGGATGAAACTGTGTTGCCTATTAACCAGAAATTTTACTATTTTTGCACAGGACAAACTTGGCCTATATACTGTCAAAGGACATGTAAATCTCATTAAAGACCATAAGCAAGGCAAAATCACAACCAAAGCAAAAGAAACTGTAAAATGCAACTGACATCTGTTTCTTTTTCCAAGACATCTTCATACACATTTTGACAGGAAACATAGTAAAATGGTGTTCTAAACTTACAATATAATTTTCATTACTTAACAGTCTTATGTTTAATGTCACACGACAACACATTGTTTACGAACATAGCTCAGACTATGTTGAAAACACTGGTGTGGGCATAATAACAACAAGGCATTAACACCTTTCAGCACTCAGAATTTTTAAGACCATAAAAAAAAAAAGAAAAAAAAAAGAACCAACATCAAAACACATCAACTGAGAATATGATTTTATTTAATCATTGCTAATTATTTATTATAAACATTTTTATAAAAGTAACTGGCAGACAATCTGGTCTCCATCTCTAATCAATATTTTTGCCGGACTAAAGCTCTGTTCAGAATGTGTTTTCAAAAATCAATAAACTACATCTAAAAGCAGCATAAGAGATGAAGAACAGGTTCATTAATTGCTTCCTGGGCAAGAAGAAAGAGAATTCAAATAACTATCATGAAAAAATCTCTCTCCATGGTCATTCTGAATCTGAATTTATGCTTTCCGGATACTTGCTCTCAGTTTCCATTTTCAAATAAATTTTGTGGGACATAGAAGGGTTTTGTGGGAAAATAATAAGCCTCAAAGAGCTAAAAGATGTAATACAGTAAAAAATTCAGGAGTATTTCTTTTTTTCATAAGAGGACTGAATATGGATCAAAGCTTGAAAGGAGTCTTAGGAAGACTATTAGTGACCTGGAAAAGTGATTAGTAACTGACAAATGTGGCAAAATTATATACATGGATATATATATATATGTGTCATACACATGTGTGTGTTTGTGTGTGTATATAGTTATAAGTATGTATGAGAGAGACATATATATGTTGTCACATGTGAGCCTACTATGAGGTTAATGTTAATACTCAAAAATCAGATCAGTTAAAACTAAAATTATTAAATTAATTAATTATCATTCTGTACTAATGTTTCACTAACGCAGAAAATATATTACTTTTGTGGACATACCCTACAGAGCTAATGCTGCATAGCTGGCACTATGTACAGTCCTTGAAGGTATGACAACAGCCGTACCATTATGGCATTTGTAAGTAAATGAACATTTTTATACTTTGATGTTAAGTAAATATTAACTACAGCCAGGTTTATAAAATTCTACTTAGTAGATGCCACAAGCCTCTGCTTTGGAAACAAGAGGAGAAACAAATAAACACATATTTTACAAAATGTTTTTCTTTCTTTTCCATATATGTAAAACAAAGGCTTTCTGGTTTCACTATGAGAGGAATGAAATACAGTATATATGAAAACTTGCATATTCATTTGAGTTAGCTTTTGTTTCTAGTCCTAATAAATTTATCACTCAAATGATACAAAACCCTGGCCATTTCTTGGATAGCTTCATGAAAATTGTCTATGAGACATATTCCAAGGATATGGACTTTGTCAAAATAATACCACAAAAAAAAAAAAAAGAGGATACAGCCCAAAAGTCACAGAAATCAGAGGAAGTATAGATGAAAGAAACAAAAAACCCCAAGCAAACAAACCAGAGCTGCAAATATTACTTTGGCTGAAATGCTGTGATGCCTTCAAAGGCCAAGACACTGTTTGTGTGTGAACTGAATTCCACAGAACTACATCAAGTTCAACCAAAGAAGACCCCTATCAGGCAGGTCTAGATGAATATTGCTGCTCCTTACATTCAAAACTAAAGGTTAGATTTGCTTCATCTACCCAATCTCAGTAAATAAGTTAAATTTGCTAAATTTCCAACCTACATTTCTGTAGCAATTCTGAAGTAAAAGAAAACCAAGTTTAAGTATTTAGTTAACTTTTAGGTGAACATTTAGGCCACTAAATATCTATGCTGTGCTAATAATAATATGTAACTCTTTTATTTCCACTAATTTGATTGCTAATATACTTTATGGTGGCAGGGTTTTTGTTTGTTTGTTTGTTTGTTTTGTTGTTGTTGTTGTTGCTGTTTTTCTAAACATTTAACCTGAAACACACCTTCAGTGTGTGTGCCTAGCTAGGGGTAGATAGGAGTTCTCATATTTAACAGACACATTTTATAACAAAATATAAAGCTATTCCAAGACACCATATTCTTCACTGAAAAAGAAAAAAAAAACAACAAACCAAACCCAAACACTGCTCCCCCAACAAAAATAATGACACAAAAGACAAATGAAGGCTTCAAAAATAGGGAATAGGCTAAGAGATCATGTGATTTCATGAGAACAAAAGCAAAGTTCCAAGTCCCCTACCTGACAGATGACAGTTTGGCAAATAAAACACTTTCATTTAGTCTCTTCTTTAGACCTGTGAGTCTTTGTATAAAGAAAGAAATACAAATTGGATTAGCCAAGTTCTTGATACCCTAAATGATAAAAAAGTTATTTAACTCTGGATTCAGTCTTATAGTGGCCAAATACATCTTTATTTGTACATACACATAAATTGTCACCAGGATGAAACACTGAAAAGAGATTCCTAATGAATTGTGCACAAAGCTGGAGTGTAAAGTGTAAAAGAGAAACTGTGAGGGAGGTATCCAGGAGTCATCAGATGGATGTGCAGCCAGGACTCTCCTGTGTAATTATTTTTTTATTTTCTTCAATTTTAACTGAAATTTTTCCATTCGTGTCTGAAATAATGTAATCGTTAAAGAAAATCCAATCTGTACTACTTACTAAATATCTTTTTTTTTTTTTTCAACGGAGAAAAAAATGTGGTTTTTTTTTTCAATTTTCTGATGACCTATACAAAGAAATAGGAATAAACACATGTGTTATAGAATAAAAGCACTGATTTAAATCTAACCCTGGCTCCCAAGCTCCTCCTATATTTGCTGTCTCAAAGGAAAAAAAGTTCAGATATGTATTCCCTCAAGCTAGGCAAACATGGTATATATGAAGCACTATTTTACTTCCAAATGAATAAAATATATCAAGACATTATGTAACAAAGATCTCCCAGAATTGGAGGTGTATTTTGGAAACTTTGCCAGCTATTTTGACATATAGGAACTTGCAGCGTGCAGTGCAGGTCATTCCTGTGTCAGTCCCGCATTATAAAGACAATAAAAGGAGAATATAATTTCATATGCAGTTTTAAAAGAAATTCAGTGTTCTACAAAATCATTAATCCAAGTCACTCAGGCCAGCTCAGGGACACTGGGTTGCAATTCCAGGCATAGGCATAGCTGCCACAAAACTCAGACATGGACAATAGGTCAAGGGCCTGAGCTTAGTACGGCTTCCAAGCAAAGAGGAAAGAGACCATAGGAGAGGTTGTCACTGCACATTCTCACAGCTTGTGTCTTCACAGCAGTTTGATCCCAGGTAATATAGCTGAGCAAAATCAGAGCTGACTTTGAACACAGACAGCCAAACCCCTAGGAACTGGGGGAGGATGCAGCAGAGCCTGTTAGTTCCCTCAGCATCCTGGTACCTGCAACAGTTAATTTTGTGTCCAGTAAAGAGGAGTTTAAATGCTGTGAGCATTTAAATCCTCAGCTTTAGGAGAGGATGGAACATTTCACACAATATTGCCTAAAGATTTCCAGCAGTTTTTCCTTTGATTTGGCTAAGGTTAATACTGTACAGCTTTTTCAGTTTTGGCAGGTACTGAGAATAGGAAGGTGCAAAACCCCACAAAAATAACAAAATAAATAGAGCTCTGTGCTTTTTACACTGAAGAATTTTTTACTTTACGGATGGGTAGATGTTAAAGTATGGTATAGGAAGCCTCTTTATTTCCATATTCCTTTATCACATTAAATAAGGATCTTCCTGAAGCTGAAGTTACAGTACATAGAGAAATGTTTCCTCAAATGTCTACAGGTTCATGTGGAGCATGACTAACGTAAAATGTCAGACTACTTTTTATGTCAGAGGGTTTTTTTCTTTCTGCTACACTGATTCGGACTCTATGAGGTTTTGTTCCCTCCTTATCACAGTACATAGTTCTTCTATGTCACCTGGACTGTAAATTGTATTAATCATACCACACAGATTTCTACCTGAATAATATTCAGTTTGAACACTACCATCATGCACTTTAAATCAGCATATGGTGAAGTTCAGCTGCAGAATGTATTAGATCCATTCAGACAAGAAGTGATGCTCTAGTGTTTCTTCCCCTCCAAGGTAATCCAGACAGGTTTATTAATTCTTTTAAAAACAAAAGGCATTATATATAGCCAAATTATTTATAAATATTTTTTTAAAAATTAAAATTTGCAACACTGTTTCAGAATGTTGGTTCTATTACTTTGAAACTCTGATTTCTGGTTGTGGTTAATGATATAGAAAGAATGTGTGATGGGGTCCAATGTCAGATCACTATCAGGTGCTATGAATTATGGAAAGATGAGTTACCTGCTTCAAACCATTTATTGTTAATAAAATACCCAGCCTGCTTCAAATATATTCCAAACAGCCTCATTTTTACTTATGAGACCTAACAGTGTAAGGAATAAAGCCATTGAACTCAATACAATACGCTAATCCAAGTAATGAAAAGAAACACTTTTGTTTTTCCATGTGAAAAACCCCCCAACCTAGTAAACATAGGTCAAAATATAATTAAAGTGGCTTGAAGAGCTACATTTGTTCCATTTTTTCCAGGATTAGCTTCACTTCAGGGGTATGAAAACTGTTTTGATAGAAAATCAGGTCCACATTACATTTCCACAGAGTAAATCCAGAATCACACCGTTATATTCATGAACAAAAGACAACAAAACCACCTCTGATTTTCTACTCCTGTAATCACATCTGTAAAAGCAGATTAAAAACATTTTGCTTTTGCAAATTGAATGCAAATGTGATAGCTGCAGAAGGAACAGTGCACCAGAGAATCAGACCTATTGTCCACAGAAGGGATCTTCAGTTGTTGCTCAACATTACAGAATTCCATCAAGGAAGGAAGAACTGGTTTACAAACTTCTAGGGGCTTTTTTTTTCCCTTTAAAACAACCTAAACCACTTAACTTGTGAGAAAATTTCTTATATATAGAACTAATCTTCATTCTTTGGCAGGTTGCTGACCATTTAGGAGATCATTAGAAATAGTCATAGTAATTTGGCTATTTCAGTTGAATCTCTCCCTGGTAAGTTAAATTCCCCCATTACCATAATCAATTTAGAGCAACTCCCTTGAATTTTAAAATGGTATAATCTTATGCTTAGTTTTATGTTCAGTGTTGTAACTAGAAGCTTGAAAACTACATAAGAATTTCCAATAGTGCATTTGTGAGTTTCTCATGTTCTGAGTTTCTGGGAACAAAAGATGCTTTTCCAGAGCTCCTCTGGCACCTTTTCTAGTACAAAACAAAGTTGTTCCAATTGCAGCTAAACCAGCTCTGATAAATTTCCTTATTCAAACTGGTTTCCTAGTTTTCAGTAACCTTCTTTTACAGTGAAAGATTCACCGTTCTTGCAAGTTTAGGATAGATGATGAGGGTGGCATCAAGACTGAGATTTATGTTAATCACCACCAAGGAAAATGATGTATTTGCAACCTCCTGTGTTGTCTCCTGACCCTGGCCTAGGACCCTGTTTCATTCCCCGGAGCTCTAAGCCCCTGTCTCAGAGGTGCCCCAACAGGGCCACAGGACCAATCCTGGACATCCTTGGCCCATCTCCATCCCCATGTAGATACCCCAGCTGGCTCCCGATCTGCTCTGTGCCTTGACTGGGTGCAGGCAGAGCACGGACTCCCAGCCAGATCCCATTCCACTGCCTTTGGCTTTTTTCAGTGGGACTGGCTCTGGCCACAAAGCCCTGCCCTGACACCCCACTGGGAGGTCCCTTGGCCCCAAGCATCTGGCCCATGAAGGCCACCAGCCCTCACAGTACCCTGACACAAAACACCAAGCTTTAGCTTTTACCCAGTAATGTTCTGACCAGAGGGGACCAATATTTGAGTTCCTTATGCATATTCTCTTTGGTTACTAAAGGTACATCATAGATTTTATGTTTATGGTGTAAATAGCTGCTTGCAATATATACCTTTTCATGTACAGTATTTCGTCATTGCTTTCAACATGAAGATAAACTAATCTGTTTGGATTTCAAATGTCTCACTGGGGTTTCTTTGACTGGGCTATGCCTAAAGTATGTTAGGCACAATTCCTCATACAGGTCTTTCAAGATGCGTAAGGCTGGAACCAAAGAATATCAAAAGAGTTGGTTGGCTATATTTTATTTGATCACTTAATAGACATATTGTGCTGTTTATGGGTTAGCCATATTGTATCCCAAATTAGATTAGAATTGTAATCATAGAATCATAGAATATTCTGAGTTGGAAGTGACCCACAAGGATCATCGACTCCAACTCCTAGGTCTTCACATGACAAACACAAAAATCACACCACGAATCAGTCAGATTATTGACAGTCAGTATTCATAGGATTCAACGGACCTGGTTTTCTTGACTTTTTTTTTTTTTCCAGAGCAAGTAACTAGTTTTAAATAGATACTTTAGGATTACTGACTCAGTCACGTGCGCACACATGCACACACATACACACAAAACCAGGAGCAACAAATCCCAGCAGGCATGTCACAGTACGGATAGTATCCTATTCTCAGTTTTTAGCCCAGACTTTTCTGATCAAAATTATGTCAGGAGGAAAACTTACCTTTTGGGTCAAATTTCATATGATCACAGGTAGAAGGAATAGTCCTGAAGTATTGACTTAGATGTAAGTGCTCTAAAAAAAACACAGAAGAAACCAATTTTATTTTTAAGATTCAGAATTTCCTTAGAGAAATTGCCAATATGACATATTTTTCTCCTTTAGTTACTTTTTCACTGTTTGCCTAGCTAGTTCAAACCCGATTCTTCTCAGTTCTGAACTATACATCCCAGTGATCCCTGAACCTGAGCATAAACCTCATTTGGGTCAGAGCAGAGAAAGTATGCAGCCTGAATTTGAGATTCTGGGTTGAGTTGGAAGTCCTGGTGACAGGGAGAAAAATCATATGAACATTTTCCTTAAAGATAAGGACTTTCAAACTGACACTGCCTTTTTACCTAGGTGCTCCTCTGATGGGCTTTAATTAACTCCAATGAAGATAAATCCTAATCAGTTCAAGAGAGAGAAAAAAAAAGCTAACAACAAAATAAATCTTGCTGAAAAGGCTACAATATCATCACGTGAGTTCTTTCCTTACTGCAATGGTTCACTTTAATCCAATCTTAATAAAAACTGATGTACATTTCTTATTTATGAAACTATAAGAAAATGTAACTGGGAAAGATGGTCAAACTCATGACTGAAATTTTAAAGCTGATTAGACATTTCATACCAACTTCTATTAATTTCAAAGAAAAATGTTTCCAAATTGATTAGACTGCTTTGAAATTGTTAGTCAGCATGCCTAGAACCCTGTGGTGTTGCTATGACAGCCACTTTAAAGCCAAGGAAAGATTTATTTGCTATATGCTTGAAAAGGTCAGAGAGAAAAGTACTTACACAAGGACAATGCACACAGTTTGATATAAACACAACAAGGTAGTAAGTTCAAATATTTGCCCAAATAGAAATAACTCTTGCCTGTCATCTTTAAAATGACCTTCTGATTAAAAGAGCATACCAAAATATTTCTGATTAATTTGAAGAGGCAGTAATTCAGTTTTTCACATAGACCAGTGAGACTGGTCATGTTTCACTCAGATTGGTCTGTTAAATATTTTATAGATCAGTTTTCTACTTCTATTGAATTGGAGTGTAATCATTACATAATATTTTCTTTACTGCCAAGGAACATGCCAAAGAAGCTTTTTATATTTGATTACTTATTTCTGGAGTAGATAACTTTTTCATCAGTATCACTTCGTTACTGTATCTGTCTGCAAGACCAATTTTAGTTGATATGATCTGACAACCATTATGATGAGTCAACAATCCTGGCAATCTGAATAGAATAATCCTTAATATTGGCTAGTAGAATGTATCACTTGTTTCTTGTCTTTCATAGAACAAAACAAAACAAAAAACCAGCCTCATACACACACAAAAAAACCCCCTCAACTTGTTCCTGGTTTAATTGTTGATAGGAATATGTAGAAGCTGTTTATTACAAAAGACCCTTCAACATATAATGATTATACTAGGTCTGGCTGGAACGGAGTTAACTTTCTTCATACTTTTGGATTTGTGAGTAAGTCAGTGTTAATAACACACCAACATTTTGATTATTGCTGAGCAGTGCTTGGTGACATGTCTTTCTCTTTTTCTCACCCCTGTCAACCTGTCCTTTCAACAAGTAGGCTAGGGGAGGGAAAGATTATGGGAGGGGATACAGCTGGGACAGCTAATCTGAACTGACCAAAGGCATGTTCCATACCGAATGACATCCTGCTCAGTGATAATGACTTTCTTTCAGGATACTTGCTGCTCAGAGGTGATGAGGAATTGTCTTTGTATGTTTGCTTGGGTTTTTTTTCCCCTCAGTCCTTCACTTATTAAATCTTTCTTGTCTCATAAGTTTTCTTGCTTTTGCTCTTCCTATTTTTCTTCCTCAGTCCTAATGAGGATGAGGGTTGAAGTGAAGCAGCAGCCATGTTAAGGATGTCAGTCTGAAGGATCTCTCTAAAGAAAATAATACATGGTTTCTGAACAGTTTTGCATGCACTAAGCATAATCTTCCTGTGCCGTTCCTTATGTGATTGCAGCATTTGGTCAAAGTAATGAAGAGTGATGATATAGAACAATCATTCATATACTGCTTATATTTTTCTAATTGTACCAACACACTAATTTGCAAGTAAAGAGATATCCCTATATAAAATTTCACATGATTTCCAACATTTATAGCTCTCCAATTACTTTGAAAAATTTACTTATTTCTAAGTGGTTTTCATCAATATGAAAGCCTACTTTGTATTTATGATCAGTTACCTATGAAAATCATGGGTTTTTGTTCAGAAAATATAGCTGCAGTAGAATCAATTATATTCTTCAATAGGATTGAACATATTTCTCTACTAAAAATAATAAAATTTACTGGTTTAATTATGGTTACACTTCTGATAATTTTTGACCTTCAATCATATAGGTTATATATGTGATTATATAAAACTAATATTCTGTGTGAAACATTTTTAAAATCTTGACACTTCCGTATGTTCACATAACCTTTTACAGACTGACTTACTCTTCCTGCACTGTGCATTTGAGGCTTCTCTCTCCCTGTGATCCAACTGAATCAGAGAAAGGCCATTTCCAGCTCCCATCCAGGTCTGTGAAACAATGAACAGGACCAGTGAAAACTCAAATACAGTTTCCTGAGTTTGACTCGCAGTTGTTATTTCAGCTCACTGTTACTACAGTAAAGCAGCACAGTAGCAAAACTGCAGTTCCAGAGACTGATGTATGATTTCTAATCAGAAACTATAGTGCCAGTATTTGCAAAATGCCTGTGTGGACACGTCATGCTAGACCTTAACCTTTAAGTACCTACTATAAGCTTGTAACTGTATTTTTTTACATTCCAAGACACACAGGTGGAATCTTATTTCCAGCCACACACATAGTTTTTGCATTTTCATTGTTTTGTCATGGAATTCATTATTTCTCCCATATTTCTAGAATTCAGTCCTCATACACATGCTTTAAGATATGCATTACCTTTTCCTGTGAGCAAGAAAAAACAAGAAAAAGAATAAAATTAAAAAAAAACCCCTTCTACAAGGGCTGCAGTTCATCAGAGCCCTACATTAAGTTTTGTAATTGAAATAGCACAGATCAGGACTGGTCTGGCTGTGATAATCAGCCTCTCTGCTTGAGCTCAGCTCCTCTCTTTTTTTCAGGCAAGGGTTAAAGAGCAAGGGAGTTGTCTTCTTGCCTTGAATAGAGTACTGGGGAAAGGTGCCATAGGGGAGAAACATTTTCTCGTTTTCTGTAGGGGTTTCCCCTGCTCTAAATCTTATTGCAGCTTACTCAAGTACGCAGCTCTTCGCTGAATAAGTACTTTTTCTGTAGAGTAAAGGGTAAGTTAAAGTAAAGTAAAGTTTGAGCCTTTTTCTGTTGTGGGGAAGGTAACTACAATCTTCCTCTTGAGAGAAATAAAAAACTCTCTCTCTCAGTGCCCCAAGTTGTATTACTGATAACTGACATGACCCCATCCCCAAATATTCTGGTTTAAGGGAAAGGTGATACTTGAAATAAGGGAGTTTTTGCAGGTTGTTGGGAGTCTCTGCTACATGCAGATGGTGTTTACAGTTCCACAAAGCAGCTGTTAACTTGTGTAGCATTTTAAAGAATAAATTTCTCTCCAAAAACTTGTAAGGGATCCTTACGGGAATTATTTTGCCTTTTCCTGTCAGTTCATATGAAATCCATCCATCTTTTGTAAAGGTCTCATTTTATTATTGAGAAGTTAACAGATATTAATTCCATTTTCACCCTCTGTTGAGAAGAGACATACATATATATGTTTCAATAAGTTTGAAAACAAAAGTGACTCATCCATTTGTATGTTTTGAACAGGATCTTGGCAGTTGGAAGTATATTACCTGTTTTTCTGCTACCTTCCTGCACAGGGAAGGCACATCGATACTTTTAGCAATTAGCAAGTTAGGCACTGTCAGTCCAAGATGTAAAACCTTTGCTTTCATAGAAATAGATGAAATATGATCAGCCAGATGTCTCAAAAAATAGTTTTAGTGTGTTCAATAAAATAAATAATGAAATGATGCAAACAACATTTTTATCAGTAACAAGTGCAAATATGACTAGATATGTCTGGAACAGATTGAGTGACAAAAATGGCAACAGCAAATAAGAGTACAATTTGAATGAGCTAATCACTACCAAGTTTTTTTCTATCCAATATAATTTATGAAAATTCAGCGTGTCAGGGGTACTCAGAGTACCTGAAAGACTCTGGAGACAGGTGGGAGACATCATGACCCTGAGCCAGGAACTAAGATCTTCATTGCTACTTCTAGAGAACACAGGGAGCAAAAGAGAGACCAAAGGACTCCATGACCCTGCCCAGGACTACATACATCACACTGACATCCTACTGGGATTGTGCCATCTCTCCCACAAAAGAGGGAATTGAATAATTTGTAAAATTGCCTAAATCTGTGATAAAAGTCTTTTGGTATCCAAATGTCTTCAGCCTTCAAACCATCATTAGGTCTTAATCTGTGACTATATGCCTAGATATTGCTCTCATGAAGCAGTATGTTTTCCAATAAAACATCTGCTTTTCAGTTAGAAATGTGAAAGTTTGCATAATTAAACCACTTGCTTAATAATTTAATGAAATCACTTCATATCATGTTAAAAAAACCTAGCAAACCGTCCCTTTAAATCCTTAATTAATGAAAATCTGTCTTTAGTTTTAAATAAGTATTTATAATCATACACACAAATCAAAGCCTGGATTACAATGAAGGGAACAAATAATGTTCCAGAAAGTAGGGAATAAACGATTCCTTAATTTGACTTAATGAAGTATGTTTTTAATTCAGTTTAGTATATATTTAAACTGTCATTTGTGGGTATATTTGCCCTAGGGGACACAGCATGACATTTTCATTATTTCATTGTCTACTTTTGTGCATATGTACATGAGACCCATCATTGGTGACCCAGCAGGGCGCCTGTGGATGGCATCCAGTCATCTGAAATATGCTTGAGCCAGATATGGAGAAGGTTTAAATCAGCGTAGTTCTTGAAACCAGCTGACTGATGGGATTGTGTATTCACATAGAATTTACTTTCTGTTATCTGATGGGTGCATTTTCATTGATAGCTACAGAATGTTTCAGATAAGTACACATTTCACTCAAATATATCATTACCATGGCTGAAAGTGGTAGTTAATCAAACTGCATTGTCACTAAGGGCATCTTTAAATAGATGACCCCTATTGGATAATTATTATTATTATTGTTA
>VXAY01006085.1:2403701-2507035 GCA_013399855.1 Oxyruncus cristatus
TTTTTTTTTTTTTTTAATTGGGTAGATCAGTTTTAGTTGTATTTAAAAGCCTAGTGCTTCTCCTGAAGCTGTAAAACTGTTACACTAAGACTTAACTGCCCTGATCTGATGTGGACTTCCTGAAACTTACATTAGCTGACTATGAGAAAACAAGATATCTCAGTCACCAGGCATTCAATACTTTCATTTAGGGCATGCAGTGATAGGACAAGAGGAATGGCTTCAAACTAAAAGAGGGTAGGCTTAGGTCAGATATTAGAAAGCAATTGTTTACTGTGAGGTTGGTGAGGCACTGGAACAGGTTGTCCAGAGAGCTTTTGGATGCCCCATCCCTGGAGGTGTTCAAGGCCAGGCTGGATGGGGCTTTAAGTAACCTGGTCTAGGGGAACATGTCCCGGCCCATGGCAGATGATCTTTAAGATTCCTTCCAACCCAACCCATTCTGTGATTCTGTGATTCTGTGCACAGAGTTGCATTGTGAGTAATAAATCTAATAATACATTATGGATAATGCATCTACATTGTGGATAATACTTTGAAAGATTATGAAAAGAAATGGATAGAAAAATCTCATAAAATGTTACTTTCACCTTTCTTCTTCAACCTACCTCAAATTATCTATTCTGTGAACCTGCCACATATATATATATATAAAGGCAGATTCAGAGTTAGAGAAAGTTAAGGAGGACATTCTCCAAAACTTAAAAGCAAAACATAAGATATTGTTAAAGCAATGTTAATGATGTTGAGTATCACCTATTTTTGATGAAATCTTTATGTCTCTGAAAGGAATCACATTTGTTGCAAACTTGCTGTGGAAAAGTAGTTCTTGTGGGGACATGACAATGTAGCAAGTACATTTTTAAAAGGATAGAGAAAATCACTTTCATCCTGACACTGTAGGCTATCTTGAGAACAGGTTACAAGGGAAGGACTATCAATGGTATGAATCAATAGAAAGAAAAATCGATAGGGAAGAAGAGACATTGACCTTGCATTATAAAACTCTATTTCTTGTGTTCTGCGTACATATTAATTGATCCTACAATACCTATTTAGGAACACCAATTTTCAACACCTCTAGCAAAAAACATCAGCCTTGTTTTAAAAAATGCAAAATGGTAGTTCACATCATAAGGAACTACAGTGCATGCTGGCTCATAGCAGAAAAATGGAATTCACTTTTGAAAGTACTAGCATTTCACTATTATAATTTGGACGTATTCTGCGTTAGAAGTCTGGTTGTATGAAATAAGGCACACAGGTGACCCAGAAGAATAAGTAGCTAAATACCTTTTGCCATTAATTACATAATCTATTGTCCATGATGTTGTCTCACATGACAACTCATTGCAATGTTATTTACACCAAATGACCTTTAATACATCTAGGAATACAATCCAATTCTATCTACAGAATTTCAAAGCATAAAAAAAAAAAAAAAAAAATTTGAAAAAAAACCCCTGCCTAGAGTACATTGTGAATCTATACAGTTTTTATAATGTCATGAAACCTGGAATTTGCTCCAATATAGTGATACCAAGATGCTTGATTATCTCCTGAGGTCTTCTCTCAGTTTCAGGCTTTTTAATCCATCAAGGACAAGCAGGGTTCTATGGGGTACTAACATGAGGTCAAATCACAAATCTTAAATCCTGCATTTTTAATAAAAGTTTTAGTAATCTGAGACATGAGATTGACTTGTGTCTTAAATTGTTTATTTTATACTATAAAATATATGGGTTTATGTAATGCTTGATGTCACTGGGTTATACTTCAGAATTATCATTTTTTAACACATCTTGAAATTTATGTTTTAAAATGAAAATATGAACTGAAAAAACCAAAACTTGTGCACCACAGAGAGAATGAAGTCACATTTTCCCCAAGTTCATATCTCATTACATATGAATCTTCAGGGTTATTCTTATGGCAATATATATTTTTTTGCTTTAGCGACGTGATTCACTTGCCTCAGTCTTTCAGCATCTCTCAAGTAGCATGAAAAATGAGCGAGAAGTGTATAATGTGTTCATCCCAGGAAATGTTTTATGCCCTGTGCAATACAGATGTTCTTGTCTAGCCTTGCAGCATAATTTTGCCAGTTACTGGTTAGTGTTGTCCTCATAAAATTTTCTATTGTGTTTAAGATCATTCCTGTAAGCTCAGAGACTTTTCAAACCATGGTTTACAAGGAAAATTTCTACCATTACTCAGGTGATAATTCTAAGGACAGAAACTTGGGGGCCTTCATAAAAGTATCAGTAACCTAAATTAAAAAATAAAATTATAGACCATAAAGAAAAAGAAAAGAGAAAGTCAAAAGGAAAGCAACAAGCCTATTTCTGGTTTCTTAATACATTAAATGTTACTAAAGAATGTTTTGAAGGCAAATACAAATTCAAGCAAATAACCATTACAGAAGGCACTTTCTATGGGATGGTTCATAAGACAACAAAATACTGAAATACAAGTATAAAGTGAATATTAAGAAAGAAATTAAGTATCATATTTTCAATGTCATGTAAATTCTTTTTTGTTTTCAAAAAAGTTTTCATCACTTGATTTTCAGGGAAAGTTATCCTTGAAAATTAGGTTTCATGGAGTATCAGAAATATTTGTTTACTTATAGAAATAAGACTTATGTCCTTTAAAATTTCACTACTGAGCAGCTATCAGTGGTTTAGCCCTGTGATTTCTATACAGTTTTTATCAATGCATAAATTTGGCTAATAGGTAAGAAAAGTTTGCACAGACAAAACACATTTCTTGACGTGGGGATTAACATTAAAATTTATTGCTACACGATAAGAACTAAGGGAATATTTATATACACAACAACTCTAACTAATTTTCTTATAATAACAAACATATATTTACAAATACCACTCCTCCTTCTTTTCTTCAAAAACAGTTTAGAGGAAGAAGGAGAAGAAAAAGTCTTTAAGGTAACTGTTCCAAACCACCGCAGCGAGAAAATCTCTCTCTCTCTCCATAGGAATGTAGGGGAGTTTGCCTCCCACTTTCAGCTGCTTGTCTACGGCTACTGAGGGTTTACCATGGGCTTTGAGGGAAACACTTGGATCACCATGTCATCACCACGGAGTATAGGGCCACAAGGAGTTTCATGGGGAATTTTTCCTAAAAAAGAGTCACCACCCCTCCCCGGGTCACAGGGGTTCTGGGGGGTTTTTTTGGCTCAGTCCATATCCAAGAACATTCTCCAGTTCTATACTCTGCTACTCCACGTAGTTTCTTCTCTCACTCTCTGGAATTCTTTTGACTTTCTGCTTTTGGCCAAACACCCAATCTTGGCTCTTGGCCGCGGTCAGTTACTCTAATTCACCACCACTCCCCCCTTTGCAGTGAAAGGGGTCATCCTGCTATCACACCTGGTCTAAAATTGCACCGGGTCCCCCAGGATTGGGGGTTTAGTGTTAGGCTCAGCCCTCAGACTAAGGCCCGTGGTTGTGAGGGGCTCAGCCCCTCAATGGAGAGTTTACCGGCTTCTTTATCATTTTGTGGCTGTAATCCTTCTGCAGTTTGTTGCATGCAGCTTCTAGGTGATTTAGTCTTGGCTTCAAGATGTCTCTGCCCTCCTCAGGCTAGGCCAGGCCCCGGGAGGCCCGCACGCCCAGGCCCAGCCAGGCTGGGGTGTGCTACCATGTTAACTCCTTAATTTCTTCTGCACAACACATTTCTTTTCCGGTTTGTTAAATATGTCATTTGTAGAGACGTCACAAAAGTCTTTGATTGGCTACTTAGCAGGAATTTCACCTGGAGTTAACCATTTAGCCCCAATACTAGGGGAATGAGCTAAACCATGACAGCAGCATCATATTCCTGGTAACGACTGACAAAACTCCATGCTTAAGGATCTGAAGCATATGGAGGATTTTTAATGAACTCTTCAAAAAAACCCTTTCTCTCTCTGTGCTGCTGAATGTGCTTATATGTACACACTAACTGATCTTATGACTCCTATTAATAAAAATCTATCTCAAAACTAGGTAACTGGTTACCCTTAGACAGTGTTTGTTTTTTTTTCTAAAGGGGAATATTTTTTTACTACTTTTATCACTCAACTTTTAAAAGGAGGTGACATGGGAGGACAATACATCCCGTGTGTAAGGTATGTAGGTCCTCCCTTTACTGAAGGACCTGCGTAGTTTTCATTAAACAAACTAGTCCTCTTGCAGCTCTTTCTCACACCTGTAACTGGCCATTAGATCCATGTTTTGTATGCAAGGACAATGTGAATCATCTTCACATAATCTAAATCTATTTTTAACCTGTATCTTTATAGACAGAACATTGTTAGTCATATATTTATTATTTTCTTTTCATTTTTGGAAGTGCGCATTATTCAGGGAGCAGGGGGAACAACACCAGTGCTTTGGTAGAATTGACTGATATGACTGAGATAATTAACAGATGATCTGACAGATAAAAGAGAAAAAAACAGAAACCACTCTTGATTTTTAATGAAGTTAATAGTTTTTTTCCAGTCAAAAGAAAATCTGATCCCGAAAACGAATATGACATGAGACAATTGTTGCATGTTTCTGAGGTTAAATGGATGGGACAAAGTCATGATTTTGGTTAAATTATATAAACAATTTTTAGAAAATTCCTGGGAAAAAATGGTTAAGAATATTAATTTTACCCTTAACCTTTAATTTACTGGTTAATTTCTTTAAATAATTGAAAATAATACTCAGGAAAAAGTCATAATATAATTCAGTATCATTTTATAATTCAGGTTAGAAGGCATCTCAGAATAACTCTAGTTCAGAGTTCATTCTGTTCAGAGCAGGGTCAGCTCTGATGACAGATTTCAGGTTAGGGCTTTATCCAGTTGAGTTTTGAAAGACTCCAAGGGTTGGAGAGATTGGAGCAACCTTCTCCACTGTGTGACTGTCCACACAGGGGAGTTTTCTCTTTATATTTAGTGTATCTCTCTTTTAATAAGTTGCTCCATTTTCCCTTCTTCTGCCAGTGTGCATCACTGTGAAGAGGCTGACGCAGATTTCTCAATATCCTCCCCACTGGGTTTGGGGACAGATGTTCAGTCTTCCTGAAAGTGTCTTTTCTCCAGGATGGACAAGCTCGTCTCCCTCAACTTCTCCTCACAGGACAGATGTTCCACTGCTACTTTGTGGTTGTCCAAACAGCAGAGCTAGAACAATCTCCATTCATTGCACCACTTATTACATATCCTTATGTATTCTCTTCTTAAAATCAAAATTTTATGAAACTTAGTGATGTCTGTCTTTGACTTCAAATATGCAAAATTCAGATCAGGATCATTACTGATCATTCCAAAGCAATCTTGAGTAAACTCAGTGAAAAATCACAATTTTACATCTGAATCATGTGGAACATGAATTCTCACATGACTTCGTCTGAAACCAAGTGAAACTGCCACTTTAAATAAGTATTTCTTTGAGTAGCTAAGGTCACATGGACCCACCACCTCAAAGCAAAACTGCTCAAACAGGGATAAATTGTGTATGTGAAGCTTTTCATATTCTTATATACATACCATGATAATTTGATGTACAGTAAAAATAATCTAGTAATGCAAGTGTGAAAGTGTACACTCAGGATATTTGCAAGTGAATATTTCTACACTGATAAATTGGATGCATACAATAATATCTGATTATGCACATATATTATGCGTGTATATGTATACATGTTATTACATTTAGCTATATACACTTATATGGACATTATCACCACATCTGAGTCACATAAACCTGCTTGTTTAATTTTACCAAGACAAAATATGACTGAAATTAAAATCACCTCTCTAAGAAAAGTGTAAATTTATCATCTAGTGTGTCTCTGATTAATGTGTTCTACAGATTTTTCAGTCAAGTGATGCATTTTAGAAATCAATTATAAAAATCCCTGACACTAATAAAGAAATTATACACATACTGATATTGACCATCCTTTTGTTGTGAAATGTATAAAAACTTCAAAGCTTAGCTACTCTGTGGTATTGCTCCATTCTGTGTCACTGGAGTATGAAAAATATCTTTGCTCTTTCTCCTCTGCCTGCTCCTCAAAGGGGAATAAAACTGCCTGATCACTGCTAGCTACCACTGCAGCCTCTAAGTAAAGAGCTGCAAGTCTGTATCTCAGCTGGAGCAAGCTGGGCAAGAAGACTAGGTTACAGAGAAAGAAGAGTAAAGGAAGCGGATGTCTAGCAATTAAACTATCTTTACTATACCTCTGTCAATGCCCTATTCTCAAGCAGGAAAATAGTGCTATTTCAGTGAAATCACAGAAGTAATACACAATTCTCCACAACATAAGTAGCTTATTATACAATTAAAAAACCCCACATAGTTCTTTTGGATTTACAGATAAGTCGGTGAGGGAATACAGAGAGGAACAGAAACTTCCTGTAACTGGTCCCATGTGTCCCATGGGCTTCAAATGGATTGAAATTTAATGCAATGACAGAATACACCTTACAATTTATTTTCTCACTACATTAGAAGGAGATGTGCCAAAACTTTTTTCCTTAAGAGATTTATTCAGTTTTGTACCTTGTTTTTTCAACTGAACGATGTTACTGTGGAATAATTAGGAGCTGTTTCAGTCAGATTTGTAGACACATACGTATGCTTTTATACATTGATACATATAAATAAAAAGAGAAAGAAAATTATATTCTAAGGACAGTTATGAAGCTTGAAATTCTGAAGATAAAACAGAAATATTTTGTTATTCATTAGTATTATTGTATTTGAACTCTGAATAGAATTCTTATTTTCATTGTATTGTGTAATCTTCTCTGCTATTTTCATGTTGATTTCCAAGCTTAAATGCCAGACAGAATATTTTGCACTGAATGTTTTACTGTGCTAAAAATTTTCACTATGTCCAGTTCAAAGAGCCATTTGATTTCAACACCCCAGTGTTGCTGTGTTTAACAATATCTGAAAGAAATTTAAAATACAAAATCTTAGGATATATTCATCAGGAAAATTACTATTTCCTATGGTATCCAGAACTTTCCCATGGAAGCAAGGTTAAGGCACATATGAAACAAGAAGGTGATCTGAGACAGCTTCACTAAGGGCAAATCATGCCTGACCAGTCTGGTGGGCTTATATGATGGAGTGTCTGCAGCAGCTGACAAGGGAAGACTGGCCAGTGATATCTACCTATACTTCTGCAAGGCCTTTGACACAGTCCCACATAACATCCTTATCTCCAAACTGGAGAAGCATGGGTTTGTAGGGTGGACTACTGAGTGCATAAGGAATTGGCTGGGTGGACACAGACAGAGTTGTGGTCAATTTCCAGGTGGAGGATGCCCTCAGGGCACCTGGGACTGGTGATCTTTAATATCTTTACCAATGGCATAGGCAGTGAGATTGAGTACTCCCCCAGAAAGTGTGCAGATACACAAAGCTGTGCGGTTGAGTTAACAGAAGGAAGGGATGCCATTCAGAGGGACCTGGGCAAACTTGAGAAGTGGGCCCATGAGAAACTCATGAAGTCCAATAAGTTCAAGTGCAAGATGCTGCACGTGGGTAAGGGCAATCCCAGACATAAGTACAGCCTGGTAGAAGTAGTCATCGAGAACACCCCTGAAGAGAAGGACTTGAGTTTCTGGTCGATGAGAAGCTGAACATGAGCCAACAGTGTGCATCTGCTCCTCTACTTTGCTCTCATGAGATCCCACATGGAGTGCTGCATCCAGCTCTGGGGTCCTCAGAACAAGAAAGATGGACGTGTTGAAGAGGGTCCAGAGGAGCACCACAAAGATGATTAGAGAAGTGAAATCCCTTTCCTATGAAGACAGGCTTAGAGATCTGGGGTTGTTCAGTCTGGAAAAAAAATGGCCTGGAGAGACCTCATGGCAGTCTTCAAGTACTTAAAGGTGCCTTATAAAAAAAGAGGGAGAAGGACATTTAACATGGACAGATAGTCCATAAGACAGATAAACAAGGAGGAATGGTTTTCAACTAGAAGATGAGAGAGTTAGATTAGACATTAGAAATTAATTCTTTATTGTAAGGTTTGTGAGACACTGCAACATGTTGTGTAGAGAAACTGTGGATGTGTGACAATGTGTAGAAGTGTTCTAGGACAGGTTAAATGGGGCCCTGAGCAATCTGATCTAGTGGGTGGCATCCCTGTCCATGGTGGGAGGGGTTGGAACTACATAATCTTTAAGGTAACTTCCAGCCCAAGCCATTGAGTGATTCTATGACTTTGGACAAGCAGTGGAAGCCTCAAGATAGGATATATATAAAAAAGTCAAGCTTTTTTCCCCACTAAAATTAATTGTTAGAGGGGTGCGTGGGACCAGAAGACAATCCTTCTGTACCATAAGGATATGTAAAAAAAAAAATTCACAGAAAGGAACTTCTAAAGGGCTCTGAGAGAGTAAAATACAGACTCTTAACATAGGATTTTTTTCCACATATACATGTCTTTAGCAAGACTGTGCAGCAGAAAGGAAGAAAACAGCTTAGCAAATACAGATCTGAGTAACATAAGAAAGAAAGAGTTCACTGTAAAAGTGCACCACATTTTCAGCTAATATGAGCTAACACAGTACCAATTATTTTGATAAGCCAGTATTTGTTGATTTATTCTATCTGAGAAAGCAATCCAGAAAGATAATTGTTACATGAATGATATGTTTTCTTTTTACTTAGAGGGAGAGGTAGGTTGTTATTTGTTACCAGTTGGAGAATAAGCAGAACACTCAGACTTGAAAGAACCAGAAGTATTTCTTTTCTTAGTCCTTTGAAACAAACAATAAACCCCACCTCTCTCAGTGTAGAACACTATACAAGTATAGTCTCTGCGTTAACAGCATAACAAGTGCTAAGAATGAATTTTATGTGAAAAAGCCTCTCTGCTTCATTAAAACACATCTTTATGTTAGTAACCCATCAGCATTGGTTGCAAATTTTCAGGGTTCTGCCTTTTCTGTTTCCACATTTGTTTGCTTCTTGGGAAAGATTACCACCCCTGATCAACTCCATTGCTGTGTCATCTTACTATAATCTACATTTCCTGAAATGATCCACTGAAATAAATAAAAAGATACAATTTGTTTTACTCTTAAAATGTCTTGTCGTAGTTGTCAGGTTTAGAGCAAGGCCACACAGCTGAATCAGCACACCTGAGGGTGTCATAAAACCTTGCAAAGGGTGGGGAGCAAAATATCGTACATTAAGTCCTTCTCCAATGGAACACTAATGGAGAAGGGAAGCCACAAATAGAAAAAAATTGGACCATGTCACAAATTCCACATCTTTTAACACTGTAAGAAACCAATCAAATTTCTCTGAACATATCACCTCCCCAGTTGAGACAGACTATATATCCTGGAGGTAGAAAGCAATATAAGGAAGTAGAATCTTCACTGATTTTGATATGAATTTTTCCATAGGATCACTGATCTTGAGTATATCCTGGGGTCTCAGTTTTTAGAGTGATCATACAGCTCTTGTTCAGATCGCAGAAATGTATTTCTGATCCACTGTAGCAGTAAAAAGTTGCTATTTAGAAGAAGTAATTGGTTTTAAAATCATACCAAATCCACTGGAAAGATCACATGCAGTTGCACATACTGTGTAAGTTTGTCATTGTCCCTGTCGTGTACGTAATGACAGCAGTCAGACTTTTTTTGAAAGACTGAGCCAGTACTCCCTTACATTACTGGAAGGACAAATTGTGTAATCTATGTCTTTAATCAGTAATACAGCTGACAGATATATCTCTATGTATATAATCTGCTTCAGGCTATACTTAAGCATCTTCAGCTGCTTTCTACAATGCAGTTATCACAGTCAAGATATATTACCTGTAGCATATAAAAATCTTTGGACATTGAACTCATTCTTTCAAGATGAAGAGGGAGGACAGCCCTTAACAGCTTAAAACAGCTTGCCAAAATATCACCTAAAGCAGTGGGATTCAAATCTAGTTATATATTTGACAGACTTTAGAAACAAATGGAAATTGTCCCAAGTATGGTGACAAGTACAAGATAAGAAAGGAGAGCTGTCCTCAAATTGTTAGTAGCCAGACTCAAGAATTTCTTTCAGAAGATTAGATATCAGCTGAGCAAATGCTAATGCCATATTTCTAAGCTGTTTAGACAACCCTGAAAATGAATTTTTGAAACTAAAATAAGACACAGTTCAATTAAATGCATGCCATGACTTTTTCAAATGATCATGTGTTAAAGCAAATCCTAGAGATATACAGTTCGGTACTATTCCCCTAAGCTTACACTTGAGAACTACTGACACCTCTGTCAGAGAAGACTTTAATATTAATCTGGTAATCAGTAAAAACTGCAACTGAGGTTTCCCACAGGAGAAAAGTTCTATCAGCCAATTATTTATCTAGCTTACCAGACCATTTAAAGGAGATTGAGGTGAGACCTCATTGCAGCCTATAACTTCCTCGTGAGAGGAAGAGGAGGAGCAGGCACTGGTCTCTTCTCTGTAGTGAACAGTGACAGGATCAAAGAGAACAGCCTGAAGACATGTCGGGGGAGGTTTAGGTTGGATATTAGGAAAAAGTTTTTCACCCAGAGGGTGGTTGGGCACTTGAACAGTCTCCCCAAGGAAGTTGGCACAGCACCAAGCCTGACAGATTTCAAGAAGCATTTGGACAATACTCTCAGACACATGGTATGACTCTTGAGGATGGTCCTGTGCAGAGCCAGGAGCTGGACTCAGTGATCCTTGTGAGTCCCTTCCAACTCAGCATATTATGTGATTCTGTGATTTAATGATTCTTAGGAGGCCTTACAGCTCACTTGCCGTAAAGAAAAATCTGAATCTTTTTAAAAAAAATGGATCTCAACTTCCTTTCATCAGTCATCACAGAATCACAGAGCAGTTCAGGTTGGAAGGGACCTCTGGAGATTATCTGGTCCATGCCCCTGCTTAAGTAAAGCTACTCAGAGCCACTTGCCAAGAGTGAAGGCTCCAAAATTTCCCTGGGAAATCTGTCCCAGTGTTCAGTCACCCTTAAGTGAAATATTTTTTCCATTTTTTTTTCTCCTGTGTTTCAGTTCATTTGCTGCTTCTTGTCCTGCTGCTGGGCATCACTGAAAAGTGTCTAGTTCCATATTCTTTGAACCCTCCCTTCTAAGATTCCCCCTGACCCTCTAATCTCTAGGTGAAACAGTCCCCTCTGTCAGCCTTTCCCCATAGGAGAGATGCTGCAGTCCCTTCATGACCTTTGTGGCCTTTCACTGTACTCTGTCCAGTATGTTCATGAATTCTAACCCTAGGAAGCACAGAACTGGATGCAGTACTCCCAGTGTGGCCTCTCCACAGCTGATTGGTGGGCAAGGATCATGCCCCTCAACCTGCTGGCAGTAATTTGTCTAATGCAGCCCAGGATAACATTTTCGTTTCCCACAGGGTTACCTCACTGGTTTATGTTTAGCTTGGTGACCACCAGGATTCTCAGGCCCTTCTCTGTCAAGTTGACTTCCATCTGAGTGGCCCCTACCATGTATTGGTGCATGGGGGTTGCTCCTCTCCAAGTGCAGGACTTCGTCGAACTTTGTGATGTTCCTTTCAGCCCCTTTTTCAATGCTGTTGAGGTCCCTCTGGATGGCAGTAATGACCCTCTGACATATCAGCCACTCCTCCCAGTTCTATGTCATCAGCAAGTTTGCTGATGCTGCATTCTGCCCTGTGATTGAGATCATTAATGAAGATGTTAATTCTGTCTTTGTTGAAAGATTACAGAACTGAAGTACCATTCTGATAACATTACAAGGAGTCACATCATGCTTTACATTGCTTTGTAATTTTCTCCAAATAACAAATTATGTCAATTTATTCCTCTGATACATCCCTTGCTTTTTGTCTCTGGAGATCTGTATCTTCTTCAGTCCAACTATTCTTATCCATAAACAGATAAGCTTATTTTTACATAAGCCGAGATTTCTTCCTGGTAAGTATTGGTCAGAGCTAGGATTGATGACCTTGTTTAATTTTATAGTGTGCATTCAGCTCAGAATATCCAAGAAGAAAGTTCTCCTATGTCAGATAACCCAGCATGGCAGCCATTCTTATGTGTCTGTTTATAAGTGCATTATAAGGTTTCCCAATGTTATCAAGTTTTATGAAGTTATCAATTCAATTAATACAATACAATTAATTCATGAAATTTTCATCCAGAACTGAAATCTTAAAAACCACAGAATATATTCCACTGGTCAGTGTGAGAGAGAGATATGACAACTCACCTGTGGAAAAATATTAAAAAATCTGCCTTTCACAAGGTCTTGTTCTGGTTTCCTGTAACTAGATTCTGGATGCGATACACATGCACTCCTTACATTTTCAAAGATATTGTAACAGCTTTGAGAACCTTCTAGTTCACTATTGAATCCTTCTAGGTCAAAGCAAGAAAATTAACTCCACATTTGAATTAACAGTTTATCCACTGTCTTGGAAACAGTATGTTCTGTAGTCTAAATAAAGACCCTGAATCTCTGCATACTTGTATTATAACCTGTCTGGTGTATCCACTGTGGTTCTATTTAGTATATTTGGAGATCAGTCTGTAGAGAAGCTGAGAAAACTTGGAAAGCTTAAAAAGTGAGTCAGCATTCAGATCATGCGTTTCTGATTGTTTATATTGTAGGCTGAGAAGAGTAATTAGGATTGAGCTGTATGTGAGTAATGTGTGTTGATTATTGTTAGCTGACCAGTGAGATGTGAAGGACAACCTAGAAGTTGCCAACTATGATTAAAACTGATAAATTTGATTCCTGCAAAGCATAAAACCAGACTAGTTTCTGTCTTTGAACAGATTTGTACTGAAGCTGATGTATAAGCATATGGGTTTGTATGAATAAACAAGTGGAAAGCATGGTGACCATAATTACAATTCATTTATTCTTTGATTGACTATATATATCCTTCACACATGCACACACACTCACACTGAGTATTCTTTGTACCTTTTTCCTAAAATATTTACAACTATTCTGAATGTGCCTTTATTAAAATAATCTCTTAGAGGAAATTTTAAATAGTCACACTTTTGTTTGTTTTCAGACTCTCATGGGTTCACTTGTTCAAAAAAAAGTAAACAGGAAATTTCTTCCTTCCCCCTGGCCCACTGTGTGGGAAGGATGTTTGAATGGGCAGGCTGGTTTTGCCTTGGGTATTTGACTAACACGGAAGAACTGGCCAGCAGATTTGACATTCCAGGCTGATGGCCCTGGAAAGTCTGTGGGGAGGGGCCAGGAGACTTTTCTTTGCTTTTTTTTTTTTTCCCTCTCCTGGGGAACGACACAGTTCGTTGTTGCCTGAACTGAGAGAAGGTGTGGGTTGGAAAAGCTCGGAGGCTGCTTTGTTCTCAGCCTGGCTGCCTGGCTGGTTTGTGGTTTTTTTCCCTGGCCCCAGTTCGCCGGCACCCTGCTTTCTGCCCCCAGTGCGGACCTGCTTGGACTTCATCAGAGAGGAGCTATTTGGGAAGGAGGTCACCTTTTTTTCCCTCCCTCACTCCTGTGTTTTTGGCAGGAGTTTTTTGGGCACGCCGAAAAAGGAAGTAGAAGTCACACCACCAGCCGCAGACAGAGTGAGTCCTTTTTGGTAAGAACCCTTCCTTCTTTTTCCCCTTCCTGGTGAGGGGGAAGGAAGGCCTCCACTACGGCTACCCCAGCTCACCAAGGGGCCCCACGTGGTGACCGCCGGTGATCCAACAGCGCCTCCTGTCAGCCACCCCCAGCACAGCAGGCTCTGCACCTCCAGTGATCCAACAGCGCCCCCTGTTGGCCAACCCCGAGCACTGCAGGCTCTGTATCTCCAGTGATCCAACAGCGCCTCCAGCTGACTGTGGTTAGAATTGCACCAAAAAGCACAAACTGAACTGTTTGCTTTCTATTGAAGGGGATTTCTGGGTGTAGGATTGAGGTTTTGCTTTGTGTTTTTGTTGTTCTGCCAATACACATCTATCCTTTAATAAAGGGCTGTTATCTTTTCTCCACACTTTCTCAGTTGGAGCCTCTTAATTTTGTATTTACAATTGCTTAGAGGGAGGAGTTTTGGTCTTCCTCATTACTCATCCTCCTTAGAAAAACACTTCTGTCTCATTAAACTGAGACACAGAGGTGTGCTATGAGACAATTGACTGGGTTTAGAATTTTTTTTTTTTTTCATAGATTATAAATGGTTTTGGGGACCTGAAAAAAACCACAAGAACGTATTTTGTCCACAGGAAAAAATGCAGTTAATGAAAAAGAGAAATTCCCATTTTATCTGTTGGAGTTTGTAACCTAATAAAATATGAGTGTGGTTTAAGTAAGGGACATTTGTAATTGCTCTTCTTCATGAATGAACTGAAGTAAGTACAGGAAAAAATAGGTAAAAAATGTTTTAAGTAATTTCCATGATTTTTGGTGATATATTAATGATGGAAAGCAAATTAATGTATCCACAAATAATGAAAAAAATCCTAGCCACTGATATGGTCTAATGAAGAACAATATAAAAGAATCTTTTCTCTAATAAAATTAAGAATTCTAAATACTTCAGAAGAATATAAAATCAAGAGCAAATTTCCTATAGTGCTTTTAGTAGCGAACAGCACTTATCACCAACAATTTTTCTTGGCCAAACTAATTGAAGTTGCACTTTCAGAAAGGCAAGCAGTAGATGTTTGTTCTCTACTTTTAAAAACAGTTCACTTGACTTGTATTTTAAGAAAGAAATCTTATTTTCTAGATACTTGGCTCCCAAATTTGGTTTTTAATAACCAAATCTCTCTGAGTTCAAAGAAAAAATGGAGAAATACTGTGAGACGTACCTCCTGGTAGATAAAACCTACCCCACACTTAAAAATAACATGCAATTTTTAGATGAAAAAAAATAGGAAAAAAGAGGTAGGTGATAACTTTAATCTACTTTGAGATGATGATTACATCCAATGATGACGCAAAAAGAACTGTGTAAACTAACAACTGAGAGAGTGACTCTTGAAAACTATGTCCAGATTGTTAACACAACGACAAGTTAATCATAAGTCATGTAAACAGCTCACTAGAAAGAAAAAAGGGAAAACAAATAAACAAACAAACCATGAGTCTGAGCATTAATAAATTTCTTCTGGTAAAGAACTACTTTTGATGAAAAAGATAGGTCACATTCTCTCACTTTTATCTTGCTCTAGAGAGTATGAGAAGGCACTAGCTTAAGTAGAGAGAAAACTCCAGGATGCTTAAGGACTAATTGTTTATTGTCTACCTTGGGATCAGACTAGTAGTTTGTACCAATGTCCCTGTTGCAGATATCCTAGAAATGATAACAGGAAACATAAATAGTATGCTTGGTAAAGATTTCTCTTCTTGAGTGAATTAAGATTACCACGTTGTAGTGTTGAAAACTAGTTCATAAGTGTTTAATTTGTAAAAATTAAGTGTGAATGATGTAATGCTCTCTCTCTCTCTCTCTCTCTCTCTCTATATATATGTGTAGTTAAAGAATATGTCCCTTTTTACATTTGAGCTACTGGTGACATGTTTATCACAGTGTCTGAGTTCATCTATATTACTGTTTATCTCAGTCTTTTCTATGGCCTGTCCCACCAAAGAGGAATAAAGTTTGAAATAAACTTGTGATTTGCTATTTCAAAATAATTTCCATATTCTAAATATTGCCTGTTATTCCTAGGCAACATGCAGAATTCCTATGTTTGATCTTTAACACTGGATTTGGATGTAGGATCTTTTCTTTACTCTTCTTTGCTGTAAATGAATGTTTTTAATATGTACCTTTTTTACCTAATAATAGGGCAGAAAGAAGCATTTTAAAATATTTCTAACTGATTTTGGAATCAAATATTTATTTTTTTTAATAAAAAGTTTAAAAAAATTAGAAATTATGTCCCTTTGATTTATTTTTAAGAGGTGATGGTGATGTACTTTTTTTATTTGTGTGTATTCAACCCTTTATTCCTTTCATTTTTTCTTCTGTGTTACCTTCTGCGAGAACATCTCTCCATTGATATCTGACTACATCAAACCCTACTTCTGATTGTTAAATGATATTTGTATTAATTATTTTACTTTAAAAAAACCTCTAAGGAATAAATAGAGCTGACTCATTTTAGATGGACAAAATCAAACATTGAATATTTGCATGAAGTGAAAATTACAATTTTTTATTGCCTAGAATAACAGATTTTAATTAATAATAAGCACACAAGTTGTTTTTCAGCCATAACTCCATATTTCTGAAGCTGTGGTCAGAGTGGTGGTGCAATTTAATTTTCAATGTAAGATTCTTTAAGAGTCAAAGGTAAAGAACCCAAATTGTTATACTCTGCACCATTATTTCAAAGAGTAATACTTGGTCAGATATGCCTTATTTGAGTCAGATGGCCATAATTTCTTAAATTTAAATAATGATTATTTCATATATCATTAACATGTACTTTAGACTTTTATTCAAGTCAGGTTGATATATTATTGATGAGGGAAAAAAATATTTTTTTCACAAATCAGGCACACCATTATAGAAGTTATTATTAAACTACCTCAACCAAAATATTTAAATTTATTCTTTCTGTAAGAAGAGGATTTTTTTCACAATTTCTCATTCCTCTCACTAAAATATAAACCTGTGGAGAACAAAGAAAGTTTTCGTAAAAGATGTATCTTAAAATTCATCGCACTCGATGTGACAAATCATATTTTAAACTTAGAAAAAGGTTATTTCTACATTAAAAATTTGATTTGATATTTCCTTTTGCTTAATATAAAATTATGCACTAATATGAATTCACTTAAATAAGCAAGACATTAAGTGTTTACTCTAGTTATAAAATGGTTTACCTATAAAAACACTTACTGAAGAGTATATGAAATGGAAGTCATAATAAGGCATGTTTTTTATCCATACATCAATAAATTTTTCTGCTTGCTGAATTCTAGATATGATATCATTGATGAACCTGATTAAAATACTGATTATGCATCAATAATAAAAGGAAAAATTCATTATAAGTTAATAATCTAACATCAAATATTAAATTTCATTATAATACTGATCAGAACATCCTTTATGTTATTTAAAGAAGTTTGCTCTCCCTCAGAATAAAAAGTTACAAGAGATAAAACAGTTGGATATTCTCTTACAGTGACAGTTCTTCTTTTAACTTGTGAACACATCAAAGTTTTTGAGTTATAATAGCAAGTTTTCCATAAATGTTAGCTTTCTGTAGGCCTTCAATATTTTCATTCAAAATACACTATATGAAATTGTTAATTACTTATAGAGACATCAGTGACATTCTAAATTACAGATTTCTGTGGATAAAAAGCATCCAGGTTCAAGAGAAAAATAGGAAAAGATTATTTGGCAGGTCTAGCATGGTGAATTAAAGTTCCACTCTGTCAGTTGTAGAAATAGAATTACAAGAACTTTATTTGGTTTTAATCCTAGTTTTTGCTTTAAAAAAATCTTTAAAAATTATAAGATTTTGAGTCTATCTAAAAGGTCAGATTAAATCAAAAGATGCATGTGATTCCATAACCCCTTTCTGTCAGTAGTAGATACTTTGAAATAGACTAAAAGAAAGTGGGCATCTCAGAAAGGAGATGACTTCATCAATAGCCACTGTTTTTAAGATACCAGTGACTTAAGGACTTCCAATGCCAGTCTTTTTTTATTCTGCTTTGAATACTTCTGTACTGTGAGAAAGGATTGTTGCCTCACTACTTACATCCATTTCTATTATGACTGTACTGGACTGGTGTCATATTTGGGACCCTTACCAATACCCTAAATTTACTCTAAAAGCTGACATTCTTTTGCCATTTCTTCCTTGCTATCTTAAATCAGTTAGCAATCCAAGGAAAGATTTTCTCGTATCCACTTACAGCTTAGTTCCCCATGCTAGGACTTTTATAAAGGTTTTCTAAATCCAAATGCATTATATATGCATGTATAGCTTTTTCAAAGAATATTGGAAAATTTGTGAGGTACGATATCTTTCCAGAATGCCATATTGTCTCTACCTCTATGCAAAGTACTTATCCATGTCTGCTGTTTACCTTACTGTTATTTCTGTGAGTTGCTCAGAAGGCACCCCATTAACAGTGATTTTCAACTTTACTCACAAAAAGTCTCAGGCTCTGCACTTACACAACAGGTCAAATCTGGACTGGGCTTGAGGCTTGTTGCCTCCCCTACCTGAGCCTCAGCTGTGCCAGTGTCTCCATGGGAAGGGTCTGGGAAACCCAGGAGGAGACCCCAGGGAGGCTGAGTCTGGGGAGCCTGTAGGGACATGTTCACTCTTAGCTTGGAACAGCCATAAAGCACCCACTTTAAGTAAAGAAATGCATAAAATAAATCCAAGAAAACTCAGGACAGAAGAAAAAGCCTTCTCCCGCACCCCACCAAATTTCATACTCATCCTGCCAAAGACTCAGAGTGGTGGTGTCATGTTTGGTATACTTCTCTGGTCTTCCTTCCAGGAGCTGAGCTTATTAATATCAGGATGCCCTGGGATATTCGAGGTATGAGTACAGTCATAAGGAAAAGAGTTAGATGCCAGGAAGGGGCAAAGGGATTGCATAACAGGTTTAACTCTGTCCTTAATGAGGCTTCAAACTATGTATTAATTACATAGTTTGTATTACTAGAGCATTAAAACATTACAAGACTACCAACAGGTTCCTAGCTTCATATATATGGTCAGTTTCTTTTTGCTCAAAAGATTTTGAAGGTAGAAAGTACAGAGATCAGACCTGTGACCTTTTCAAAAACTCACATTGCATATCAAACATTTAATTTCTCTGATACCTAGCCTGTTTAAAGAAACAGCTCTGCTTCACGGTAAGCAGCTAAGCAATTTCATATTTGAGTTTGCCTGAAATGTGATAAATGATACAGTGTTAGAACAGATCTTGATCCTTCATATCCTTTTCTTCTAGGTTAAATAATTGAAAATAAGATTGCAGGGTCAGCATTCAGATGACTTTAATCGTTTCCAATAGTCCTATAGGAAGTGGTAGGGTTCTACACACAAAGATGCAGCAGAAATCAGAAAAGGAAAAAAAGCTGCGCACTTGAAAGTTGCCATTACACCTTGGTCAGATTTATTCTACACTTCAGTGTCTTCTGCTGCTCTTCTGAAGCACATGCTTCAAATACATTTCATGTAAGCCTTAGTTTAGAGTGAAAGGGTCTTGGTAAAAATAAAAAGGAAAAAAAGATGATGATAAGAGGTGGCACAGTGGTATGGACTGATTAATATGATCTGTATATAATAGTACTGTAGGAACAATGTATACAGACAGTTTCAGTGGAAGCTATAGTAAGTATTAAGGTAGGTAGATGGATGGAGAGATGAATTCAAACTCTCCAGAGACAGTACATACAGCATTCTTATTGGGTATTTATTGTATAAACTTGATAAAAGAAAAAACTAAACTATGGTTAACTTTAAGGAGATGAATAATCCCACTGAAATCAGCAGAATCAATGTTATGTCTGAGGTTCAGTGTGCATTTCCTCGTATTATAGGTATCAAAAGAGCAATTCATAATCTCATTTTTGTAACTCTTTTGAGTGAAATATTTATTTTACTGTATTAACTATTCATTTTTTATTTAAACTTGGATAAATATGTTGGAACTTCAGGTTTGCTTTTGTTGCTGAATACACCAGGGTTTTTTCTCTCAAAAAATCAGATTTGGTAGCTGAAGGCTTAAAAACTTAATACTAACTGTACCACTGAAGAGAAACAAACAAAGAGTGCTGCACAAATAGCTGCAGCACTGTAAAAGCTCAGCACTTTATTAAGCGAGGTTGGTGTCTAGAGACCTTTTAAAGTCAAAAGCAGCAATGCAAATATGGTTCCATTATTGGATTCTGATAATTCTGATTCAGAGACATTTGTTGGGTTTTCAGGTTTTTTAAGTTGTTTTGTTGGTCGGTTGGGTTTTTAAACTATTTTTAATTTAACTATTTTTAAACATTATCAACAAAGAGAAACATTTCTATCTACTCTGTTTCTTAAGATCACATCAATGAAGTGTTTCTAAAGGACATACACCTATAAACAGGTGGAGGTGAAAGGTCCAAAACTGCCTTCTTTTCACCTCAGCTTTCTCTGATCCTTCCATCCACTTCCCTTCATTACAGTGATTGCTGTACTCAAACGGCAGTTCTGAGGACAGACAGTTTGCAATATCCTGCTGATACAGATGGTAGTATTACCATTCCATTCACTTCACAACATAACACATCAAATTGTTAGATGCAAGGGCAAACTGTCATTTCCCAACATTCTAAGTGTCTCTTTCCTACAGTGTATAGTTGTATATCCTAAGAAATTTTGAGCAGCACTTCAGTCTATGCAGCAAAGCTGTTTTAAAGACCAATACTATGCACAACACTTGAGAGTTACCAAAAGTGTTGCAATATGGTTTTATATATGTCTGCCTATCAAGATTGCACAAACATTAGTTTTACTAATTAGAAGCTGTATGTGCACAAAGATTGCTATTTCACTCGTAAAGAAGAAAAGAAAGTTTAAATTAGTGGAGTATAAGTCTATCAATCAAGCTGTATTATCACTATTTGCTAATGCTAATAGCATATTTATATGTATCTGTTACTTCTTTAATAAGTAATACAGAGACTAAATGGCAGCTGAGTAGCCTGTTGAGAATAATTAACTCAAAGCAGATGGCACTACAAACACAGTTCTTAAAGGCTCTTTTCTTGTTTGGAATTTTCGCCCTCCTTGTTGATTTTGCCCCCTGGGTGAATTAAGGTCTTTATTGATAGATTTAAGATGTTCCTGACATTTGATTAAGCAAACTTCATACTGAGACTGTATTAAACTTTAATATCTTTCAGAACTGAACAGCAGTTTCTATTGGATGTTTCCTCCTCAGGTCTAGTTTTTAGTATCATATGAAGTAACTGATAGCTCAGCAACTACAAATCCTGAGAAAACAATACAAATGCCGAGACCTGATCTAATAACATCTTTGAAACATTAACCCTAAGGGTCAATAGTTTTATGTCCAAACAGGATGGTTAATTTACAAATATATCAAGAAATATGGGCAACAGTTTAATTGAGCTGTATATAGAATATACTAATATATTTTTTAACCACTTGAATCTTCTACATGTTGATTCTTCAAGAAGAACCATGGATTAATGGAAGCTGATAGACTTGTGTGACATATGGTATATGTGTGGACAGTTGTCCATCAAGATTTCAATGCAAATTTGAGGACTTTTATGTATATAAAGACACAAGTGAAATATCTCTCCTACTGTAACTGAGACCTGAGAGAAAAATCAGTGTCAAAGATGTGTCCATCCAATAAGTGCTACACTAGAGGGAACACAGTTCCCCTCAAGCTGTTTGCAGTTCTGTTTCCAGCATCCACTCTGGTGATACACTAAGCAAGGATTTTCACTGCTCCTTTAGAGAGTGCTCGAAACAGGTTTCATTGGAGATAGTCATATGGACTTTTTAAGTATCATTTGAAAACAGAGTATTTTAGATGCACAGAATAGTTGACAGGAAGATTTGCAAACTTATTAAGTACAGTCCTAGGACTGAAAATCTGTGTTCTTGCTTTGTTTGTTTGTTTGTTTAAGTAATAAATATTCCTTCTGGTTTAAGAAATACATTTCTCTGAAGTAAAAAATAATATATATCTATACAGGAGTCTGTTTTTATAGAAGCCTGAAATACGGTTTATTAATGTTTTACAAAAAGAAGAAAAACTGGCAGAAAGTTGATGACACTGCTCTGAAAAAACCCAGTAAATAGAAGATAGTGCTGTATCAATATTTAAAAACTGCAACTACTTTAATATTGCTTGAAAGAGTTGATAATCCAGTCCTCAGTAAAGCTCTTTTCTGCTCAATCCTCCTAAGTAAGTTAAGGATGATCAGCTACATTTTTATCTTCCATATTTTGAACAAGTTTCCAATCAAATTATGTTTTCTTTTACTCTGTAAGGTTTACCAATATGTACCATGACAAGGAAGTATTATCTGTCATAAAATTTATAAAAGATTAAAATAGAAGTTGTTAAAAAATAGAATTCCTAAGTCAAAAATAGGAGTGAAAAATGGAAAAGATCACTTTCACTCTGCAAGACAGAATTTTTTTCTCTGCAATGTACTTTTCTAGTGATTTATGTTGCCTAACAGGAAACTTTCTGCAGTCTAACGACATACAATATGTTCATAGAATCATAGAATGTTTTTTGTTGGAATGGGCCTTAAAGATCATCTAATTCCAACCCCTCTGCCATGGACAGGGACACCTTCCACCACACCAATTTCTTGCATAGGTCTTGTAAAGATAGGTGACCAGAAATATGGCAATTAACTTTTATAGATCTTTTAAAATGAATATGTTAAAGAAGAATGTGACACTTTTCTAACACAGTTTTTAAGGCTTTAAATTTTATTTTTATTGATAAAGTACATTAAAAAACGTTAAACTTATTTTTTTATCAAGGAAAAATGAGCTAAACAGAAATTGTTATTAGGATTTACTTGGTCCAAAATGCTCATTAATTTATATATGTGTAAACGAGAGTTTCAAATGAACATAAACATGTAGTATCATAATTTGCATAGAACAAAGGAGTAATGTGGCTTTACAAAACATCTGGAGGCTAGATGTTTTCTTGTGTGGGACACCCACAGGAGCCCTTTGATATCTGCCCTTGAAGGACTAGCTTCCTTCCTATTTTACGAGTGTCTTTTCGCATCTTTTTTTTTTTGACAATTGCCTAAGCTATAAAATCTGCAGTAAATTCTGGCTCTAATACAGCAGTTCAGCCTCTCCTTTCGGCCCTTGTTCAAAACAGAAGTATCTCCTATAGCATCCAATGAAGAGTGCAACCCTTGTCTGTGCATGTCTACCAGATCAGCCTGTAGATCCTAGAGAGAAATAGCTCTGTAAAAAGAGTTGTGGTTTATAGTAGTTGACTTAATGTTCTCACTTTGCAGTTCTTACTGCAAAACTATAGCTAAGAATGCCAGGAAGTGTTTTTTGGATATATAACTATTTTGGGAATACCAACTAGTGACAAAGGATGTAACTTACAGATATTTCTTAAGAGGAGAAAAAGTCCAAAGAATGGTTTTAACTCTATTCAGCACTTCAGTTTTACATATGTTTGTTATAACACAATGGAATAAAACTTTTATTTTTAGTGATGCTTAAAGAAATAAAAGTTTTATAATTTCAGCATTGTTCTTGAATTTTACTAGAATAGCTGGTGAAATATCAATCATACTTCCACTCTATCTAAAGCAAACCTCCAAATATAATTCTTCTAGGCAGACCTACTGCATCTCACTTTTTATAATTGACTGACATTACAAAAGTATATTTGATTATATAACAGTAGAAATAATCCCCACACCAAAATTTTTCTCATTCTTGAAGATTTTTGAAAGACGTCTAGGAAGACTGAGTTAATATTTGCATTTTTTCAGTGGTTTTGCAGGTATGTAGGTTTTCCCATGAATATATAGTGTATCTATATTTTTATTCAATTAATATATTTACTAATATGATAAATTTATTATAATTCTTGCATGTATATTTTATATATGTAATTATTTTATTAAAATTATTGAAAATCTGTATATTTTAAAAAAGCAAATAGGGATCTAAACCCACAGAAAAATCTCAAATAATTCACACTAAATTTTCATCAGCCTTCAGCACAATTTTCAATGTGATCATTTCCTTTAGAGTTTTTGTTGCTATTTAAAACCAACATTCATTGATTAATTTCTTTAAAGATTCTGGAGACCTTACATCACAATTCATCTTTGGATATATTAAAGTATATTAACAAATAAAAAAATGGAACCTTTTTTATTCATTCAAAGTGCACGTTGTCTGTTGTTCTGTTTTGGTATGTCTTGATTAAATGCCAAATATAACACAATATTTATTTATTCTACTACCAATGTTTGTTTAGATCATATCAAAGCATTACAGTCTCACCTTGATGATACAGGATATCGTCATTGTGCATTATTCTTCTTAAATTTTCTATTTCATTCTGGTCAGATCTCTGCTAATCCCAGCTAAGCAAATGACACGTTTGAATTAGCTCAAAACAGTTCCTAAAACAAGTCTGTGTGTGCTATATCTCACTGAAACATCACGTCTGAAAGTATTTCTGAATTCAGCCTAAACTAAGTGACCATTTCATAAAATGCAAGAGGTTTCTCTCCCAAATTGAAAGACATATCTTTCTCTATTAGCTATTTTTCCCCTTGGTTATGGGACAAATTTTCTATATTAATATTCAAACTCAGTTTGTGAATTGCTTTCAAACGTCAATTAAACGACTCTCATAAAACAAGAGTTACTTATAATAACAAATTACTACTGCTTTAAAAACTTTGTATGTTTGCCTTCAATGACTTAATGTATATTTCTCATTCTATTTAGCTTGTTTTAAGAATATTAAGGAAAACTTATCAGCTGCCATTAGGGGAAGTCCATAAAAACAGCAAAATATTTGAGGGAAAGAATGGAGAAGACAAAATACAGATACGAGGTTACACTTAATCTTACAGAGTAAGAGCATTAACTATTTTGAAATAGCTGATCACTAAGAATAGAAAGGTTATCTTTAGTACTCATATTCTCTATATGGGCTCTTTGTAAAAGAGATGAAAGAGATTAATAACACTGGTTGTAACACCTCAGTTCTGAAGACTGTGACCTTTTATTAGAGACTTCTTGATACAATAGTCTGCTACTCTTTCAGTGTTAAAAAAAAAAAAAAAAAGAAATGGATTCAGATGCTAAACCATTACGCTTGCAAGACTTGATGTTATATGGCAATTATTTAAACTTTAGGCAAAGACAAAAGTCGCCATAAAGTTTTTAGAAGCAAATGGAGATATTATAATAACTTAGTCTACAAGATGTAAAGAGACAGCTTGCTGGAGTATATCCGCTGCTGAATCACCACCAAACACTCTAGAAGTGCAGAAACAGGATTTCTCAAGGAATTATCCACCTAAAGTAGAAATAAGTCTGTATGTTGTCTGTCTAACACTAATATTTAAAGCCATTTTAGGTATTAACGTCAATCTGTGTAACCACAGAAAGAAGGAAAGAATCTTAGAAGTAAAATTTTAATGTGGGTGTTAAGAGGAATTCACACAGATTCTGTTACTCGTATTAAGCAGGATTTGTGTGCTTATCTCCTGCACTTTGTATATTAGGCTAATTTGCTTTGTAGTACATAGTGGCTTGTAGACTGTACCAACAGCTTCAGACCTACTGCACAGGCACAGGTGATATTTAAAGGAAGATAATTATAGTCCAGGCTAGTGCATCAATGCAATACAATGAATCTACATAGACACAGTGTATCCTACACTCCTCAAACATTGTAGTGCCTTTACATTACACATATGTAGTGACTGTAACACAAACGTGTAGTTATTTTATTTAGACCATGCACAATGGTCACTCATCCTGAAATTTGGTCACTCATCCTGGATCTGCTGGAAAAGGCACTAAGCTGTTCAACCTGAAAACCTGAACAGAATTACTATCCTGGTGTTGTCTGGAATGCTTTGCAATGTCAACAGCACATTTTTGAGAACTTTTTGATCCTGTTGATTATTCAATTGCTGTAGATAAAATAAACATTTTTTGGCAATGATTTCTTGTGAAATTTCAGTGTGAGGAGTTGGGTATCTGCTCCAGTGTGGTCCTCCATGGGCTGCAGGTATCAATCTGTGTCACCATGGTGTTCTCCATAGGCTGCTGCAACACCTGGATCGCCTCCTTTCCCTCCTCCTCCACTGACCGTTGTGTCTGCAGGGCTGTTTCACTCATATATTCCCAATTCTCCCTCTCAAAATTTCTACTGAGCAGGTTTTTTTACTTTTCTTAAATAAGTTATCACAGAGGCACTATCGACATCACTAATGGGCTCAGCTTTGGTGAGAGGCTTGGAGCTGGCTGGAACTGGCTCTGTCCAGCACAGGGACAGTTTCTGGTGTCTTCTTAAAGTAGCCACCTCTGCACATTCCCCCTTCACACACACACACACACTCACACACACAGGTTTTAATACCTTGCTGCATAAACCCAATACACATCATTAATGAATTTCTTTGCTCCAGAGTGCAGCACATAAGTAGGGATATAGGATATAAGTGGTGAGTTAGGAAATGAGAGTTCCACATTTAATGATAAGCATGATAGGGAGAGATAAAGCCTCTCTTAGCAGTTACAGTGCCAAAAAGAGAGCAGGAGCTGCTGATCTTCCCATGACAGAAAATAACAGTATTTTCTACTTTCTTTCTCTTATCAGGTTGCTACATGGGATATTGTTCCTTCGCTAGAGTCAAATGGTTTTATGGATTAAGCTGAGAAGTGGACAGAACTTCAATAACAAATCATTTCCAAACAGTAATTTCTCTTTTTCATTATCAGTGTCATACACTTGATTGACAGCATCCATCTCGACACAAGTATGTTCCCAAAGCTTTTGTGCTCTTCTTGGTACAATTCATGCATACAACCTCTAAAGAATGAGACAATGTGAGGACAGGAATCTTATTTGGTTTCTTATTTTATTGAGCAGCTTTTCTGCTCATAACCGTAAGCTTTGCACCAGGATGATTCACAGTTGTGTCTGTCAAATATCTTCAGGTGTAAATAATACACCTTCTGCTTGCTTCAATTTTAGCTGTTAATTCACTTCACTGCTATGTTATAAGCCTAGTAAATGTATTTTGGTGGGGTTTTTTTTGTTTAGTAAATGTTTGCAAGTACTAATTTAGATCTACTATAATTTAGCTATTATTGGGATTATTTAGTATTGTTATTAAAATTGACTGAAAAGTGACCTGCACTGCTCTCACGTTGTTTACAATGCCATGAAAAATTATACAATGTTTGTTCAATGTGGGATTGTTGTGGTTTAACCCTAGCCAGCAACAGAGCCCCATGCAGCTGCTCAGTCACTTCCCCACCAGTGAGATTGAGGAGAGAATAGGAAGTGTAAGAGTGAGAAAACTCATCGGTTGAGATAAAGACACTTTAACAGGGAAAGTAAAAGCTGTGCATGCAAGCAAAGCAAAACCAAAGAATGAATTCACTGCTTCCTGTGGGCAGGCAGGTGTTCAGCCATCCCCAGGAGAGCAGAGCACCATCATGTGTAGTGGTGACTTGGAAAGGCAAAAGCCATCACTCTAAATGTCCCCCCTTCCTTCATCTTCCCCCATTTTATATACTGAGAATGATGTCATATGGGCTGGAACATCCCTTGGGTCATTCGGGGTCACCTGTCCTGGCTGTGTCTCCTCCCAACCTCCCAAGAGGCAGTATGAACAGCAGAAAAGGCCTTGGCTCTGTGCAAGCACTACTCAGAAATAACAGAAACACCTCTATTTTATCAACCCTGTGTTCAGCACAAATCCAAACCATAGCCCCGTGCTAGCCACTGAGGAGAAAGTTAACTTTATCCCAGCCCAAAGCAACACGGGTGTAAACAAATCATCTCTACTCAGAGAAATGTCCATGAGAAACCACTCTAAAGCTGCAATTCTTGTTCCTGGCAGAATTCAAACCTGGCAAAAGTCAGTAATAACCTATATTTATTTTTCTTTTATTTTTTCTAGATTCAAAAATAAAGTCTGTTTACATGTGTCACAACCTAAAGGATTATCCAGCCTGCTAGTGATAATGATCACAGCTGTGGATTCATAGGAATCCATAAAACACAAGGACACAGTAGCTTTATTCTCTAAATTTCACTAAGTGATTAGAGATTATCATAAATACAAAAAAACCCAAACAAATCACCAATGACAAACATATATATATGATTAATAAAGCAAATATATAGACACATATTCAGCTACTAAAAATTATTATCAGCAATCAATAGTATGACAGTAATGAATAATAGCAAATGTCAGTAATATTTCTGCAATTAATAATAGCAGGAATTGATAATTGCAGCAACAAGCATTTATAAAATTCCATGTTACTTGCAAACATCAGTCATAAAGCGACTTACCAATAATGTAACAGCAGATATGACAACTTACTTATATGAATATATACAATTATAAGTGCATTAAACAGATTTCAGAAGGGGACCAAAACATCCCAGAGGGGACCCAGCTGCCCCAAAAGTGGGTGGACTAACCGAACCATACCCCAGAGGTATTCCAGGAAGGTAACCAATCCACGTCATGGAGTTTGGAGTCATCTGGCTTTAGCCCAGTGAGGGTTCAAGATCTCATAAAAAGGTATCACTCAGACCTTTTGAGGAAGGGGAAAGCACAGGAAGTTCTCATAAAGAGAAGCTCCACTTTGGATAAAAAAATAAATAATTTTTATATTATAGAGATATAAGAGGGGATAGAACACTAACACTTCAAGTAGCCAATGGATGTTGGCAATTTATATTTTTTTACTTGGGACACAAGACATGATGATATTTTTTGTTCTATGGGATAAACTTTTTATTTTTCCAGATCATTTTCCTGGTCTTGCAGTTAGAACAACAAATGGCATTTACTGATTCTTAATTTCTCATGATATTTTCTCTTTTTCACAAACTATTTTTCACCTTTTCAGACTATAAGTCACTGTTGCAGTTCTCTGTTTTTTGTTTTATTGATGGTATTGACGGTATCTCGGGATGTTTCTAGGTACCCAGCTGTACTTGAGAGTTACCAGCTGCACTTCTAAGGAATGCTTCTGGATTGTAGGTCTAATTCCCAGTGTAAGGGTTCCCATTCAACAGGTATCTCCTCCGTCAGTATTTTAGCAGACATATTCTTCTCAGTATTCTTCTCTTATAATCAGGTTTCCTTTATGACTCCTCACATCAGTATAAAATAAAATTAAAAAAAAAAAAGGGAAAAATTAAAGGAAAAAAAGAAAAGAAACGTGATGATTTATGTGCCCTTTATGTACCACTTCTTGTACTGAATCAAGAACTTAATTTAAAGTGTTTTGTTCTTACATTTATTTATTACTCATGAAAGAAAATGGTACTAATAGAACTCTCATTCCGCCCTCATGTTTAAGGTGTGATATGTCCTTTTCCCAGAGGGTCAGAGACTGTTCTTCACTTCAGGTAAAACTTCAGCCCAGGCAACAATTTTTCTAGAATGGCCAGCAGAGTCTTCCCTTTTAGAATCAGTTTAGATTCTAATTTTGAATAATTGCGTGATGGCAAATGCTGCCTTACACTGTGTTACACTGTTCTCTGAAAGGCATAATAAAGAAATGGAAAATATCCTCGAAGCTAGTCCAATATAGACTATGACAAATATGTCTAAGCTAGTGAAAGAATTTCAAACCACCTTAAAATAACAATCTATTTCCACTATTTAAAGAGTTTTTTTCAATTCAAGTCTCATAAGGGAAAAAACCAAAAATATGTGACTGTCGTCAGTAGACAGCCTAAAAATATAATGATGCTTTTCAGTAATTATACTACATAAAAGATGTGTATTTGTTATCAACGTTCCACAGATGTCTTTGATGTTCACACACAGTCTGTAATACTCTTTAAGAAATAAGAAATCTGGAATCCATTCAAACTATTTCTAAGAATAAATGTTGGCAAGCACCCTTCAGAAACATGTGGAGTGTCTCAGAAATTCTATTTTTTGTTAGATATTGGTGGATCTCAACTCAGAAAATGAAAAAGAATTCTTCTGATATTTACAATGTAATATTGAAGAATCAATTTATTGTCATTAGGCATGAAATGTAAAACCAGAAGAATGCATCAGGAAATCTCTAAACTACAGTTGAATGAATGCTAGAGGAGATTTTCTGGGAAAAAAGTCATCATATACTTTCTCTGTTTTTTAATGATTGACAACTCTTCCTGTCCACTGTCCGACAAGAAATAGTGTTAGATCTTTTTTTTAGATACAATATGTTATTTTCAATTCAACAGAAAGCTGCTTTGAATTCAGTACTAGTTTATTTTTCAGTTAATGACATATGTTATGACTTTAAATTTGGAGCTTCTTTTAAGCAGAGTTGGACTAAAGGCACATCATAGCATAAACTTTGCATTTCAAACTATATTTATTATTTTAAAAAGGTTCTGAAAAAAATGAATTAATTTCATAAGGATGAGGTCTCCCACACACATTAGCAGAATTCATTGAAGAAATAGAAGATAGGAATGACTGGATAAATGGAAGGTTTGCAAAGCTGGAGAGTACAGTGCATAACAATTTAAAAGGGCTTAACCATGCTCAAAGTAGTTTATCATTGTAAGTAAAAAAATAGAGCTGTATAAACAAAGACATGTGGAGTAGTCGGTAATCTACCAGTAGTAATATTCCCTCCTCTGAACCACTTTGCCTACTTTGATCACAGCAATTCAAGAAAGACATTTGCTGAAGAATATCAAGAGATGAGCAATGAGAATGACTTAGGGTGAGACTAGAAAACATCATCGTCATGAACCACTGGAAGATGAGGGTTTGTTGAGTTTAAAGATGGCTGACACAATTGTCTTCATATACAAAATAATAGGTTTAAAAGGAAGGAGTCAGAAGTTCTTCATGGAAGAAAAAGGAATTAGGGATGATATATAATAAATACAAAAGTTCATGTGAAACATAAGACATTTGAAAACTATAAGCAACAATAAAGTGTCACTGTTAATCATTCTGTTCTTGAGCTCTTTACTTCCTGAGGTGAACACAGTAGTCCATAGATCTGTACTTGCCTTCCCAAGCGATAAAAATGAAATAATGGTTAGGTCAACTTTCCAGCCCTAGGGAACTGTTTAGGAACGACTTGAAGCAATATGGCAAGAGAAGATGAAGTATCATGTTCTTAATCTTCATAGTCTCATGATATTAATAAACTATTTAAAATAGAATTCTTTAAGCATTCAGACTTAAACACCCCATCTTCATAATAATAATCAAAACAATAATTGGCTTTCAAAATGCCACATTGAAGAAAACAATAATTTTTCAGACTCCAGCAAACAATTTGGTTTACTGCATAGACCTAATAGACCTATGCCCACAGGATTCAGACTTTAGCCAAGTCTTAGGCAAATTATTCTGCAGTATATATTTTTAAATAATGATTTATGATTTAATTCCTGTAGAGGTAGGTAAAAATTTCCTTGCACATTTCTAGATCATATCCAGTTGAGATCAAGCAGTGTAGAGCATTGTCATGTACTTAATACATCTCTTAACACACCTTTCTAAAGAGATGATTAGTGAGAGAAAATGTTGTGACAAGTTCCTTAGCCCTGTTCAACTGAAAAAGTAAATATATGTCTCTGACAAAATGTGCACTTCCATCCACTTAGTCTTCTACCAGTCATAACAAAATGACTGCAAATTCAGAACATGATTTTACAAGAAAAAATGATCCTCAATCTCTTTAACATTTCATGGACATTTCATGGATTTTTACTTAAGTATTGAGTAGAAGTTAAACACACGTTTGAGTAACATGTTGGCTTAAGGACTAAAGGCGGAACCCTTAGGAATTTTAGTGATGCTTCTTAGTTCATGCTGTTCTTAACTATCATTTTCACTATAATTTCAGTATAAACTATATTTTGACTACAGGTTGTTTCACTATTTTCATTGTAAACAAAACAAGGCCTTTCACCAAGAAATGTTTCAATAAAAGCAAATGGAAAAATATTGAAGTGATTGGCAGCTGCAAATTAACCTTAATTTATGAAATAAAACATGCAAGACTAGCTCAGAAGAAGTAACACCTATGCAAGTTTGGAAAATTTATTATTTAGCTAAAATATTTTAACTACAAATTCCAGCCTTCAAGAACATTGAAACATCAGAATAAGTATACTTCCCATAAAAAGATATATGATTTTCAATGTACGGATAAAATCATAGTGGTGCAAAAGAGTATGACATGCCTCAACTCTATATTTAGGACGTATTAAGTCAAAAAAAACAAAAAGAAAACAAAGAGAAACAAAACAATGCAGCTTTATTGACAAGCATTCTGTGATCTAAATTTAAAATCTCCTTTTTAAATTAACAAATTGTATAAAGCAAATGATTTCCCATTGTAAAAGGTTACCTCATGATAGATATATTTAATTCATTTTAGATATTAAAATCAGATATGAAAAGGTCATAGAAATACTTCAACATAGTATAATCAGGTAATTAAGTCAGATAATTCAGATCATCATTGAATGATTAAAATTCATGCTAGTGACACCTGATTAAAATAAATATTTTTTGATCTATACATAATTGCCTGCTATGGTGAAACAACTAGCTCTATGGATGAGGGAAGAGCTGGGTATATGATCTGCCTTGATTTTAGGAAGGTATTTGTTCTGGTCTCTCACACAGTTTCCTTGCTAATGAGCTGCTAAGATATAAACTGGACAGATGAATGGCAAAATCGGTGTAAAAGTGACTAAACTGCTGAGCTTGAAGTGTGGTGAGATTTAGTGACTCAGAATCAGACAAGCGGAGCTCCTTGGGGTCAGTAACTTCTCCAATACCATTGAATATCTTTATGACCAATCTGAATGTCAGGATTGAATATACACCAAGTTTGTGAATGGCATGAGATTGAGAAGTAGTTGAACAGATAAATCACCACTTAGCGTGATCTCAGCAGGCTGGATACACCCCAGCAGGAACTCCATACGGATTAACAAAAATAAATGTGAAGTCCCGCACTTGTGACAGAATAATTACAAACTCTGTATGTAAAGGCCAGAGACTGATGGCTGAGAAGCAACTCTGATGAAAAGATCCTGGGATAGCTGGGGCACAGTAAGATCAACATGACTCAGAAGTTTGTCTTGGCAGCAGCAACTGCTTCCAGGTGTCCATCTGAAAGAGTGTACTAGCAGACTGTGGGATATGATTATTCACACTACTCAACATGTGGAATGCCTGGAAAAGTAAACTGTCCTGATCCTTCTAGTCTGAGACACTGGTATAGCCATAGGGACTAACAGAGAACTACCAAGATGGTGAGATACCTGAGAACTTATTAGGAAAAAAGTTGAGGGAACTGGGTCTGTTCCGCCTTGAGAACAGAAGACTCAGATCTGGTGTAGATGCAGAGGAACCATACTCCAATCACACTCGTTAAGTAAAAGGCAGTTACTGAGTAGATGGATTAATCTCCACAAAGATTCACAGTGACAGGACAAAAATCCGTGGGCACAAGTTGCACTAAGGGAAATTCTGTATGAATATAATACAAGCTTTGCTGTGACAACAATTAACTGTTGTCATATGTTGCTTGGAGAAATGATGGAACCTCTCCAGAAATGCTCAAGATTCAGCCTGACAAGGTGTTTGAACAGGGTCCTGGAGAACTTAACTTGAGGTCCTGCGTTAAACAGAATGCAGGTCAAAATGAGCCATGGAAGTCTATTCCAGACTAGATTTTTCCATGGTTCTGTGATTCTACAATGAATTATATCCACAAATATCTGTTTTCTGGTGTTGCTGGTTTAAAGATTATTGGGGAAATACATTTTCTTTTTATTTCCCTCCTATAGAAGCATAGACACTTTATCAAACCCCTTGGAGAATGTTTGTAGACACATTAAAGAGATTTATCTCAGCTTAAAATGCACCAAATATAATGAAGACTTGAAATATAATTAATACTTTAAATATTATAAGGTAATATGATTATAATTTGTCTGATCCATAAAGACACACTAATTTAGAAGTTAAAAAAAATTCTTTTGGTCCTTAGCAATAGCAGAGTTTAAAATTGTCTACTATGAATTACACAGTTCATCTATTTAGCTAGAATTCATCTTATTATCAAAGTTCTAAGATACAAACCAAGAACTTCTACCTTGCAAGGGCTGTGTTTAAGTTCTTGCAAATGCAGTTGAATAATAATATTGAGAGAAACAGTGATCTATCCCATATAACCTGAAAAATAGTTTTGAATGTAATTGCATAAAAGAGTCACAATTTTAAGTTTGTAGGAAACTCTGGAGATCACAGAATCACAGAATTAAAGAATATGCTGAGTTGGAAGGGACCCACAAGGATTATTGAGTCCAACCCTTAGCCTTGCACAGGAACATCCCCAAAAGTCACACCATGCATGTCATTAGGTTGCATGGACTTGTGCACCTTCAGGTTCCTTAGATGTTCTCAAGCCTGATCTTCTCCTACAGCGGGCAGTTCTTCAGTCTCCCAGTCCCTGCCTTTGCCTTCTGACTTGAGTGGTGCAGCTGATGCACTTGCTGGTGAAGACTGAAGCAAAAGAGACATTAAGTACTTCAACCTTCTCCATGTCTCAGGTAACCAGATCTACTATTTCCTTCCAAATAGGGCCCACACTTTTCCTAGTCAAAGATTTATCACAGACACATCTATAGAAGCTTTTCTTGTCATCCTTGACTTCTCTGGCCAGACTTAATCATATTAGGGATTTAGCTTTCAAAACCTGATCCCTGGCGGCTCAGACAATTTCTTTGTGTTACTCCCAGGCTGCCTGTCCCTCCTTCCACCTCTGTATACTTCCTTTTTGTGTTTGCATTTGTCCAGGAACTCCTTGTTCATCCATGTAAGCCTCCTGGTGGTTTTGCCTGACTTTCTCCTTGTTGGGATGCATCATTCCTGAGCTTGGAGGAAGCAATCCTTGAATAAATCTCTAATATTAATATTAATTAAAATAAAAAAATGATTTTTAAAAATCTAACTGTTCATTGCATACACATTACTAGAAATTATTTCACTACCACCTCAAGGTCAAATACAACCAAATACAAATACAAAAACCAGTACCTGTATATTAGCTTGGGGGCTGTGGTGTTCTTTTTCCTAACATGCTATGCAATCATACAAGGGTACATTATGAAACCTTTTTTTTTAATTGGTATTTCAAGAGATAAAAGCTCAATTTATCAATAAACTTCATAAACAAAACAACTATTTTTAAGTCTGTTGTTACCCTAGAAAATATTAACACTTCTGTCATTTCATAGTCTCATAGCTGATAAAAGTCTACCTGGAGATCCATCTTGTTAATATCAGCTCTCAAACACAGACACTGAGTCACGTGAATTTGTCAAAAAACACAGGTTTCCTGAAAAGGCAACCTACATGAACTGTTTTAACTCTATTTAATACTTATGGAAAAGTTGATAGTTCAAAACTGTCAGTTTAACCTGTTTTCAATTTTAGCATGACCTTTAGCATTTGTTAAAGGTTGAAAATTTAGATTTTTGTTGTTGTTGTTGCAAATCAGCAATTGAATTATTGATTATAAAGTGGGAGACAAACTGGGGAAAGTGTAAAATGATAAAAAATAAGATACTGACAATCTATCTAGTAATTTCCTACCTTTGTGAAATTACGTTGGAAAGATGTTTTTCAATTCATAAGCATTCATTTCTTCAAGTTTGATATTCTCTTGTTTTTATTCATTTATATCCTTGTTTCCCAGTTTTGTCTTTGCAGTATGAATTAAGTTTCAATGATATACGTATCTGATCCCAAATATATCTACCCTGATTCATTTTATTGTTTCCACCTCCTCTCTCCTGTCTTTTCTTTATCTCTTGTGTTGATCTTTTTCCCAAACCTTTTTAATGTAAATGAAACATTCAGTACTTGGCCTTAGGGCTGATTCATTGTAAATTAAACATTCTGTTTTATCAGGGGATGAGGGAGGAATGTTACTTGTTATTTTCAAGACTGTTACAATATTTTATAAATCACGTATCATAAGAAGTATTTACTTTATATAGATACTGTGCAATTCAGTCTTCATAACACCTTTACTTTTCCACTGAAATTTTATACTCTCTATTAATAACATGCATGACAAATATTAGTTTCAGAACTCTTTATTCCTGAGCTCTCTCTCCCATTTCTGCTCTTATTTTGGTTCTTTTGCTCTATATCACAAGTGTTATGACTACCTCCGAACAAAAAAACCCAAACCCTACCACAACAGAACAAACAAGCAAGCAAGTACATCAAAATTAAACATTCCTTGATGTCTTTCTGAAGCAGAATTTCACCCTTCACATTATTCCACCACTCTAACTGAGTTTTAGGAAGGACATGGTCTTAAAACACTGAAAACACAATTCTAAATAACAGAGGCAAACATGACTAAGACAGTCCAAGGTATTCAGCCAGCTCCTCTTTTTAACTCCTTTACTTTTCACAGACTCTAGACCTTGACTGTGACTATCACCAATCTCACTCAACCTTCAGACTAATGAGTGTAAGTGCCTTTTTGCAGGTATGTTGCTAGTTCTGATGAAGAGGTACTTGCATGTTTTTTACTGGGAACATCTCTACTTAATTTATTGATTTAGTTTTATTTGAACCCATTCGTGTAATATTCCCTACAAGTAAACATAATACTATTCCATCATCCTCACAAAATACTTTTGAAAGGTTTTCCTCCCTCTGTCTTTTCAGAGGTAGTACATTAAATATTTCGCCACAAAATGTAAGAAGAGAAAAGCTTTCAAAAGAGAATAATACTTCTCTGTTTTTTTTTTTTTCCTACATGGTGCAGTTAACCTCATAAAATCTTTATCTGTATAATAGTAAGACTTGAGTCAGTTGGCTAAAGACAAGCAGTGGAGAAACTGATGTGCATAAGGGTACCCAAAAGCATCTGATCCGGGCTGGTAAAAAAGGGGTTTGCACTTTTCTGAATGTCAGAAAAGGACGAACCAGATAGACTATCTTTGGACAAGCCCATATGGTAGCAGACCATTACGTTCAGCTAAATCAGTCCCCACCTTGTTGTCACCTCTCACTGAAACAGAAAGATAAATGTGGAATTCATGCCATGCCTTTCATGGAAATCTCATACCTTCACAGCAAAAACAAATGACAAACTAAGTATGTAGTCAAAATAATTTTTATGTCTAAGTAAAATTAAAGACAACTGAAAATGTTTTTTTTTAAGACCAACTCAGGAAAGACTATATGACAGTGCAATTTCACTACCTTTCCCCAAAATTTCATTCATCTACTCCCCACCTAGCCCAAAAGTCAGCAGTCTGAAATGGCTGAAAAATTTTAGATTTGGTATGAAGAGACCTTAGAAGAATATGAATTACAGATTCAAACGCGTATCTCAAGAAAATTTAATTTGCATATCCTTATCCATTTTCCAGCAGTTTTCAAGAGGCTTTTTCAGTCTCTATGTCACAGTCTAAACTTCACTGAAACAAAAGTCTGCTTTGAATTCTTTTGAGATAACAAATACTGCAGAAAAAAAAAATGGATTTTAATTTACATTTGCTTTGGGAAGTTTTTTCCTTTACTTTTTACTATTTTGATACACAATATGTTATGACTCCAAATCTTTAAAGGATTAAAAAAGGAAAAAAAAAAAAAAGGAAAATGTCTAACACAAATAAACCCCCCAAAAAACAGCAAAGGAAACTTGAAGCAGGATGACCTAACAATTGTTAGTTGGTAGGGATAGAATCTATCTATGACAGATAAAATACAATAAAAATCCAAGACAGAATCTTTGTGTGAAAAAGCAAAGGAAATTGTTTTGATCCCATCAGCTTACTGACTCTGGTTTATAATTGTTGTTTCACCTCTACACTCTATTTCATTTAGTTAAGTTTTGTTGGGGTTTTTTTGTTTGTTTTTATTTATTTTTTTTTTATTTTTTGGTTTTTTACTCTCCCTACTTAAAGAGAATACAAATTAAAACAAAAAGTGTTTCTTAACATTCAAAATTATTGCTTAATAAAATATACTAATGTGCAGTATATTTCTCTCACTTTTTGGATATGCATGCATGGTGAAGGAATTTGTTCCCTGTGAACATTAATAGTCTAAAACACCTGCTGGACAAGAAATATTATTTTTTAATATTTTCATTTACATTACTGTACTAAGCCAGGTTTCACATTTCATGCATTGGTGGTTTTAAAGTTGCTTATTGCTCTATTTCTCTTATCACAAGGGAACATGTTGAGAATTCCTGTCACTTACCTGTCTTCAAGGACTTATGTACTGGACTTGTGCAATTTTTTTTACAGAGGATAAAATGCCTTTGTTTCACGCCACCAGAGAGCACTGTTGGATCATTAAGATTTAGTTTTTTTCTTTCTAGACATTAGCTGAAGTAATGGGAACAAGGGAGACAAATAAAACTTTGTTAAATATTCTTTCTTTCTTACCACATGACAAATGTTACCAGCACATAAGGCGTAATAAATCAATTGGTGTTTTTGTGTTTATAGCTCTACATTCTTTCAACACTTTTTCTTTTAAATAAATGAAAAGACCAGTGTTACCAAGGTTACAATTAGTGATACAGTTTGTACTATCAACTTTCATAAATTTTACTTTACTCAACAGTCCAGCTGAGAGCTGTATCACAGGACAACTAAGATCACTTCTAGTTCTTCATTCAGGGAAACAGAAAAACATCCCTTATTGCCACAGTAAATGACATGACAAGAACTCGAAGACCAAGCTGCAAAAATACCTTGCCACTGTGCCAATCACAGGTGATTAATGCAACAGTCATGGCAAAGATCAAGGAAATTGTGTGCAACTAGAAAACAAAAAAAATTAAAACAGGGCACCAAGTCACCTTCAAAAAATGAGGAAGAGAGTGGTAGCCTGGTGTTCCAACTTAACTTTTTGTTCAAAACGAAGAGGTACAAATCTTTCGTAAGTGCAAGAATTCATGTGCGTGTGCCTATGGCTACATGCACATGTATAAATAAAATAAAATACAGATATGTATAACACATTAATTTATTTTAAATCTCTTAATTTTGAAAGAAAGCTAAGCACCTTTCTGTATGCAGCTATGAAATGAAGCTTTATACTAAATTGACCAAACGCAGTTTTGACATCTTTTTCATAAGTCAAAAAAAAAAAAAAAAAAATTAAATGGACCACAAAACTACTTAACCTCTTGGTATGCCACAGTTTAAGGATTTAGGTTTAAAGCCATTTTCAGATACTGTTTAGGATTTTTCAAAGACAGGAGAATCAAAGATTATTTAAGGTCTTAACTTCTGCTTAGATTAAAAACTTTCCATTTAAATTTAGGTGTCTTATGCCTTTTTATTTTAAAGCTTGGTGATTAGAATATGTTGGAGAAATTGAAATGAGCTTACTTTGATTAATTAATTATGGGATTTCTAGTGTAGTTATAAAAAATAAAAATTTATAGAAGAGCTTCTAGAAAATTAAATGTGTCTCCTCTGGGAAGATACATTTCAAAATTTTGTTACATTTAAACCTAGTGACATGTTTATTGTATTGAGGAATATTCTCTGAGAATTCTACTTTTCTTATGGTACTAAGAGAAGACAACTGAACAATACTGAATGCCTTTATTCCACCCTTAATTATTCATTTTAACATAAGGAAATTATTCTGAAATTATAGTATAGCGATTCAATGTTAAATTTTCCTAAATTTTCCTACCGTATTAAGGGTTAGATATTGAAATGCATACCTGTCAGTTTTACTGATTATTTCTAAATTCCAGTGGTAGCACACAACACCAAAAAAAATCTTATTTATTTTTCCTCATCATATCTTATACTTACGTTGAACTCCAGCGTAGAAAGACTGCAGAAACCTCTTTCAGTGCTTCTGAAGTGCAGGGTTAAACAGTTACCTTTTGATGAATCTGCTAAATAAGCATTTTTCTTTCCTATCATAAAAAATCTAATCTATAATGAGCTTTCTCCCATTATCCAGAAGCGAGATGATACAGACTATATTGGACTTATTTGAGATTTACCATTGGCTCAGAGATGATACTAGAAAATGCTTGTTTTCACAATGTTAATGCTGCTTCTTCTACTTCAGGCTTTTCTCAGATAAAATGTGCATTGGAATTTTTGCTAGGGTAGGGACTTCAAAATATCTATATATTCAAATGAGAAACAGGACAATTATAATCTTCTTAACCTGTTTTCTTGATTAGTGTATTATTACTGCAGGTTTTTCATGTCTATATCATACATTATTTATATGTAAAGTTGTTTCTCATGCTTTAAAAATATATAAAGCTCAAAACAGTGAAAAATATGTTGTCTGTAAATAACACTCAAAATAGAATCATAGAAACATTAAGGTTGCAAAAGACCTCCAAGAGCATAGAGTCCAACCTTTGACTGAATACCACCCTGCTCACTAAACCATAGCACTAAGTGCCACATCCAGGCATTTCTTGAACATCCCCAGAGAAGGTGACACCACCACCTCCCCGAACAGCCCATTACCCAATGCATTCTTGATGTCCAACCTGAACCTCCCCTGGGACACCTTGAGGCCATTGCCTCTTGTCCTGTCACTGGTTCCCTGCAGGAAGAGACCAACCCTCCCCTTGCTATAACTTCCTCTCAGGTAGTTGTGAGGGCAATAATGTCCTCCCAAGCCTCCTTTTCTCCAGGCTAAGCAACCCCAGCTCCCTCAGCTGCTCCTCATGAGACTTATGCTCCAGACCCTTCACCAGCTCTGTTGCCCTTCCCTGCACATGCTCCAGCACCTCAATGACTTTCTTGGAGTGAGGAGCCCATAACTGAACACAGGATCAGAGGTCCAGCCTCATCAGTGCCAAGTACAGGGGAACAGTCCCTGCCCTGGTCCTGCTGGCCACACTATTTCTGATACAAGCCAGGATTCCATTGGCCTTGGCCACCCGAGCACGCTGCTGGCTCATGTTCAGGCACTGTCAACCAGCACTCCCACTTTCTGCTGGGTCACTTTCCAGCCACTCTTCCAGTCTGTAGCAATGTTTCTGTATCGTATAAATTTTTTACTAAACACTTTTATATCCTCTATGTGAGATAGCTCTGTTTCTTCCTGACACTAGTGCCATATCAAGGCTTCTATTGTCAAGCAATTTATAGGTAATTGAGAAACTTAATTCAAAGTAATCTTGACTGATGGTGTCTATATGTAATCCAACTTGAGAAATATTTGCTATAAACCAAAATAAAAAAATTGTTGAATTATCAACTAGAGAAGGAAAGAAGAATCAGGCAGAAAATCTTATTTTTAACTCTGAGACAAATTTGAGTCTTGAAGAATTTGTGTGCTGCCACTACAATAAAAATTGCCAGGATGACCTTGCACTAATTATTTAGAATCAGATTTTTGAAAGGACTTTCTATAACAAAAATTTTGAATTCTTTAAAGCCATTAAGGAGATAATTTTTCAGAATGGATAAATCAGAATAATATAGCAGAAATAGTTTGTTTTCCATAAATAAATGAAAGCAAATACACTTGCATGCACAGAGTCAGCATACCTTTTCTTACTATGAAGGTGATTAACCAATGGAATAACGTAACCAAGGAAAGTGTGAATTCTTTATCGTTTGACACCTTATAAAAGAGACTGAAAAAAGACCTGTTGAGAACATATCTTTTAATTCAAATGCAGCATTTTCTTATGTCCACACTGCATTTTTTTTCAGTATTTATTCAGATAATCTCAGGATTTTCTAATCTTAAAATTTTGTGACGGCTATAGGGTAACAGGTGAAGTAGCAGCAGTATAGGAGTTAAAAAATTATTATACCTGTAGTACAAGAGATTCCACTGTCCATCTCTTTCCAGGTAAATTGTTAAAGTGTAAACAGGGAGCTTGAGGTAAATAGAAATTTTGGTCTAAGTTTGAAGGACACTGTTACAATTTTATGAGTTAAGGAAAAAAAAAAGCTTGCTTCATGGCATTTCTTTAAAATGCCCATGTTTTCAGTAGAACTTTAAATCAGTAGTTCTGTTTCTTTTACACAACCTAACTTAAGCTGCATACACGGTAGCTGCCACCACTCTCAAGTCTGGTAAGCTACAATCACTAGATGAGAGCAGTCTTGACAAGTAAGCCCCAATGTTTTGAAGGTATTTCCAGAGACAGCTCACATCCTCTGACAAGTTTTATTCAATTTTTTGAAGTAATGGGCTAGGTTTTAAAAGACTTTAAATGTTAGAACAAAGGACATTCTGTCACAGGCTAGTCTACCATCTACTTTTTACCATGTGTGATCACAACATGTCTCAGGTTAGTAACTCAGGTTTTAATAACCTTCCCTAATAATGACTTGTTCCAATAAGATCCCAACTCTATATCATTATAGTACCTTGTGGGATTGATAAGTTTCTGTTATAATAACTTATTTTTCCATTCTGAAAATCCTTTTTCAGTAATGACATTAAAATTAAAATTTCCTCCACATCACTTGTGAAAATCGAGTATTAAAAAGAATCTTAATAAGTGCAATCATACTTTAATCCAAAACCATTCTTAGTAAAGCTCTTTAATCAAAACTCTTTCACAATGATGGTAAAAAAATGGGACTAGATTTATGAACTTATTCAAATGACTTCACAGCAAAAATAGGTCAGAGGGATGCAAAAATCCCACAGTTCTTATCCAACTAACTTTGTCTTTTGCTTTGAAACTTTGCGTTCATTAGAAACTTATGAAGTCTTTAAATCAGCTTTTACTCAGTAAGCCACTTAAACTCTCTTAGGTAAAGACCTTCATACTGATTTCAGAATCTGGTAGCTTTAAGCAGTTATAAAGTCAATGCATTTTGAAAGAACGAGGGGATGTGTAATTTGCATTTGATGTAAAAGTCAAACAGCCTTTCTAAGAAAGCAACTGTACTGACCCTGCCCTGTTCAGACATCTAAGTTTTGCTGAAGTAATTTCTGTGTGTGTGTGTGTCTGTGAGCCCACAATCCTTTCTGAAAGACTAAAACGTACTGTCCACTACTTATTTGTATCTTCTTTCTGCTTTGCTTGCCATCTATATTTCTGTTACTATCTATGCAAGAACAAAGCTGGTCACTTTGGCCATTTTAGAATTTAAATTTATATGGAAGGAAAATATTTTGTAAAATATAGAGAAGCATGGTTACAGCATAAATAGAATTTTTAAAGCATGAGAAAAGAAACCAATTATTACAATATCTACTTAATTTATTTTAATTTTACACAGTGAATAATCCAGTTATAGGAATGCAGAAAGTTTCTAAAACGAAAAAATTGTTTCCTACAAACACTGAATAAATGAACTAGTAGAACAATGAAACAGTCCCATTCCTTAAACTTCTCTTTTAGGCTGAATATCTTTTGTCTTCTCCAGATTTAAAGATATCATGTTTTGTTCATAATTCCCTTTCCTAGTGCAATGCTTACTTCTATAAGTTGTTATAAATCATCTGTAAGATGCTAAGCAGCAGAGAAAAGACTAGAGGAAGCTCAGTAACCTAAAGAAAAAATCTGTCTTCAAAAAGGAAAGAAAAATTAGTCTTAGAGATTAAATTATATCAAAATGCATAGCTAAACAGTTTATAAATTCAGGTCTATAACTGTCAAATTCCTTTTGACACCAGTTGAGGTGAGGTCCACTACAGAAATGTAGAATTTTACACAGCTAGAGCTGAGAATATATCTCCAATAACTCTTAATAAACTATATAAGGAATGCATCTGTGATTTGTCTTAAAATTTTAATGCATTAGAGACCTATTTCTTACTTTATGTGGACTGTTCCAGCAATTTATGTGCATTGTTGTGCCCTAATCACAGGATTAGTTCAAGGGATCCATAAAAAAATATTTTGTAAGAAGCATCTACAGTATTATAGTTATTACTTAAGGAATATGAATTAAAAGTTCCATTTTCATTAGTCTGATGGTTTTGGCTGGGGTAATGTTGTTCACAGTGACTAGTATGGGGCTATGTTTTGGATTTGTGCTGAACACAGGGTTGATAATATAAAGATGTTTTTGTTATTACTCAGCAGTCCTTACCCAGAGCCAAAGCCTTTTCTGGTTTTTGTACTACCACCCTGGTGAGGAGATTGGGGTGTGTAGTAAGTTGGAAGGAGACATAGTCGGGACAGGTGACCCAAACTGACCACAGGGATATTCCATATCATATGGCATCATGCTCAGAATACAAAGTGGGGGGAAGAAGGAGGAATGGGGGGTTGCTTGAAGGAATGTTGTCTGTCTTTCAAAGTAATTGTTACACGTGATGGGGCCCTGCTCTCCTGGAGATGGTTGAACATGTATCCTTGGGAAATATTTCAGAAGCAGCTTTTTTTGGATTACCGCTGATTAAAACTAATATTTTTAGGTAAATTTCAGATTGTTTAACTGACAGAAGTGCAAGAAAATGTAATAAAATTGCTATGAAAAGGTCCCTCATTTCCCAGTGAAAGCTCTAACTGGTGAACTCTTGTGGTAAAATGGCACTTCTTTCAACACCACTCTGCCTCTTTCCTCTTATGCTTCTCCCATTAAGTCCTCAAACATCTGAGAAAAGAAGATAGGTTGGCTACCTAAACCTGAATCAGAATACAGCTCTCAGAGGCAGATATCCACTCAGAAAAGACAATTCTGAATATGTACATGAGCATAAAATCAGCAATCCATGAATATTTTAGGCATAACTGTCTTATTCAATGGCCTAGAAAACCCTGTAAGCCCCCAAAGAGAGTTTCTGTCTGAGACCTAAGTACCAAACACTCACTGTTGATGATATATAGGTGGCAAATATTTTATCCCTGTTTGTTTCAAGTTCATGTTTATAACAGTGTGGCTATTACTTTAGAAAACAAGCCTTTTTTATATTTTGATAGGTATTTCTGGATTCTGGATACACAACAATCTCTTTAATACTGCATAGAAAAAGGAATAATCTAAAGCAAGCAAACAGTCCTCTTTAGGAGCATATGGATTCAGGCACTGCAGACCAAGCTGGAGAGAGGACTCATGTAACCCATGCCAAATTTTCAGCTCCAGTGAAAAACTTTGACACTAGCATGTCCTCCTTATGTGGCTGCAGAAGAAACAAAACCAGGGAACTAACCAGATAGAACCAAGTGTGTGACTTCAGTCTCAACATGAAGAAGATTACAACAGCATTTGGATCTTATTTTCTGAAGTTTTTCTCCATTCTTATGTTAGTACCAAACATCATTTTAATATATATCCTTTTATAAATATTTTGGGTATCAATTGCTGTGAATGCCAGTGTTAGAAACCTGTATTTCGCTGTTCATTGCAACTTATTCATCAGAATTGGGAATCCTTCTTCCTAAGCCAAGACCTTTAATAGTACAAGATTGTGCTCTTTGGGTTCAGTACACAGTGTAGAGTTGGATTTTGACCCTGTAAAGAGATTTCATCAGTGTTCCCAACAGAGATAACTGATAAAAGAAAAGACTTAGCTCCCAGAATAAGAAAAGAATGAAACTTCTTTGGTGGTCAGTTTTAGGTATTTGGGTGGATTTTATTGATGGTGGATTTGGGTTTGTTCCTGTTTGTTGTAACTATATATATATACTTAGTATACTACTGTTGCAGCCTTATACGTCATCTTAATTAAAAATATAATTATTAAAAAATCTAAACTATATTGTCTTTATCCTTTTAGTTTCCACTCAAGTGTATTGCACTGCTCTATAGCCTGAAGCTTATGCCTCCTGTAAGTCACATTACTCTGTTGTTAAAAAAGGCACTACAACACAGTGGAATGTTATTAAAATATCAAGGGGCACTTTCTATAGTTTTTTGGGACAAATTCAGTTATGTGAACAAGAAAAAAATGAAAATTTTATCTGTCTTTAAAAAAGTGCAAGTTAAATAAAATATCTGTAATATAAGATAATTAACTCAAACATTCTACAGGAACAGTAAGAGGACAGAAACTATTTTTAAAAATCAAAATATATGGCAGAGATTTCATTTTTCCAGTTCCATAACTGAATATTAATGTCCTTTAAAAATTTCAGTTTCATATATACTAATCCTATGCTGCACAAGCATTTGACTTATATATGTATGGGAAGGGGCTAATTTACAAAATTAGATATAAATTCAACTTGTTCTTGAACTGGCTCTTTTTTTCCCACTTAATTTCCAAACAAAACCAAATCAACAAATATACATGAATACATTTTTAGATAAATTAAATCACTTGTTTTCAGAGATGCTATAAGCTGTTTAAAAATACACTGTCTCTCATCAGGTGTTGGCACTCTTTGTGAAAGGAAGTCATGCTACCAAAGCTGTTTGCACACCTGCATGACTCTATGTGCAATAATCACCTGGTCAAACACATTCCTTTACATTTGATAGGCACACATCCCATTGCTTGATGGATGACACAAATTGTCTCAGTTCAAATCATCCAATAGATAAGCTCTTGTTACATGAGTAAATGTGAATCTACTGCATGACAGAAACCCCTTCCTCATAAAGTCCTGACATATTCAGTGTATGCTCAGTAACTTTTTTTTTTCAAAAAATATGTGGTCTCTTTCCTAAGAATGTAATAAAGAATAAGTTCTGGACAGGATTATTAGCAGTTTTGCATAAAAATCTGGTTGAGAACTTGAATTAATGGGGGGGAGAAAGCTGAATTCTTTTTTCTATTCACTTCATAGGTGGCAGGATAAGACATAATTTGTGATAATTTTCAAAGTCTGTGGTGTTTGGGTTGGGTTCTTTTTGTTTCATAAATAATAAGTAAGTAAATAGCACATTTTAAACTGCAACGCAAGCTGTGTAAGACAGCCCCAAAGTCATCTAGAAAGACAATTTTTGAATGAATCATATGAAGTCCTAAAAAAATATGATGTTACCAGTAATAGTACAGCAGTGAATAAAAAACATTCTAGTCATTAGAAAATGCCAAAATGACCATAATTCTGGGCTGTTTCTATTTCTCTATGTTCCTCTTGAACCTCTATTTCATTGCGAAAACACAAAGAAGAAATTAACTATTTATTCTTGTGATAAGTTGGTAGAGTGTGCTTTGATATATGTGTGCAAAGCATACAGAAGAAATTACGCATGAACAGTGGTAAAAATAGAACCAACGGTTGAAATTGTAAACTAGAAGTTGGTTTAAATTTCCAAACAACTATCTCTTCTGGGGATAGTTCTGTGTACACAAGAATGACTTTCTGGCTTTAGCCAGAACTGAAAAATATGAAAAAGCCTTTGATATTCTGTTCTGGGTCACCTTGTTTTCTGCATTTCTTTCTTGATCTCTACTGGCTTTACTAACATCTGAGTCTTGTTTTAAGCTTGCTGATTGCACTGAGTTTGTATTTGCTATGCAATAAGCTGGCACTAAGAAGGATTTTGATCTTTAATCTGGTTCAAGGGATACTAAGCAGCTCTGATTGCAGCCATAGGCAATACATGTACTAAATGAGATTGAAGGACAAATTAAAATAAATAATGTTTGAGTAAATCACTTTGCCCTGGTTAAATGCATTTAACAATTTCATTTTCGCTTGAAAAGCAGGTTTTAAAAGAATTAACAAGTGGGTTGTTGTTTGGGGCTTTTTTATGTAAGTATAATGAATCTTTTTCCACGCAGAAAAACTAATGTCATTAAAGTTGTGTTGCTCCTGCATGTAGTACAATAGCTTCAAAGCTTTTGGGTAGAAAGCTGAGCAGAAGTCAGAGATCTGTAAAATATAGTGCTACATTTATTGCCAAAGGCAAAGCATAGGAAATTGGTTAAGTCTTCCTTAACAATCATACTTCACTTGAGTAATTATTTTTTAGGCCTTTTGACTAACAGTAGTTCCTGTAGACAGACAATAACAACTTTGTACAATTTTCATCACTCTAAGAAATAAAGTCTACTGGTGAATTAGGGAGAGAAAGAACAAGGGAAAGTGGATTTATTTGATCCACTCATTTTAGTAATATTCTACCTGCCAATATTTACGTTCCTTAGAGTAACATTTTCATGATGTGTTGCTATATTTGTGGAAGAGAAAGCTCAACAATAAACTAAAAAAAGTCATCTGATGCTGTAATTAGGGGAAAAGCTAGAGAAGATAACACATATGGTTTAAAAAAAAGTATTCCAAGATGGAAATTAGTAAACAACTAAGACTTTTCAGCAAGTTATCCATGTTAGGTAAAAAATACCTGATAGTCTGGTAGACTAAACCCTGTTTGGCCACACTTTCAAACAGAAAAAAAAATATAGACATTACTGAACTTTGGAATCTATCATTTTATGTTCATCAATTACTTCTCTGCATGTGAATATGTTTGCACAGTTCAATGTCTATAAGTACGAAATGTCAAAACAGCACATGTACCTGTTCAGAACAGATGAGAGGTTGCAGAATAAAGGCTAAGTGATGGGTGTGATTTTTCATTTTTTTTTAGTTGCATAGTTCTGGGGAAAAATCGTGGTCTTTTTGGTACATCTTGATGTTCTCATAGAATTCAGAATTCAGAATTGAATTCTACATTATTGCAATTCTACAATTTTTCATTATTTCAACCCATGGGATTTATGCTCTGACTCTCTCCCTGTCCCTGGGGGTGGGAGTGTGTGAGTGCGCAAGCAACTGTGTGGTACGTTGAAGGAAGAGAATGAATTTGCCTTGAGAGAAGGTTTTCTAACTCCATGTCCTGCTTTAAATCCGGATGTCAACAGATTCATCTCATGATGGGTTTTGACTTTGACACTGAATTTTCTAAGAATATGACTGTTCTTAGTGGCTTGTACCAAAATGAAACTGTTTCTATCAAGATGTGTTTTTTGCTAAAGAACTATATATGAAATATGCGAATACTTTCTTGAAATCAGATGGTAGTCTGGGTATGGAACAGTTGTCAAGTCAAACACTTAAACACATGCAAGATTTTTCTAGAAGTCAAACTATATAAGTCAGTGGGTTAAAACTACACAAAAGCATAAAGGTACTTGAAACAGTGTGCAAATCAAATGATCACAGGTGATAGCACAGACATTTTAATGTTTTCTAAGTCTCTCCTGATCTTATATATAAAATTTCTCATTTGCTCAGAGATAACTGAAGGTTAACATTAGGATAGGTTGAGTAGCTTGATAATTACTTTTAAACTAGTGTTGCTCATCCATGGCTGGTGACCTTTTGTTTTAGCAACTTCATAGTATAATATAATCTTTATGTACCAATACCAGAGCTAAAATACTTTCTTGACCACAAAGTCAGCATGGATAGCAGGGAGCATTTACATATTAATTTTACCATCTTTCTCTGTAATTCATGAATCCTGGTAACTCTAAAACATATTTGGTTCAACCAGTTAATCAAACTGCTTATTTTTCATTATTTTTTAAAATTAACATTGATTTCATGAAATTTGTAAATTGTTAGAAGACAGAAAAATGTTACAGTGCTTAGATTATGCAGTTATGACATGTTGAAAGCATTAAATATAGACAAGTTACAACACTCAGAGGTCTAGGGACCCTGAAAATTTAATAAGCTCTAGCTGCAGGCAAGAATCTAGCAGCTGCAGGGACAGAGAAAGAGGAAGTTCTAATCTGTTGGTAGCATGTATTTTGTTGGCAAAAATAATGTATCATATAACCATTCTTTCTGATTCATTATTGAAAGTCCTCACAAATTTTCATCTGATGCATGTATCCTGCAATTACCTATTTCTCTTTTTGAAATATTTTGAAAAAGTAGCAGTAGACAAAAGCTCATACTCTAAAAAATCTTATTTCAGTGTTTAAGAAATATTAAGGCTCCACGTATTTACTCTTTAATATTGTGAACACAGCCCTCTCTTCCCAATAAACCTTATAGGACCATGAGATTGATCTTCACGAACAGGATATAGTTTTTGACAAATATTCTGTAGAGAGAAGATATGTTCAGGATATAGATATTGAAACAAAATGCTGTTAAAAGAAAATTATCAGTTCAGTCTTACAATAGTCATGCTTAACAGTTAATGCATAAACAAAAGTCTACTCTTCAACTTTATTCTCCAGTCCTACTGGATTTGATCACACATACTTAAGCCTTAAGGACACTTACAGGACATGGGTTTTCTTTCTTACTGCAACAGAGATATCTGTGATTGCAGTGGTGTTCTTCATGTTTCCGAGCAACCTGGAATCTACTTTAGCTGAATCTGAAAGAGCCTGAGTCTTTGTTACTAACTAGAGTTTTAAAAAAGAACTGTAGCATATTCTTAGTTACATTATGATATTGTGATGTCAGAATTTAGGTTGTGGACTGTGAGTGAAGTATTCGATTTAAAAAAAATTAGAAAAATCCAATTATAGGAGTTAGTCTTTCTAGAAATACTTCACTCACATTAGGCTAAATTACATGAGATTAACAGATTTTCCCCCTTCATTTCAATTCTCCCTAGAAGTACAGATTTTCCTTGTTTAATTTAACTACAACTCTTACCTTAACATCTTTGTTTAGAGATACAAAGGAACAAAAATGAAACAAACAAAACAAAAATAAATATTTTATATGACCTATCTTATTTGGGAAAACAGTCTCAACATATTACATTAATTGGATCTTTTCATTTGCAAATATAGAGTCAAATTTCAAACACACTAATATAAAATTGTTCATGTTTTTTCTCAATCCTGGATAATGGGATGGCAAGTAAAGGTAAGATTTAGTTGTCTGTATGGAAATCTCTTAGTTCAGAGGTGAAATGCAACAACTTCAACAATGTATACTGTGATATGACAGGGAGTATAAAATTTTTTTTAAATGCTGTAGAGTAGAAAGTATTATTTTTCAAATTTGTGGTGTCATGACCCCCAACAATACAGCCTCTTTCTCACTCACCCCCTTACACAGAACAGGGAGAACATAAAAAGAAGATGAGAAGACTCATGGATCAACATAATGACAGTTTAACAGGGAAAGCAAAGGCTGTGTGTGCAAACCAGAGGAAAAAAAAAAAAAGAATTCAAAAAAGGAATTCATTGATTACTTTCCATCAGCAGAGAGATGTCAGTCTGCATTCTGGAAAGCAGGCCTTGCATAACAACTGCTTGGGAAGACAAATGCCATAATCAGTAACGTGTCCCTTTCCTCTCTCCTTTCCTAAGCATTTCCTCCAGAGCACAGCATCATATGGTATGGAACATCCCATAGCTCACGTTGAATCAGCTGTCCTGGCCATGATCCCTCTAACTTCCTGCCTACCCTCAGCCTACTCACTAGGGGATTGGGCAGGGGAAATTAAGAGAAATAAAGGGAGAGAGAAAAACTTGACACTGTGCAAGTACTGTTCAGTAATAGTTAAAACACTGTTGTTTTATCCGAAGTGTTTTAGACAGAAATGCAAAGCACAGAACACTATGTGCTACTACAAAGAATTTTAACTCCATCCCAGACAGACCCAGTATGAAACTATATCTTCCAGAAATGATCAAGGTAGACTGTCATTTATGGAGAAATTTTGCTTGGGATTTTTATTAGTTAACATTAGTGTTGTTGCTATAATTACAAGAACAATTTCATTTAGAAATATTTAAGGAGGAATTTTAAAAAAATCAGTATTTGACAGTAAAAGTCCTTCTTAAAGTTGAACCTTTAAAAAGACTTACAGCTGAGCAAACATGAGATACTCAAAATGTGAGTAATTTTTTAGTGTAAACACTGGCAAATGAATATAGTGCATCTGGGATTTTCACAGAACAAGTATCAACATTGTCTCTTATGCAGTCCTTTATGTAGTTAGGCTAACAGCTCATTAAAATTCATAACTATATTTACAAATGAAGCACACGCTTTTGAGCTTCCAACCATTGCAAACATTAACTACAAAGAAATAAAAGCGGAAACACCAGATCTACAAGGAAATCCAAGGTATGCAAACGTTTTATCAGAAAATGCAGACATTATCTTTCCTGCTAGGAGGGCAGTAGAGAGAAAAGGTAGTAAAATGGTTTTAAAAGAGCTGGGATGGCAAAAAGCATAGTCAAGATGAGGCGACTTGATTATAAGATAAAATACTACTTCTAAGATATCAGTCTAACCACAAATTCATATTCAGAGGCAAAACTATCACTTCAGTCTACAAGTACATAATGTTAATTTTATATTTTAATTTGTTTTTCCCATCACCAACTGTAAAGAACTCCTTAACTATGGGTACTAGGATCAATCTATGCATAATTCCCATAGGGAAACTTCACCTAAACAGAAAAAAACCTACTTGTACGTTACAAAAATCAGTCAAAAGACTGACCACAGTTTAAACTGCATGACCACAGGATAAATCTGCTGCAAGAGGTGAAATTATTACCCCTTTCATAGAAGGGAAGTGCTACATCCCTCATGCAGAGGTACAGTGGAATGTCAATCCCTTGCTCACTACACAGAAGGTTGTACAATCACTAGAGAACAAGGTTTTTGCCCTTTCCTGCTAGGGTCTCTTCCCAAACTCTCCTGTTTCACTAGCACTGTTTAGAAAGTCACTGAATTTGGAGTAAAATGGATTTCCAGTACAGTAAGTCCTAGAGATACAATTTCTGTACTGTACCTGCCTTTTGGTTGATTGTTTAGGACATGGGGACAAGAAATGCAATGATCTATCAGATATGATTTCTACAGCACTACAAAAATGAAAAAAAAAAAAAAAGACATTTCTGATAGTAGAATACTATCTTCTTTCAGACTCAATCATAACAAATTATGGAGTATTAAATGTGACTCACATTAAATTTGACTAATATTGTTACCTTTTTACATTGACTTCATATATAAAAAAAAAGTTTAAACTAAATTTGAAAACATCTAGGAAAAACTTACAGATATAATGTGAGTAATTTATAGCTCAGTCAAAGAAATAACCCAGGAAAAGAGTCAGGATAAAAAAGTCCATCACTAAAAAATAGATATGTACACAATGAGAATAATAAATTTCAGTTTGTATATGACATATTAAAAGTGAATGTATGGTTAGAAAATAAAGGTTCACTCATTTTACCATTGGGAAAAAAGAGCTCCAGCATCAAGTCATGTGCATAATAAGCTAGTGCATAATAATATTAAAACTAATTAAAACTGCTTGCAACAGGATCCAGTCTATCTATGATTATAGAATAAAGGCTTATTATCACAGTATGGTTTGACAGTAAATGGTATGGCTCAAAAGCATTATTGACATCACTGACTACGCTGAGCTGTAAATTTAAGGTTTTTCTTATGTTTCTCCCCAGGAAGTGAGTGACAACCCTCTTAAATTACCAGGGAGATTATGTATCTACAGTTTCCTACTGTAAAAGATTTTTCTTAAGCCTCCTCTCTGCTGTTCTTTGTTATAACTTCCCTTCCATACCATCAGAAAAAAGTGTTTTCAAGGAAGAAACAGAGGACAAAGTGTAAAAGTCACTTTGATCCAACTCTCACCCAGGATTAGATTTGCTGTTTTAGAAAGGTTGTTAGAGGTAGTTTTACTTTCACTCTCCTCACAATTTAATGGGACATTTTTGTGTCCATCAGCACTGCTCCATTTCACCCTTTGTTGTTCAGTACTGATCCTCCACTGGAAAATCGATATTGTAGGGACCAATCCTGCATTTTACTCTTACAGTGGGATGGCAGCAAAATCTAAGAATGACAGCATCAAAGAATTATGTATCTGTCTATCTGATAAACAGGAAGAGTAATATTCACTCCTTTAAGAATGAACTTGGCATAGCTTCAGAAATTAAATATGCCTTTCCAAAATGTGTAAATAATTTTACGTATGTGGTCTGTATTAATTTAATTTTTTTGTATTCAGATAACAGTTGCTGCAATCTGCTTTCTTATAAAATGCCTGCATCCATGATTATCCATTGTGATGATAACATAACATAACAAAACATGGGTGAAAAAAATGACAGTAAATCTTAAAATCATTATGCAAGACAAGTCCATATGAAACCAATTTTTCTCTGCTGGGCATAACAAACAGTTTTTAAATGAATGAGTAGAATTTATGTGACTGTATCAGCTACCCAAACGCTGGATGACTCATTGGGAAGTTGTCACAATAAAAATTCTGCTGCCTGCATTTTCTAGGAAATGGCAGGAAGCAGATCACTTTGTTTTGTGAGGGTTCATAATGCTCCTAGTTTCTTTATTGCAAAATATTTCCATGCTCCAGTCGCGATTTATAGGAAATATTCTAGAAAAATTACTTTATTGAGTCAAAGTACAAGAACTTGAAGAGAATTTTACAATGGAATTATCTTCATGGATGACTTGAAAAGGGTGATTATTTAGATTCTCACAAGTATTTTTTTTCTTTTGCACAGTATGGTGATACAATAAAGTATTTGTAAACAACTTGTGTAGAGCGTATTTTCAGATTTTAAGAAAATTAAATTCATGCAGATGATTTACGTAATGAATTGGACAGCAGCAGAAGTAAACGATAAATAGAGAAGTAAAAAATTGGTAGACACTTCAAAATTAGTTTGAGTAATTTTTAAATGGCTATATGTGTCACACTTATTTATTTTTTTTGTACATAGAATTACAAAGATAGGTACATAATTATTACATATATTTTTATATCTAAAATACCTTCTCCTTGTCTCCCAAACAAATTGTAGAGACATATGAGCATTCCTGAGAACATCCTTCAGTTAATCTTGATTCATGGTGCTACCTCATGCCTAGCTAGTAGAATTGGGACCATTTTATCTTTTCTTAAATATCTTTTGAAGTTTATGGTCATTGAAAAATCCACACAAATAAATTGGTGAAGTTAATGATATATTCATGTCTCATACAGAGCATCAAAGCATTATGGTGGCTTAAATTCCTCCAGAAGCAACAAGAGACAGGATGAAAGAGTTTGTTAACAAATGTCTAAGGTATTTTTTTCATTCGGATGAATATGTTACAAACAGAAAAGAATACTATAAGGTTAATTTATAGTGTCTCTAATACTTTATGTTAAAGGATGTTAGGTACAAGGCTGCATCCAGCAGCACCAGCTCAGGACTCCCTCCTGCCAGCCACTGAAGTCGATTCCCAGAGGGACCTGGAATCTTTGCCCAGACTGCAGAACTAAGCTGCCACTTTCCTGTTTGTAGGTAGAACCAGAAGCAAAGCCCAGTACATATCCCAGAGACATACAGAGACACACATATGCAAGACACTGACAGAGCCAGTCACACGGGCTGTCACTGCCTTAAACAGTGCCTGCATACAGGATTCACACAAATAAAAGCACAGATAGTCAAGACCTGCCTGTTCTTGGGCTGGCAGAGGCAGAAGGTCACTAATGCAGGCATACAGATAAACCTCTCCAGGTTCACAGGCACATGAACATTTGTGGCTCCCCTGAGTACCAACACAGGCCCTCTCTCTTCCTGTCTCCCCTGCCTGCATCCCAGCTCCCTTACTCATCCCATGGTTCCCTTACTCACCTACTGGTCCAGCTTGCTGCTTGCTGCACACACATAGCACTCACACACTCATCCCATGTTTCTGACCATGTTTCATTATCATTATTGCCTGATCAGGTTTGTGTCTCTGTATGATCTTTCTAACCAAATATACAAGTTGTCTTTTCTGACTAATTATTATATTTGGGCATAAGTTTGTTGCTTCACTGCTCAGCCTCTGTATTTTATCTCTGAAGGTCTCTACATGGTGTCGCACTAGATTCCCAAGATGAAAAATTCAGACCTTAAGAAATGGAAACAGGACTTTCATAAATTAGGAAGTTATATGGTTTTATTAAAAATTGTTACACCGATATTATACTTTTTTGGGAGGGGGGAAGTTCGCCAAAAAAAAAAGTCTGATATTTTCTTCTTACTATTTTGTTAATCTTTCTGGGTGAATTTTGTCTTACTATTTTCACATGTTAAAACCAAAGAATCAAATATTCTCAGTTAAGCATTTAGTAAGGGAATCAACAACTCACAGTGAAGTAGACATAGGAAAACGAATCTCTCTCTTTTTGCAACTCAGAAATTTTTCAAGTTATCCAAATATTAATTCAATAAATATTTTCTCAAGGAAATAAACATAAGTGTAGCCTGAAGTATTGAGAAGACTTTCTACCCTTAGGAATTTGAGAAATTAACTCAGGAAAAAAAAAAAAATACAAACAACAAAAGACCCCTCTCGTCAAGATGCTTAACCTTCAGGGCAGAGTCCCTTCTTCTGTTATAATACTGAATTAGTTGAAAAAATAGGTATTTTTAAAGTTAGCATTCTAGACTAAGAAGATCTTTTTTTCTATTCCTACATGAACACAAAGAATAGCCATATGTGCATACTTATACAGAAAATATTCACTGAGAACCCAAAAAGTATATGCATCCCAGTGGAAAAGAATACTCTCTGCTTCCATCTCCTGGTGGAGACACACAGGCATAGTTTCATTAGCATAAATTTTTTATTCATAATTCCTTCAGTGACACATGGGAGTGATCATCACTATACACAAACTCATAATTAGTTGAGAATTGGAATTGCATGGAGAGAGGTGACAAGGGATTTCTTTCATGTAGCTAAAAGAACATCTGTGAGGCAAGGACTCACAGATGTTCAAGCATCCTGCAAGTTATTAGTTGTCAGGCCCTGCAGACTATGTGCTGTTGAGAGGTGAAATATAGGTGCTCCTTAAGTAAATCTACAAAGGGCACAGGAAGAGCTAAGTGAAATCCAGTGATTATTTTCCTAATAGGAATTATTTTCCTAATAGGAAATTTTTATTTTCCTAATAGGAAAATAAAGCTGCCTTTCAGAGTATCAAGTCTTCTTATTTATTAAAAACAAAGGAAGCACAGAACTTAGATGATCACAAAAGATGTTACTTGGCTGGTTTTGTTTGTTTTTTTTTTTTTTTTTTAAATCCCACAGAAATTGCATCATGGATCAAAAAACTTGTCATAGTGACAGTTTCTTTAGAATAATTCATTTTGAATGAGAAAATTAGTAATTCAGAATTTCAGAAAATTTTAAGTTACTCTTGATATGAGTTTTGATATAGTATTAGCTTGGGCTTAAGAAACTGTCAGCATTTTATGAAAGAATCACAGACTGCATCTGTATATGAAATTATTTCACTGCTTTGCCCCAGTGTTCTATTCTCCTGATCATAGCTGCAAGGATGTGTGCTCCTGAGCTCTGTTCAGGAAGAAATCACCCTGTTTACCTTACAGGGAAGCTGACCAGTTGTTCATACACATATCTACCCCCACCAAACAGTATGGGTAATTTTGTTTCCCCAGCTTGAAATATTCTTCTAATACAAAGTTACTTTACTCTGCTCAATGCCATCCTTCACAACAGCACATAGCATACTTTCATGCTACTCCCACAATATACCTGTCAGAGTTTCCTCACAGTGTTGTAAGAAAACTATCTGGAGAGTTGCAAAAAGTTTCTCATTACTCATTTTTTTCTGTCTCAGATACCAGCACACAAAATCTGGTAGGGATCGGTTACCTGTGGGGACCTTGTATTGTTTTAGAATTTTGCTGTTGGGTGGATTCCCAACAGTATTACAAGGAGGTCACTTGCCATACCTGCCATATGGTCAACACTTTTCAGATGGTTCCTGTTACTCTCAAAACCTTGTTATGAGCACAGGGGAACACAGACTGTATGTAGAGGCAAGAATTCATCGTTAGTACAATTAATGTTTTAACAGTGTAACAGAAATACAGCAAACAGTTCTTATTAGTCCAGTTTCAATAATACTAACACTGATATTCAAAATTATCTAACCTGTACAGAGAATTCTGCCTGATAATGTAGAATTAAACCTGTTGTTTTCTAATAATATTTAGATATTTCCTAACTTTTCTTGAGTGTTGTGCTCACTCTCACAATGTTCACCTGTCAGTGTAGGTTGATGGTGCTAGATGGTCTTCCTCAAAAAGACTTATTCGCAAAGGGTGTGGGCGAGTTACGACAAATCATGCCCACTTCTTCCCCTAGGAAGGGTACAATGTTCATAGTGGAGTGTTTCTTCCTACTCATATATGGATGTGGTTTAAGCTAGTTTTGAATATTTTCTAACACCATCTGCTCCATTGCTCTTCATTGCTGAGAGTTCCAAAGTCACTTGTCTTTCCAGTACCATACCAAAACATAACGACATACGAGTATCATATGTTGTAGCGGATTAAGAGTGACACACCAGATAGTGACAGTTCTTTTGGATGGCCTCCAAATTCAACAACTTTCCATTATAGGTACTAAATAGTGACTACTAACTAAAAATTAAGGGAGGAATTCCCTATATGGAATTTGCCTGTTTTGTCAAAAAGCTGTACAAGACACAAACACGGTGTAAGCTAGAGAGGCCAAATGCTAAAGGATTTAAGACTCATTTTTATTCAAGTGTGTGCTGATACGTAATATGAATTTGATGTTCTAATGTGCAGAATCTATAAGTCAGCCCTCATCTGTGATACAGAAAACTCAGCTCAGTTCCTGGGACATGAAAAATTACAGCACAGACATTGTCAATGAGTACTCAGAAACACTTCAACAGAATCCCTGTGTGCCTGGGCAGGTTGCTACTTTGATATCCTTTCTCTATTTATTCATTGAAAATAGAACCTCATGGAATATATTTTGGAAGGTCTCATGAATGACTGAAATGGACCCTAATGTTAAAATAACAGTCTAATATGAATTAACATTGCTGAGCAGAAAGAATTATCTGCATTGGAAAGAAAACAGACTTCAGGACTTGTTAATCTTCAAACTCTTCCTACTCAAGGGCAACAGAAACTAATGACAAGAAGAAGGTATTATCCTTACCACTTTAGCATTAGGCATTACTTTATAGCCATAGATTTACTTTTGTATTTGTTTACTTTTGATTTGTTTTGGAATTAAAAAAATCCCCAAAGAACATTAAGTTTAAAAAAACTCAAAAATCACAGAAACAGACCAACAATGTCTAAATTTGGAAAAAGAATACATATGAAGAACAGTGATATAGAAACAAAAGAACCTTAGTATACCATAAAAAAGTTAGAAAAAACCCAAAACCTAGAACAGGCATCATAAGACTTATTGAATCAGTAATAGTAACATATTGACACATATTTCTGTTAATACAAGTGAATCCCGAGTTGGTTTTTTTTGGGTCTGGGTTTTTTTGATTTATTTATTTTCAGAACTGAGGCAGTGTATCATTAGACATCTTGATAATAAATCTCTTTCATAAGAAGTCACCACCTTTTGACATCCCTTTTGATAAGGTTACAACATTTTGGCAACAACAGGGGCAGTCAGATCCAAGCATCTGTAGATGCTCCAGATGGTTTTTAGTTAATGGTGGTGTGAGGAACTGACTTACAAGCCTAGACCCTGCAGTTCTTTCACTCCACAGTCATAAAAGTGTCCTGACAACAGCAGGCAGATCCCACCACGCTGTGCACAAGGAGAGCAATCACAGAAGGTGCCCTAAATATTCACAGTATCTTGAGCAGCACTCAGGGTATGAAGTAATTCGTATTACTTCATATTACTCCATCATAATAAAGTAAAGTGTCTCTGAAAGACACTTCTAGAAAATTTATGTGAAGAACTTGTGATGTCAAAAAATGTAAACAGAAAGAGATATACTGATAGATTAAGATAATCTAGGGACTTTGATGAGTTATGTATGTTGGCTCATCTTCAGAAAAGTACACTCCATGGGACAGTGCTTTGGCCTCATTATTACTACCAAGAGTAACTTTGTGACACCCAAAGAGGCCATCTGTGAAGCCAAATAGTCTGCAAAAAACATTTTAGGCATAAAACCTCCCCTTCCAAGGTCTTCTCACAATACTGTGTCTAACTGAAAGAAACCCACTTTCCCTCTAATTTCAAGGGGTAAAGCTTTGAAAATAAGTGAGACTTTCCATATGGTTTAAAGGAACTGTATCAGGATCACTAATGACTTAAGAAGATAACAGTGCTGTACGCGTATCTGGTGAATATTTCCAAATAGTTCTCTTTTTAAGCGTACCTATTTTTAATTTTTGTAAATGAAAAATAAAAATTAGATGTCATTACGTTAATTAGAGGAGTTAAAATTAACTAAACATCCGCCCACATTGCATTGTGGTCTTGACTGAAGAAAGATTACACTGGGGGAACTTCTATGCTGCAGATTTCAGTGTGTTGCCCAAACATTCAAGACAAGCTCACGTAGGGAAAGCATTCGAGTCAGTCTAACCACACAGAGAGCTTAATTTACCCAGACAACCAACCGATGGTGCAATGGTTAACATACTTTCAGTACCTAAATTACCACATGAAAATCTTACTTAGTATTGTAAACTATGCTGCAGTCTGCAGAGGGCAAATGACTTGAGAAGAAATGGCCACTATAGATGTTAAGAGGATTTTATTTTTCAGAGTTTTTTAATTGCCTATTTGTTAAAACAAGTTTTTCAGATTTAATGGCTAAAGTGATGAGAGCAGCGTGGGTTTCTTTGCAGACATGAGTAGGAAGGATTCACTAGCAGGTGTATACCACAAACTATCCGTTGGCAGGGAGAAATGGTTTTGCTCTTCTCACAAACTTCTTCCTACTTCTTTTTTGTTGTTTGACTCATTGTCACAAGAACACACTGCGCACAAAGAAGGCTTTTGTCATGTGATATTCACTTACCCATGTAAGGGAATTTTTTTTTCTGGGTCACCATGTAGATTTTTTTCACCTCCACAGATCAGTAGAAAAGCTACTGTTTAACAGCCACCGTAGGTGAACTGTTGTAAATCACAAAGAGAACTCAGTTCTTTATGTTCTTAGGCCAAAGTAATTGACTCTTTTTAACCATCTCTTCTTCAAATCTATTGAGATAATGGTAATCTTTATGACAATAAAACTGAAAATACCTTCCTTTAGTTCAACCTGGGTTTTTTTGTTTTAATATGCTTAAAAAAAGTTAAGAATGTAGCTCTACATAACAGCTAGATATATAAAGATTTTCAGAAGCAAACACCTTCAATATACACTCCCCTAGATTTAACATTCAATCTCTTTTTCACAACAGGATTACAGTTATAATCACTGAAACCTCTCATTCCTGCTTAATTTAAAGCAAATCACTACAAAGTACTGTGATTGTTCATATTGAATGGGATTAAATGAACCTCTATGATCAAGCAGTCCTTCTTTGTCATGGTATGTAAACTCAAATATATAATAACCTATTATAATCTGAACTTTAAAGTTGTGCCAAAGTGATTGATATAAAGCCAAAAATATATCAGTTGTTGTTGTTGTATTGTAAAAATATTAAAATCCTTCAAAAAAGAGGTGTTTGATGTCAGAATAAGATTATTATGATTAACTAGCTTCTCATAAAAAGTGAAGATGCTTAGAGATGTCGTAGAATTTTTTGTGATTAGTGATTATTTTGTCTACAAAATATTTATTTGTAACAGTGTATGTACATATTTTACTGTTCCAAGATCTTTTATTATCTAGCATACAGAAAATTAAAAGAAAAAATATCTTTATTATAATGAATATATAATATAAAAACAGATGTTTCTGGTGATTATACAGTTTAGATGCAAATAGGAATAAAATGCATAGCCCAGTAATTGTCCTTTTTTGCCGTTCCCAGTAAAAAGCTGTGGGAAGGGTCTGGCAAACACAGGGGGTCACTGTTCAACAAAGTAGAGCTCCTAGGGGCTGAGCCTGGGGAGGCTGCAGGATCACACTCACACTCAGCTTGGAACAGCCAGAAGGAAACAACCCAGGGTCAATAAATATATAAAAATAAAACCAAGCAGTTCCAAATAACGAAGAGTAGGGGACCCCCAGCATGAACATCATATTTGTCTCTCAGGAAAGGAGTTCAAGATGCTGTTGACTCACTGTAGCCCTCCTTCTTGAGGAAGATTCCAACTTGACCTTCAGGACACCGAAAGCCATTGGAAGTGGGAAATGTAAGAAGAGTTTTTTGATACAATTTGTCCCACATTTTTATTGATTTTTTTTTTTCTGATTTTCAGTATTAAATTAGTAATGCTTAAATGACTCCAGTATTAAATATTTAACTGTGTGTATATATATGTTGTGCTTTCTTTTGCTCATAAAAAAAAAAAGTTTTTGAGATTTAAAATGCGTAAGATAGCCCCAGTCTTTCAAACTTGAACTCCCTGGTGAAGCTAAGGCAGTATGTATCAAATAAATGTCTATTTTCCCTTCATCATGAAGTCCTGTGCTGGGAGCAACACATCAAGCAGGGGAGTGGAGTAGGGGGAGGCAGCTGCAGGACCCATCCCCAGTCCAGCTGTCACTGATCAGCATCAATGCAGTTCTGACCTGAGGTTAGTCCAGGGAGGAAGAAGGATAGTTTTGCACCAGTGGAAGACAGGCTGGAAGCAAAGAAGACTTGGTGAGGCTAGGGGTTGAGACAAACTGGGGCTCCCGGCTGAGGTGGGTCAGGGCAGTTATAGTCCAGGGGTGCTCACTGACAGCCTGTTTACCTAATCCCAAGGTTAAGAACAGTAAGTAAACAAATTTTAAAAATCCATGCTATTTCGTTCAGGGATATTCAGGGTTACACTTTTACAGTTAGTAATCCTTTATCTGGATTACTTGAGGATAAAAAAGTTTCTTTGCTTTAAGTGTGGCAGCTTCAAGTTTCTAGTAAGTGAACAAGACAACTGCTGTTAGTACCTGTTGGCCACTAACACGTATTCATTTATTTCTGGATCTCACTGTTATTTATTTTCAGATAAATAGACTTTGAAGTCTCAGGTTATTTTAATACCTTTGCATGGTTTAGTACAATTGACGGATCAGTGGAGCTACCAGGATAACAAGCATTTACTCCATGAACGTTACATTCTTCTTCATAAACATTTTTAAAACTTTTCTATGCGGTTTGAATATCTTTGAGTCTCAGGTTCAGAACTTGATTCTAAATCCTTTTCTTTTCTCAAAATATTCAGTCATTTTTATTTTCTTAAATTACCTTTATTCACAGAACTGAGCATGGATACATAGTCCTTTTGAACGTCTATGCTCTAAAGAGTATATTAAAACAGTTCAGTTTATTCATGTGACATATATATTTTCTCTCTTGAAAAAGTCTGCAAATGAGAAAAAAATATTAAATATCAGTTAATAAAAACACAGGTGTGTGGGAGTTCACCCACCTAAAACTTCTCACCCACATATGTCCTATAACAAAGATCCACTCTTTCAGTTCTTTAAAACAGAAGCACAGAATGGGTAAGATTGGAAGGGGCCATAGTGGGTCATCTGGTCCAACCTCCCTGCTCAAGCAGGGTTATGCTAGAGCACATTGCACAGAATTGTGTTCAGACTGTTCTTGAGTATCTCCAGTGAGGGACTCCACAGCCTCACTGGGCAATCTGCTCCAGTGCTTGCTCACCCTCACAGTAAAGTTCTTCCTCATATTTAGGTGGAACATCAGTTTCCGCCTGTTGCCTTTTGTTCTATTGCTCGGCACCATCAAGAAGAGACTGGTTCCGTCTTCTTGACACTTCTTTACGTATTTATACACATCAATAAGTTTCCCTCTCAGTCACCTCTTCTCAAGGCTGAACAGGCTCAGTTCCCACAGCCTTTCCTTGTCAGAGAGATGATCCAGACCCTTGACCAACTTAGTAGCTCTCCTCTGGACCTGCTCCAGGAGCTCCATGTCTCTCTTGTACTGAGGAGCCCAAAACTGCACACAGCATTCCAAATGTGCCCTCACCAGGGCTGAGCAGAGGGGCAGGATCACCTCCCTCAATCTGCTGGCAATGCTCTATTTAATGCATTCCAGGATTCCATTGGTTTTCTTGGCCACAAGAGTACACTGCTGGCTCATTTGTTATATGCCAGGACCCCCAAGCCCTTCTCCACAGCACTGATTTCCATCAGGTCAGCCCCCAGCCTGTAGTGGTACATAGGATTGTTCCATAGATGCAGGACCCTGTATTTGCACTTGTTGAATTTCACGTTTGTTTCTGGCCATCTCTCCAACGTCCCTCTGAAGGGCCGCACTGAGATCAGCCACTCCTTTCAGTTTTTTCTGAGGAGGCACTCTACCCTCTCATCCAAAGCATTTTAACCTTAGTCATCTAAGTTCACTATTGAGCTCCTCAGCATGAATGACTTGTAAATTATTTTAGTGGTAAGAAATGTCTTTCCAGAAAGATTGGTGCCCAGTGCCTGCAGAGCCCTGTGGAGGTTCAAACGCTTATTTCCTAATTCCTCAGAAAAGTTTAATATGTTACTGTTAGGACTAGCACCTTTATTGGTGCTGCTGAAACTCATTTTTTGCATAATAATCTGAAGGATATAGTGCTTATCTAAGATGTGGGCAACATGAATTCTAGGCACTCTTTCTGCAGATGGAATCTTCACTGTCTCAGCCACAGTACTGAAAATCCCAAATGGAAAAAGAAGGGCAAGTATTTTCTAGTGATTTGCTGTGCTCTTAGTGGAGAAGGAAAATTATCTAACATAGGAAAGAGAATTTCCCTCCGTAGATAATGGAGGAATCTTCCTCTACTGAGTATAGGAAACATTTAGTAATTTTAGAGGAATAATCTTATCCTTCAGAATTAAACACTGAAAACTGAGCAGGAAAAATGGGAAGATTAAAGTCTGAGTATAACAGAATAGGTTCTATCACTTGTATCTGTTATATTGTCAAAATCAACATATTCCTGTAAGATGGTTCAGTTTCCACAGACCAGCATTTTCTCACAGCAGCTTACTCTAGGAAAAATTTGTAGCCATTTTTACAACACAAAGTGTGATTTCATATAAATAATATGAAAATATTAATACATTAAAACAAGAATTCCCACTAAAGAATCAATTTCTGTAGTATTATTATCAGAGAAAAAAAATCAGCTTACTTATTGGTGTGAAAATACAACAGGGGAAATGAAAATAATGATGGTCTAGGAGCCAAATAGCACACATGTCACTAGTTATGTCTACCATACACAACACAAATACACAAATTTAAGGGTTAAATATGAGTCTTCTAATTACTCTTTTAATAAAAGGAAACACTACTTTGGTAACCCCAGTGGTTACAAATTTGAGGGGTTTTCCCCTTATTTAAGCTCTTCTGTGAGCCATGACAATATCAAAGAATCTCCGCAGATAAAATATTACAATGCTTACAGCGTACTTCCATTCTAAAAGATTGTTCTCTGCAAATTATATTGTGTTGATGATATGTTTATATTACCCTTGGTGATAGCCAAGGCAATATTTGTTCAGTTTCAGTTGCAAGACAATTCTTCCAGTTACTAACCTTGCAAAGTCACCCTGGAATTCAAGAGTTAATGTCCATTTGTTTATTTCTAATATTAAAGTGAAAATAAGGTCACAATTTTTTGTTGACTTTAAAATTTATTAAACAGTTCTGCTGGTGAAGGACAAGCCACAATAGAATTTAACTTACTCTTTCAGATTTCCATCAGGTCTTGAGAGATAACATCATGTAGATTTTTTTTTTTCCCTCTTAGAAATAGCAGCTATTACTGCAAAATACATATATGAAGCATATCCTTTCAGTGAGAAATCAACCCATACAAGTAATGGTTTTGTTAAACAACATTTCACATAGTAACATGGTCTGACTGCCTCTACCCATCTTTCCCAAATATTAAAATTAATTCTCTTAGATGGTACTCAAAAGAACATGAAATGCATTCTTAAATGGGGTGTTTGGACTAAAGTAATTAATTAAATAAAGTGACTGGCTCCTTGAATAATATAAACCTGTAACACTAGTATTTGGACAACTGATTAATTGACATGATTTTACTTTTACTTTGCTGTTCCAATTAGGTCAATAGCACCGTACCGTAACTTAATAAAAATTGTTCAAAAACAATGAAGGAAGAAAATGTATCATTTTTATTTGCATAATTTTATCAGTGGAATAACTTAATGGATACTGCAAAAATCTGACTCTGACAGAAGAAAATGGGTTCGTCACAATTGTGTAAATTATTCCATCACAGAAATGGCCTTTACTTGCTTGACAGTTTGAGAAAGGAAGTGAATAAATTAAAATGAAAATCAATTCCTAGCTCCTTGATCACAGTTTGATGGTCATTTATACTTAAATGTGTTGTAAGCAATTTATTTTAAGAGTATGAAGGACTTTAATCATTGCTGTTTTCTGGAAGTGAGAGTTTTACACTGATTTCATTTATGCCAATGAATGTCTTTAAGTATGGATTTAAATAATAACAGTTTCCCAAGATTCAGAGGTCTGAATCTCAATTTTGTCTTTTGCATACATTATGAGAACCACTATTCAGCTCTGACTGTTGAATTCACTTCACAAATTAATTCATTTGTGACGATACATAATTGAGAAAAAGAAATCTACCAGCCATTTTAAAAAAGTGAAAACCCTTAGCCTTCAAAGTCTGCATTTTAGTCTTCAACTAAATATGCAAAATGCTGACTATCTTTTGTTTCAATGGCAGCTGTTAGAATCAATTCAGGAAGATGCATGCTCAGAGCAAATTTATTCCTGGTTGTAATAGGTACTGGGTTCAGGTTCTCACAGAGTATTTCACATATTTATTTTGAACATGCATAATAAAATGAGGAACAGAACATAGAAGACAGTAATATTCTTTTCTGATTTAGATTCTGTACTTTTCATGATGGTAAACTTTCTGTTTTCATTCCTTTTTCAACAGAGTGTAAATATTTATTGTTAAGTTTTCTAACTATGGGGTGATGGATTAAATGATGCTAGATTAATGCCATTTACAGTTAATTTCCAGTAAGCTTGTCACTGATTTTATTACAGCAATAACTCTAATCTTATTGTATCACAACAAATAATGAGTGATTCACTTTTTGTTGATAGTGCAAATATACCAACATTCTTTTTATTTTTGTTGTCCAAAGATGTCCAAATACCTTTTTTTGAAACAGCCTATTATACATTATGCCTAATAGAGCCATTAGGGGCCCAAATTAGTCAACAATAGACCAAATATTATCTGCCAGAGCAAGTCCAGAGGAGGGCCATGAAGATGATGAAAGGGCTGGAGCATCTCTCCTGTGAAGACAGGCTGACAGTTGTGACTGTTCAGCCTGGAGAAGAGAAGGTTCTGGGGAGATCTTAGACCAGCCTTCCAGTCGTTGAAGGGGTCCTACAGAAAGGCTGGAGAGGGACTTTTTACAAGGGCATGTATTGATAGGATAAGAGGTAATTGCTTCAAACTGAAAGACAATGCCCTTAACAATATACTTTAACATTTTTTCAGCTCTGAATTGCTCAGCGAGTTGGACTAGCTTATCTTGTAGGTGCCTTCCAAATGAACATGATTTCACCTTTACAGAAATGTGATAATCTGCAGTAGTTTTTCTCTTCAAATACATCTGGGATAACAGCAGAAGGGAAACTCATACATGATGCAGTTTGGGGAAGTACCAGTGTGCATGGAGGAACATCCTAGGACAGCTTGTGAGTTGACAGAGCCTTCATGTTTATATCAGAGCGGGACCGTTGCTGAGTAACATCAGATAGACAGTTTGACTATATATATGTATTCTTTACATTGTTTACATCGAACACATCACAAATAGTAATACTTGTGCCTCATTGTACATGTGTACTTCTTTCCTACTTCAAAATTGTATCTTTTAAAGTCAAATCATTACTAACTTATGAGGAAAAATCTAATTCTCTCATTGTACAGACTTATTACTATTTAACACAAAGCTTTTATGAAAATGATACCACAAAAATAGTTGTAGGCATTCTGTCAGTTGTGATATTAAAATAAAATAAAATTTCAGCTTTTCCGTACTAACTTTAAAAATTTTTCTTTAGTCTTATTTATATATTTAACACTCAGCTGCAATACTGTACAATATTTCTAAATGTTTATAAACTAAATTTTACAGCTATTAAAACATTCTGAAGGCTTTAAGCCAGAATGTTAAAATTTTTAAGGGCATTTCTCAAAAAGGAATGCAAAGTGTTTCCAAAATCTAGAAACCATAATTTTACTAGTGATTAAAAAACTGAGAAACTGAAAATACTGGTGTAAAAGCTCTGCAAAAAGCATCCTGCAGTAACTGATATCATGCTTGCATTTAATCAACTTCTAGGCAAAGTTAAGTGAACATATTTAAACTGTATTAGAAAAGAAGGGCCATCCATGTGCTTACGTTTAGTGGGAGAGTTACAAAGCAACCTGTAATTTCAGTGTATTTAACTATTGATTTTGTTAGCTATCCAGCTCTCCAAGTGTCTAGCACTTTTAAGTAGGTCTGTTCCCTCTTTATTCCAGAAGTGTAAGGGAAGGCCAAGAGGCATGCTTATGAAAGCATTTGCTATACTCTTAATCTTTCCTGTTAAAGCTGGAATGCCAGAGCATTTTTCCGTTTGTTAATGAAACCTCAAAACACACAAACGATAAATCTGATATCAGTACTTGACAACAGCAATTAAGGTATGGCTATTATATTTGCACAGTCTCTCAAGAAAAAAAAGATTCAAGTATTGCTCTAAGGCACCGAATCTGCATAATACACGTACCACACACAACAGCAGTAATTGGATATATTGCTATAAACAGCATGTTAAACCCTTTGTATATTCCTTGTAAACTTTGATTGATTGGCTCTGTTTAAGCCATGCCCTTGTGTATCTCTTTTGAGAAGTACGCTAGACCTACATAGAATTAAATAATCCTGGCTCACAATGGACTCCTAATACATTACAATACTTTTAGAAGACAGATTTTATTTTTAATGAGCATGCATTATTCTTAAGTATTACTTTTTGAAATCAGAGCTTAGATGATTAAGATATCTGATTAGCAATCACAAAGAAATTGGTCACATAAGAACTGTGTTAGATCAGTTTTTCTTTGAGGTTTCTCAGTGTATATTTGTTTATTAAAAAATTCTCACTCTAAAAGGATTTAGAAGAATGTTATTAAAAGAGTACAGGTTTGATAATGGAAATATAGAAGATATATAATACATATATTTAATTAAAGATATTTTAATAGATCGTTGTGAATAAAAATTTAAAGTTATAAAAAAGAATATTTCTATTAGAATTTTCAACATAGAATTCAGTTTCCATGCACACAGAAATGTCTTTTATATTGTTCTGGTTTACACTTCTATTTCAGAACTTGCATGTGATAGGTACACATGTGGTTTATTTAAAGGGAGGGGATGTCCCAGTGTATAACCCTGAACTATTTCTCTACCAATCTATATTACCTTCCTTCCAAGAAATGTTATGTATCCCCTCACCAAGCCAGTCTATTAGTTGTATTAATATAAGTAAAAAATCACTGCCCTCCACCAGTTCCAGTTACTGATTCTCCTTCATTAGAATAAACTGTGACATAGAATTTCTACATCTCAACTTTACACACAGCAGAACTGTAGGAGCCTTTGGGGCTTGGCACGGACGTTCATACTAGCAATAACATGATTGCTTCTAGGTTACTTCTAGGTTACTTCTAGGAAAGCCCCTGCAGGCATCTCTACTAGTAGAGACATTCTAGACATTCAAAACATCCACAGAGGGCTGGAGGGATTTCATAAGGACTGAAAAGAGAGCAAAGGAACTACAGGAAGACTGAGTATTTAAAATTATCTATGGCAACTGGTTCACTAAGTCACACTTTGGTTTCTGTACTGATGCTCAAGAGCACCCTAGTTCTGCAAGAAGCAAACAAGCTTCAAGAAGATTTGGAGAAAGGAAGTATTAGCAAAACAAGACTTGTCTCATGATCCTTACGCAATTATTAATTATAATTTCTTTTGTTGTTGAACTTTCTTTAGTGTCAGTGTTCCAGCTGTTTTTATTAGGTGTTTTACATGCAACTCATTAAATAAATGGTACTTTAACCTTGTGTTGTTGTTTAAGAATGCTATTCCCCAATTTAGTACTTCTAGTAAAAAGAAAACCATAAACCACTTTTTGTCTCTCCTACAGTGGGAGGAAAAAAGGGCAGAGATTATGTTTGAGAGAAGAGCAAATTACTGGAAACAGTAATGAGATAGGAAAATGAACAGTAACAACACTAATAACAACAGTGTACAAAACGGAGGGTGATTTACATGCAAAATGCTCACCAAGCCAAGGCAATGAACAATGGAAGACAGATCCTATGCCCCACTAGGTTTGCCTGTGACTAAAAACCATACCCACCTTCTTTGCAGAAGTGAGAGTCCATTACTTCCACCCCCTGCTGCTGATGTTGTTGGTATAGAATAACATCCATCCTGGACATGCCCACACAGCTCCAGGCTCTGCCCCCTCATGGCTACTGAGGAAAAATTAACTCTGTCCTGGCTGAACCCAGGACATCTTGAGAGTAAAAATTAGATGTCCTTCATTAGTCCTTCATACATGTCCTATTAGTCCTTCATACTTTAAACTATTCCCATTTTTATATGTCAGACACAAGCAAAAGTGCCAGAACCTTTTAGTGGTGAACAATTCTTCATGATGATTGTATTCATGTTTTTCCTGAATCCTAATGCATAAGTTATGCCTTGATGAGTAAAGACATGATTTTAAACATGAAAATCTGTGTTTCTCTCTTAGTCTGTTGTGTGCTTTTCTTCCTTGTACTGAAGAAGCAACCCCAGAACTACAATTTAAAAAACTTACTGCCTTTACTTCGATGCAAAAAGAAAATAACCTCAATAAAGAGCATATAGAGAGACAACTTCTTTTTTTTTTTTTTTTTGAACACTGGTGGAAATTAAGGAATATATTTAGAGTTTGTTTTGGTTGGGGTTTTGGGGTGTTTTTTGTAAATACTGTTATGTTCTTTCTGACATTCTGAAAAAGGGGGTTGTACTGGGTCTGTCTGGGATGGAGTCAACTTTCTTCATGGTAATCCATATGATGCTACGTTTTAGATTTATGACCAAAGCAGTGTTGATAAAACTCCAGTGTTTTAGCTTTTGATTATCATTGCTTGTTTCTCTGTTTCTCACTCTCTCTCCACTAGAAAGTAGCCTGGGGATCTACTAACTAGAAGCTGGGAAGAGAAACAGCCAGGAAACTTTATCCCAACTGACCAAAGAGAAAAAAAGAAAATGCAGAAGGCATGTACTATCTACCTTGTATCCGTTTCTATCTATTAGAGCTATTAATCTTAGAACAAAAGCCTTTGAAATGGAAATTTATTATTTTTATTAAAGTAGTCCATTCTCACTATTTTTTTAAAGTCTAGCATTCCTGGGAATTATATTAATTATTAACCTTTGATCACGTTCATTTTTCTGTCTTATCTGTCTGTTTAAGAGGAAATGTTACCTGACACCACTCTAGCTGAAACCATACTGACACTGTGTGTCACAAATTAAAGCTTAATATTGTTGACTGCTGAAAACTGACGAGGCAGGTGTGGGATCAATCCTTTAAAATGTTCCTAATTTTTGGAGAACCATAAAGGGGAATGCCAGGAAGGGAAGTGACATACAATGCAGCTTCATCCTATTCTGGCTTTTTAAATTAAATTAGGCTATTCAGATGAGAGTTAAAGCTCTGGTAGAATTTGGAGCAACCTCTTGTTCATGCCTCAGGCTGGTTTCCATCCTCTTCACTTATTCTAGTGCAGCTTGCTTTCTGTGCCACTTTATTTCTTTGATACTTTCTACACTGTTATTTAGAAACTCTCTCTTGAAGCACTGTGCAATTCATTACTTTCATATAACTATCTTTTCCCATTTCTCTTTATATTGTACTAAACTTTCCTCCAGTGATTTTTTAGAAAATCCTGCTGTTACCACATCCTTGTCAAAGCTTCAATTAATGTCCCAAAATGGCTGTATAGAGGTAAGACAAACAAACAAACAAAACCCCCCAACCTACTGCTCTCTCTCCCCACAGGACTACAGTAATCTAGTGGACATACTTTGATAATATTATTGATATAACCAGTTTTATAACTGTATTTTTTGTACATATCTTCCAGTAGAAGAATATTCTCTTCCTTTCCTTTCCTTTCCAATTATGTTTCTTTCTAACCCAAAACGCACTTTAAGTACTACTTGAAAATTTACCTTCACAACCTGACAGGTTTGCTTCATGGTGGAAATAAAACCCACAAGGAGAACAGTTTGACCTGAGGTATCTGAAAAGAAATCAACTACAATCCTGTCCTGACATGGCCTTCAATTTGAAGTGTCAAGGCAAGCAGCAGGCCACGAGAGGAGAGACGAGGGCGAGAGGCAGAGGCAGAGGGAATCAGAGACTACCTGTTTGAACTAAACAGGGACCAGGAGATGGGCTGAAACAGTGATATGGAGGATCCTTTTAGATAGAGTGTCAGCATGTTCCCTGGTTTAAATTTGGCCCACACTTCTACTTTTTCAAGTAGTCCCCAGGGATTAGTGGTAAAAAATGGAGTCTTCTTCCTTCAGGCCCTTTGGGTGAATCAGCTAATCATCACAGAAAAAAAATTGGACAGCAGTTGTACTTTTCTTATGAATTTGTTTATCCTCACCTGCTTGAATGCCTAAACAGAGATGGTAAGTACCTACAGTCACTGCCTGCAACATGAAAATATGTATGTTTTATATAATTTCTGATCCAAACTTTTTCTCCATATTGTGAAGAAAAAGTATGAGAAATATTTTTCTCCTACCAAAATAAAATAGAGAGCTGAAGACACACATGCTGTTAATACATACTTGTTTTGCTCCATTACTTATAATTCCCAGAAGTTTTAATGAAGAAACAACAGTTTACACTGTCAGTGGGCCACATTAAACAAAAACTACAGCAATTTTCTTGGACTGTGCATTATGTTGTTCTAAGTCATCCTGAAGCCAGAGAGATTCATTTGTTTTTGTCATAAATTCTCAGGAATGAAACTGGTTTCAGTCAATCAACTGGTTTCTTTCACCAATTCTTATCAATGCTTACTTCATTTTCCCCCATCACAAAATGATTTGGCAACACAATCAATCTCTCCTTCAGCTTCTTTTGCTTGTGGGGTGCAGCTTATATTTTATATGACTACTGAACAAACACTTACACAGCTTTTCTGGGGTAATAAGCCTCTATATTCACTTACCCAGAAATAAACTCAAGTATGATAATTCTATGTTTAAAATTAAATTTAAGCGTAATTCTTCTATGTGTTCTTTTTTTCTCCTCAGAAATCACCAGAGGATTAATAGATGATTCAAAGTGTGCTCCATAGACTACCTATTTCCTGCTTTCAAGTTACTACTACATTTCTAATTAAAATGGGATAATTTTTTTTTCTGCAGTCCACTGAAAATAATCAAATTGCGTCTATTTAAGTAGTGAATAGTTTTTCTTTGGCAACAAAGAATAACTTGATCAGATTTTAAGGCTGAGGAGGTTCTTTTTTATTTTTTTTAGTCTCTCTTTGTGGAAATTTTGAATAACTGAGCAGTTAAAATTCATGATCTACACTTTTCTGTCATTATTATTACATTAGCATGAAATTATGGTTCTAGTTAGTCATAATTATACTCATAATTATTCAATTTATCACTATAGGTCCTCCTGGAAATTTTATTGGAAGAGTTATTAACATTAATAAATTGTTTTTCTTCATATCCATATTATTAATTCACCTCATGTGTGATATGAACCATCAGCCATAAAATTATTACAAACTCTGTTCTCCGTGTAGCTGATTTAATGATGGAGGGTCTGATAACCTTTAACCAGTTTTCTGGCACAGCTGTTTGTCTTCTTCACCAAAAATAAACAGAGGGAGATAGGTTGGGCATTCAAATATTCAGTCCCAAATACACCCAAGACACTTACCAGAAGTGTTTTTGATTTTCTATTATTTGTGATAAAAAAAAAAAAATCCTAATTTTCATATATCAATATTATCTAAGAAACAGTCCATCAGTTTCACATGACAAATGTTTCCAGTCAAAGGCACAGAAATGCTTGTCAGAGCTGAGAACAGCCAACAGCCTCTCAGATCCAGGCACTCACTACAGAGCTGGATTCTGACTTTGCAAGGAATTTTTTTCTTATGCTTTTAACTTGAATACATGGTTGTGTTCAGAGATGTTTCCAGCTGAGCTGTGTCTAGAATTGATGCAGTAGAGCTGCATGAGTGTAATTGTTAAGAAAATATGGCACTGGTTTGTAGCACCTAAATTAGCACTCTGTACTATTAGATCTGCTTCCACATTTTTTCAGTTATATTCTACTACATATTGAAGTATAAATACTTACATGTGTGTGTGTCTATAGATATATTGCTACCCTGACTTCTTTTCTTTCCCACCTACTGCCCTTCTGACAATCTTACCTATAACTGTGAGGGTCATCATTGCCTAGTAAAACTAATAGCCTAATATGTGACATAAATAAAGCAACAGATCCAACTCCTTTTTCACTTATTAAAAATTAATGCCCAGTTATTGGATCATAGTTTTTTGGGTTTTTTTTTAAGAATGTTGGTTCATCCCAAAATTTAAAATTACTTTAAAAGAGAGGTATTTCCTGAGAAGGGAAAAAGCAGCTGAAGGAAAACATTTTTTTAAATATATAAGGCAGAGGGCAGAGAAACAGTCATTTGTTGACTGGTCTTGTGTTTCTTTAAAAAAAAAATATCAATAATCACATTACAGTAAAAATCTGAGTTTTTTTAATTATCCATTTCTAGTTCTTTCCAACATAAGTGGATGAAATATTGTAATTGACACATAATCTTTCATTTAACAAAACTGCTGGTTTATGTTATATATTGATATTGAAGTTGGGCTTGGAGTACTTTTTACTCTTTCCTCTTTTCACTGAAAATATTTAATTATAATTTCTGATGCTTCCACACTTAAACAAGGAATGTAACTTGTCTGAAATTCTGAAATGGAAAGGTACATGAGAGAAAGGGATGAAATTCAAAACCTAAAATTTTTTAAGACTTTTAAAATGTGGTCTCAGATAATAATAATGTGCCCACTGTTTTTTGATGGATTTTCCCGAGTTCTGAAGAATTTATTAACAGGTAAATTAGATAAATGATACTTTTATTAATACATTTTATATAAAAATATCTCATTGTAGAGACTGGCATGAAACAAGAAACAGATATTTCCTCCCATGTATTCCCACATCACATGCTATCTGGTTTACATACCAACTAAATTTTCAGAAACTTATATTTAAGTTTAAGCTATTGCAAATCAAAGGCAATAGGCAATCCTCCTGAAGACAAAAAGAAGGAATGATGACTACTTCCCCTCTAGATTTTAATGCCATCTATGATCTACAAAATCATTGAAAAACAAATACAAACAGATAATATAACTATAGTAGAACTAAGATATTGATGTAAGTGAAAAGAAAAAAACATTGGTGATTTCAAATCCTCCATGAATGAGTTTCCAGTCTGAGTACAGAGGTTTTGTGGATCTGCTGTAGTTCCTATTAGTCAGCTCTGAGGCAGTTACATCTTTACCAGAGCATATATAAACAGATAGATTCATATTCTGTTTGCATTGCTAGATGGAAATTTTGTGCATATGTGTAACATTCTGACTTTCTATCTCAAATTATTGTAGTATTTTCCCAATAAAAGTGATCATATTAATAATAATATTCACTTCAATTTATAATACCAAGCATTTGTTAAGCCCTTGTCGGAACTGACTGAGACTTGCAACTTTGGGACAGATAAAGAACAAATTAAAGATGCTTCTGTAATTGATATTGCTGACAAGGAAGTGTCACTGGAGTTACAGATGGATTCAGAGTTGACACTGAGAAAAAGGTATTCAAATAATTCATGACTAAGTACTTATCGAGAAGCAAAGGGAACAGCAGAAGAAGCTGTTGGTGGTCAGTTTCAATCTAAGGAAGACAGAAACAATAAGAAGAATTTGAACCTTAAGAAAGGGTCTGGTCAATAGATATACAAGTCTATAGATGTCCAAGTGCAATCAAGGAGAAAGCTGGCCTTCCTTGAAGAACATGAGTGGGAAATGTAAATTGAAGGTTAGTTCGGAGGGCAAGAATGCTGATAGAGATGATTCTCAGGACAGAGAACTCAAAAATAAAGATTTAGGAACCTAATGCATGAATAGAAAACACTTAATATATAGAGTTACAGGTGAAATTAAAATTGGAAGGAAAGACTAAGATAGAGACAAAAGCAAAATCCACATTCATATTGCAGAATACAGAGAAAGTCCTAGCACAACAGATAAAGTTACAACCAATAGATATAAAACCTGAGGAGTTTAAATAATTAAAAAAAAAAAAAAAAAAAAAAAAAAAAAAAAAAAGGCCAGTAATTTCATTGCTCAAAGAATAGTTTATAGCAAGCCTTGTATGGAGTCACTCTGGGTAATTAGAAAAACAGATTACATATACTTTACCTCAAGTATGCTGCTAAAGAGTCTCCAGTTATTTTAGGTCATCTGTCTGACCATTATAACCCTAATCACATGCAATCACAACACATAATATGGGGGGATTTTATCCCAGTTAGTATTCAGGCACTTAAAAGTCATTTCCCCTCTCCCACCCCGCTCCCTCCTCCGCCTGCCCCCAGCTCATAGCAATCTAAATATTTTCATGGTATTTTAGTGGACATGGCAGTAAGTTAGGAAAAATATTATAATTATCTGTAGAAATTAGTAATGAAGAGCCTCACATGGGAAAAGGCCTTGAGAGCACAAGGACAGACACATATGGAAACGGCAGTACCTCTTCTGGGCTACATTTTTGCCTTCCTGTTTGAAATGTCAACATACAGAAAACTGACAACCTCCATTGTCATAGTACAGCATTTTTTAGTAAAAAAATATTAATTTCTTGCTGTACGTGGGGATTCCCAAATGGTTTTTCTAGCACACCATATGTTACCGAAGGTGTTACAAATACACTTCAGTATCAAATGGCATCATAAGCCCTCAAAACCTTTTCAGGTAACCTGGCAAGCTGTCTTTAAGGTTTGTCCAGTAGATGTTTGGCAATGACCCTCAGCTGGTGAATGATACCATATGCCTTCTTTTATTTTTAAAGTATATGTTTCTGGAATTATGGAAAGAATGGAATACACTTTAAAAAAAGAACATCATTAGAGGAAGATCTCTCTTTAGGTTCATAGATCTACTTATAAATAGAAATTGCTTCAGTGTGAAGTTGTTGGGTTTTTTTTCTGAACAGTTAAAAATAGAACATTATATTAGGCTAGCCTTATAATAAAAACAACCCCCCATAATCCCCATGTTGAACTGAGAATAACTATTGGCTAATAAAGATGGTAAGAAAAAATAATGTGGTACATTAATATGATTTAAATATTAAAAGCCTCTCCTTTAAGGGATTAAATGACACTCAGTTATAAGGATGTGCTGTCCTCTGACTTTGACAAAGAGTCAAAAGAGTCACTGGCACCAAAAAAGGACTATATTAGAATAAAGAAACAGCCTTGTCCCTGAAGCAACTCTCTCACTCTCAAAGAAAAGTTACTGCCTAAAATGTTCCACCTGAATGACTTCCAAAGAAAGAGCATTCAACTTCAAGGAATTCAAACACTGTTATAAAAAGGTGAGATAAAATTTCAGGCCTGTGTCAGTGAGGTTTTTAGTGACAAAATCCATAGAAATAGAAGCTATTTACACTTTACAATGAAAAGAGAACAGCAAATAAAGAAAACACCTTCTTTTGCCCACATTTGCAGTCATTATTTTGTATGACTGATATGTTAGACTGGGGATTCAAAACCTTGAGTGTAAGGCTCTCAGGAAGCTTCTTCTACAGAGAAGTGGGGACCTTAGCTCCAACAGAAGGTCTCCTTTTCTCCTGTCCTGTCCGTCAAAAAAATACAAGGCTTCCTGGCTCCTTTCCAGTGACTTTTTTTGCTCTTAAAATTGATAAGCACTGACTTTGTGCATTATCTCTGGCTTGCTTTCCTCTCCCTGATAAAACCGATCTCTAGGTGGAAGAAAGGTCCTGTGCCTCACAAGGTATCTGCTACACATCAAGCTTGCCTTCCTGAGCCTGGGGGTATTGTCTCCACAGAGCAAGAAAAGTCCCTAAGGCCCTGCTTTTTTGGTTTTATACCAGCATTTCTGCTTTCAGCTTCATGGACTGTAGCTAGCAGTTTCTCTATATCCTTCGCAATCCCACTGAGTTTAGCATTATTTTAAAGTATATTTACATGCATCTTCTGAAGAGTAGGATGTTTAATTTAGGATTTTTTTCCTCAATTTTTTTTTTATTTGTTTCTTTAATATACCTTATTCTGCTTTTCAAATATGCTTGTGGCAGGCTCTTTGCATCCCTGTTCCCAGTACAGCGTCCCATCAAGAAAAAAAAGTGTGCTATGCTAAGTGGAAAAAAATTTCATCACTGAGAGTACAGGACACAAAGAGCTGTCTGAAGTTGTCTCTGTTTCCTTAAGCTGAGTGAACACTTGAGTTTCTCAAAATGACTGCCTGAATAGAGTCATGCTCGAGTACATTACTGCATGCACCATTTTGCAGGACTGTAAAGTGTGCTCCTGAAAATACATATGCTTTCTAAGGTAAAGCAAGATCTTTGTTTGGCGGTGTACACATTAGAAAACAAGAGGCACTTTAGTAATTTAGCCTTGCAGCAGGATTTATGCACGTATTATATATATTTTGTAGGAAGTGGGAAGTGAGTGATGTTGAGTGAAAACTCCCTTTTTTTTAGGCAGAAAGAATATTATCCAAAATTATCAAAATTGTTTGCATTCCTCAGCAATTATTAATTTTTTCCTCAGTTCTTCTGGCCAAATCATGACTGGCCCAGGTAGATGGGATAGGCTAAAATATTCCTTACTATTGCTCTTAAAACAAACACAGGGCACAGAGTTCCATTTGAAAGAATAATTTTTCAGTGTATTAAATTTTGGTTACTGACTTATTTTCTGGCTCTTACAAACTCCCACCCAGTCAGATCTGCAAAATGGATATTTGAAATATTATTTTTGCTGTTAACTATAGCTTAGGAAAGTGAAGTCTATTGCTTTTCATATGGTTTCTGTAGTCAGTCCCTTCCTGATAACTTTTCTTAAAATGAGGCTGTGGAAATGAGATGTCCTACGAGATGGATGATCTCCTTTTCCTGCTTACACTAGCAGATGTTGCTCTGTAGTCTGACTTTCTTTTGTAACTCCCTGGGATGTATGTCCGACTCTGCTACAGGACACAGGGCCCACAGGTTTCCCATGTTTGTCCTGCAGCTTTTTGACTTTTATAAGCAGAATACAAATGTAAAATCATGCAGTCACTGGCATGAAGTAGAGGAGTTAAAAAAATATTCAAGCAGTCATTATAATTGAAGCAAATAAATATATTGGTGGCATAAGAAGGTGTCAGGAAATACCAAAAAACCCACTTGTGCTATCAAAAGTGTATTGCATTTTTCTACCTTCCTTCATCTCCTTTGGTTCATTTCAGAAAGAATTTGTTTAAAGTGCTGGTACAATTTTACAACATTATATAAAATACTAAGAAATAAGCTGATAACTGCAGTAGATGGCACAATGTAAAGAAACAACCTAGTTTCCAGAAACTAGTATATATGTATATGTATATATATATATACAGTACTTCACAACCTGAAGTCTGTGACTGGCTTTATTAAAACTGAATCTTTGTGATTAAAGGTGTTTTCTCTACTTGAAAAGCTGATCCTATTGCCCCAACAAAGTTAATTTTTTTAAAATCCTCATTATATTGCACGTCAATAAATTTTGTTGCTTATTATACATCAGGCATATCTAATAAAGAGCAAGCAATGTAATTTTTTGAGTTTTCCTTTTAATCTCAATTTAGTCTTTGGACCAAGGGACAAGGTCAGACTTACTATTTTTCTCTCTTAACCTTTCCCATACTTTCATGTGGTTTGGAACATCTAACTCATTAGAAGTAATACATACATGGAGACCACAATCATTAAGACCAATCTTTCAGAAACTAGGAAAAAAAAAAAAGATATTGAACTATTTGGGCATGTTTTTCCTTTAAAGACTGAGATTGTTTTTCTTTCTTTCATGTGATACCTAAAACATTTCTTTAATAACTGTAATCATTATAAAAATCAGTGATGAATCTACACCCTTGGGATTTTTGCCAGATCCATGGCAAAAATGTTCCCTCAAGCCCAGATTTTCTGTCAATACCAGATCAAACATGTTTTACAGGAACAGCTGGAAGACATTCTCTGAAGACAGATGCTTGTATTGGTGATTTACTATATTGCCACTATGTCAGCTGTCAGATAGTAATTGTCACACCTTGCGGGATGTTTGTATGAAAAGCAAACATGACAGAAAATGTAATATACACACAGCGGACTAGAGCTGGTCCATTAAGTCTCAAGGGTCAGAGCCACTGGAGTATTGCAAGCAATATGAAACAGATATTTGGGACTAAAATTGTATTTAAAAAGAAATGCTATGATTAGGGTTTTTTTTTTGTTTTGTTTTGGGGTTTTTTGTCTATTTGTTGTCTTTGGCTGTCCATCAACACATCTTATGAGATATCTACTGTGAAAATAGAAGATGGCAACAATATCACTTAGGGGGTTCTATTGTTTAGGTCTCCTACAGAAATATATTTTAAATATATAAAAAAAAAAGCAGCATGCAATTTGTATGTCAGATGAGTCTTGAAAATGGTTAAAAGTAACTTACCACGTTATGATGTAGAAAGGCTGTTTAATGTACAAAATGGGTTAGCTGCAACATGAAAAGCATATTTAATACACAAGTCTTACTTGGATTGATTTATTTTTGTAATTAGTATTTCTAAATAATGTAAAAGAGGTAAACCTTAGTAGGCAAATTAAAAAAATCACAAACAATTTTTTTTTTGTCAGTGCAAATATAAGTTTGATGCTTGATCTGGTTTTGAAACTGCAGTAGTGAACTGCTAATGGCCATAGCATGAAAGGACAATAATTGTTTAAACATATTTTTAAGAATATCTGGGTCACAATATTTGTGAAATTTCATAGCTTGAAGAAGAGGGTTTTTATGGTACCCATTTGCTTGAATTCATACTTTCCCAGAAGGCAGAATCACATACAAATTCAAGGAAGCAGAAATATAAACATTAAAACTGAAGTTCTGGATTGCACTTGTCTATTTTAAGACATGTAAGTAGAGAATTAAATACCAGTCTATTTTATTCATCAGAGTTAATCTCCACTTCCATTATAATCTTTGTCACAGGATGAATTAATTTTATACTATTTTCTTTTCTCATTACACTCCTTGACATGAATATCGTCATATGTCCTTTTCTGTATGAGCAATATTTTCAGAACTCAGAATAATTCTGCCTCTGATGTTCATACACAATAGCTGCAGAATACTTTCAAAGAATTACAGTTGTATCGGAATCACCACGCAGCTGAGTGGACATTTTTATATGACCACAGAATACATCGGAGTTGTTTGGATTTTTTTTGGATAGCACTGCTTCAATTCTGATGCTCAGGTGAATATTACCCTCCGATGACCACAAGATATTTCAGAAATTTTCATTATGTTTTAGCACCTGGTCATTGCCTGCTTCTGGCAACAGATTTATCCTCAAGAACCGATTTCATGACTTGACAAACTGAAGCAAACAGAATGGATTTATACATTTTCAGTGTTCAAACACAACAGCACTACATGCTCACTTTGTTACCATTACTGCTTTGTTTCTGCTTCATGTTTTCCAACAGTGCAATGTCACAATACTAGTATTGTTATTTCTTTTGGTAATAAGTAGCTGGCCAAATGTTAAGCCATATAAATTGGATTCAGCTATGGGAGAAAATGGTGCTCAAGTCCACTGTTTTGTTTTCTCTTCTTTTGTCATTGTTATTTTTGTAATCCTGTTTGTTTAAAAGTCATGTATGAAGTCTTGCTACTCCGAACAAAGCACAAATCAAAGAGGAGGTAACTGTTGTCAATACTAGAGGAGAGAGGTGCCATTTTTCAATAATTTTTAGATTAAAACCACTCCCTCAGAACTACATTTTCTGTCTAGATGTTTTTCTGTATCCTGTATCCCTCCTGCATTGCCTTTTTTTTTTCAAAAATCGGTGTATACCAGGTGAGATCACAGAGCCACAGAGAAACCTGTGTTAGAGTTGAACCTTTGTTCAACTTCCTGCTCAAACCTTGGGATATCTTCAAGGGTAGTGGAAGCTTCTGAGGGCCTTCTCCACAGAACCTCTGAAAATCCCTGAACATAGTGATTCCACACTTTCTAGGCAATCTCTTTTGATGCTTAACGCCTCTTCTGGTGAAGCATCTTTCCCTATCCTGTAATTGCAGTTTCCTTTGCTGCAGCACTGTCACCATTCCTTTCTGATATTTTGTTGTGAATATCTAGCAAGAGGCTGGTCTAATCTTCACTGTAATTCCCTTTTAGACAGGAAGAAATTTACTGCACCTCTAGGCCGAACATACCCAGTTCCCTACTTTTCTTCTCTAATGGGATGTGCTCCAACTTCTTAATCATCTTGTTGGTCCTCCAATGGTTTCTCACCAATTCACAGTCTCTGTCTTCTGCTGGGAGAACTGAAACAGGACAATATATTTCAAGGGTGGCCAGGTCAAGGGGAATAATAGTCTCTCTGAACTTACTGCTGTGTTTTTAACAGGCAGCCTTCATCACTGCAAGGGCATGCTACAGACTCACACTCAATTTTCTGCCTACCAGGATCCCCAGGTTCTTTTCTGCAGATCTGTTCCCCATTCAGTCATTCCAGGTTCCTCTACCTATTTGTCCTTCATCTAGGCCATCCTGATCAGTGGCAAATGCCTGTGTTTTAGGAAGTAGCTCCTGGCACTGAGGCAATCTGATTCTAAACACAAGTGTAATTTTTACCTACTGGTTTTCTCCTAAAAATAGTTCACTCCAGGTCAATAAAATCAACTTTAAAAACTATAGCCTGTTCCCAAAACAGCTGTTAAAATCTGACGATAGTAATCTTTACTTCCCAAGGCTGTTGCAAGCTCCTCAGGAAGCTTCAGCTTTTTCTTCCTTTAACTCAAAAAGTTGTGGATATTCCCACTTTCCAAAATGCATAAATCCGACTATTTAGTGCCAGTTTCACCTCTGACTCAAATTCCTGCTTCTTGGACCCACCCTAAAAGACAAATGATAAAAATTTTGCTCACAAAAATATTTGTTTCTCTCACTTAAAAAGTGCAGAATGGGAACGTCACCCACTTGTTTCAATATTTAAAACAATGTCATGTTTTTGATAAAAGATACCAAACTGCTATCATAGAAAAAATAACCTAAAAAGGCTTTAATGATTTACTCAAGGTAAGAAGGAATAAGTAACAAAAGGATGACACAACCTTTATTATTGACATCTTTTCATAGTGTCAAACCAAAACAGTGTCTCTTTCAAAGTCCCCCTTACTATGCCTGGTGTTGAGGGTGAGTTTTTACCCTACTCAGTTGTTTTTTCAGCTCTTGAGAGGAAGTTTCTTCTAGTGTAATTTTGAAGAGCTCTTACCCATTTTTCTCTGTGAACAGATAAGAAAGACTATCTTGAAGAAAAAAACAATTCTTGTTACAACTTTCTTTAAATTTTGTTTTCCATTCTTACATTGAGTGTACAGGGGCATGACAGATCTTGCAAGAATATTGGGAAAGACGCTATTGAGGTCCTCCCCAACGAGGAGCTCTCTCTGATAGGAGGATTTCTTTTTTCTTGTTTTTCACTGTGAGCATTCTTAGTTAACCTTCTATACTTTATCTGCATTTTTCCTGGTCTAAATATAAATGGTTCTAGCATTGGTTAAGGTATTTTGCTACTTCAAACAGAGAACAGTTTTAGACACAACAGCCCTAGCACCTTTTCCAATGTAGATAATTTATCATAGTGTTTATTATACTTTATTACTTTACTATTTATTTTGTTTAATACTTAAGTATACTTTATTATACTTTGTTTATTAGACTTTATCATAGTGTTTATTATAATTATGCTGATTATTTTTACAGTATTTACCATATTGACTCCAAGGTTTACGACTGTGACTTAATGAGCATTTACTGTAACTGACGAAGATTTCACAGTTTCACTGATATATTCGAACTTGGTCATGCCTGAGAGAACTCTTCCTTGTATAACTGCGTGCAACTGTTGAGTTCCTAATTTCTTGGGAGCTCAAACCTAACAGATCCACAAGAGTACAAAATAGGAAATTACAGCTCATAAAAATGTCTTATGGATTAAGACTAAAGGAGAATCTGAACCTGAAGTTGGTAGTTTCCATCACTTTTACACTGCTTGCTTCTGCTGACATTAAGAAAAAAATAAAAGGAAAAAAAATCACCCTGAAACTATACAGAGACCAAAAATAATTGTGGGGGGCTTTTAAACATATATCTTTTTGTCAGATTCTCCCTCTGTACTAAATTACTAATATTAAAAGAAAAAAAATCAAATTTTCCGGATCTTCAGATTCAAAAGCATACTTCCAGTTCCACATTCCACATTTGCTTGCAAAGTCTCAGCATTGCATGTACTCATAATGTTTTCCTACTCTTTTACATGTATGCCTTTTCAATATCTTTTTGTTCTTAATCTAGAAGATGAGCACTGAGGTGATGCACGCTGTAGTATGCTTTCTGATATGTGTTGCACTGCATTCAAACTTTTGAAAGCAAAATTCTATTACACTGCGCACAAATTTGGACTAAGCAATGCCATAGTCAATCTTTGGTAATCTGTGGAGCTTTTTAAATCAAGTGGGCTATAATATCAGTACTTAGCTACAGAAATATGAAACTCATCTTAAGTCCTTAAAATAATTACTTTAATACTCTGAAAGTGTAGACTTCTGAAGTTGTTAAGGATTTGAGGAACATTTCTGTAGGGGATAATTTTAATGAGAGGTCAGAAATATCTGAATGTGGTTCAGAGAGCAGTTCCTTCACATACTTAAATTGCTTTCCTTATTCTGATTATTTATGGAAGAAGTATTTGTTTCCTTAAACTATTCATGGATGATAGATAATTTACAGAGTTCTCAATTGCTTGAATGGAAACAATTCCTTTTGATCTTTTTTCTCTCCATTCAGTCAATGCATACAATTTAAAATAATGAAGCAACAAAGGACATCTCTGAAAGCATATGCTATTGCATCCATAGGAATGCCAGTGTTTTAATTCTATTGAGATTGCAAAGGATGCTAGCAGGTATTTACAGTAGAATCAGTAAACAGAATGAAATTTAATATGAATTTAATTAACTACTAGAGGATGACATTGTAAAACATGCAAGTGATATTCAGAGAAAAAAAAAAGAAAATTTCTAGAAATTCGTCCCAAAATCAAATCCTCTATTTCTCTGTGCTTTTTTAAACTATAGATCATGCGCAAATATTTTTATTTATTTAAGAAAAATAATTCATAAAATAAAATAAAATTCTGAACAGAGAACGTTAAATCTATTGAATCACAGGTATTTTTATTGATTCTAATCACATTTATCATACAAAAGAACAAAAGCCTTAGCTTGGTAAATCCAACTGTGAAAACCACAAATTAAGTACCATCTGAAATATTCTATTTTTAGACTGGGCTGTTTCCATCCATTACATTGCAGCTTACCAATGAGGTCTGTAATGCTAACATATATAGAAGTGTTCTCTCAACCTGTCAAAGAGAAAGTGAGCTCAAAATACTTTTTCCTTCATTGTTCTATGTAGAATAATTAATTTTTTGAAAGTGACTTTGGTCATCTTTTTATGAGTGATTAGTTATTGGGTAGATGTGGAACTTTTTGTCATGAAATTTGTGACATTCATATGGGTAATACTGTTCCACTCTTCTCAGCTACCTAATATTTTTTCGTACAAAAGGAGGTTTTGGGAAAGTACTAAAATCAAAGCCACAGTAACTTAGGGAAGGAAAGTCCAAAATCTTTTACAATGATATGGTAACGTGTTTTTTTCCTATTTTGTGCAGTAACATTTCTGAGAATGCTCTCAGCTTGTAGCCTAACATCTATCTGTGCAGGCATGTATCTGAGACCAGCAGCTATTTTAGCACTTTCTGTGATGCAGCAAAGAGACAGGACAATAATTTGCTGCAACACAATGCAACAAATTTTATCAGCAGGGATCGTCCCAGTGATCTGCAATGTACACGCACAGTTCAGTTTGAGGCATGTCACAGATTTCTGCTACATTGCAGCTTTGCTGAGACACATGTAATTGTCTGCAGTTAAGTTAACTGTCTGCAGTTATCTTTGTTCTGTAATGTGTGCTTCTTGCCATATTCACAATGCTAATAAATAAAGGATGATCATATGGAGTGCAGGATGGCTGCTGCTTTTGCAAATTTAATTTGATTCCTCCAGAATCACTGAATGCAAACAAAGGCAGTGAGTGAGTCAGTTCTGTCCAGTGTTTCTTCTAGCATTACCATTTATGTTTTCAAAATTTAAACCATAACTGGAAGAAGTTACACATGAAAGAATACTTAAAAAACTTTTTTATTGTTGTTGAAGAATTTTATTCTTCAACACAACAAAATACGTTTCTGTTTGATATGTGCTTGGTTGGAAATCTGTGATAGGTCCTTCATGGGAAGTAAATAAATAGAGCTGTATGAACTTCAGTGTTGCTCCACTCATGGACCCAAACACTAATCTAGTCAGATGTGAGACAGATGTTGCCCACATGTTCACGAGGAAACAAACATGTCCTACACAATTCAGAGAAGATGATCCCCTTTCCTACTACGACCATGTATGGTAGGTGGAATGTACAGAATTAATTAAAGTATACCTGGTAGGTATACCAACATTTGTGACTGGGAGAGACCAATAAGTGATGTTTCTGAAGGTAGGCCAAAATTAGCTTTCACAGATACATATCACCATTATAGCTTAGTAGACCGAATGAAAGCTCAGGTGAAAATTTTTTCAGTATCCCATTGCAGGCACAAGCTGTCCCTTTACTCTGACAAGAAAAATTATTGTCCAAGACATGCACAAATATAAGATGTTACTGTTCAGCCTCCTATGATCCCCTAATACTTTTACATCCAATAACCCATAGCCTTAAAAATAAATAATTAATAGAGCAGTTTCTTTAGCCATCTTAACGAACAGCAACCCTACATAAGCATTATCATGAATATTTATATTTGGGTTATTTTCATAATTTATATAATCAGCTTAAAAGAGTGAATCTTCTGTTTCTTTGAGCATCTAGAAAGACTAATAATTATTGTACTATTAACTTCAGGCTCATCTATTTTGACCCTCTCCCACCATACAGTTATAGATGTTTCCATTATGTTAATAACACAATATATGTTATAATTCTCTCCCTGTGACACTCAACTTAGATACAAATTAGTATATGGCTCCTTAAAAGCACACCTACATTTACTACAGATTAATCTTCCCAGTGGTGTTGAAAAACTACACATTAAATCTTCAACTATTCTTAAAATCTGCCTCAAATAGGGAGTGGGGATAGAAAGACTCTTGCAGGATTTTAAAATACATAGAATAAATGAATTTTTGTTTGTTTGAAGTATGACCATTACTGGAAAATAAAGTTACTGGTATATGTCACAGGATGTTTGATAAAACTGGAGGCTTATTCACTGTGCCATACCATACCTAGGTCGTCAAACTGGAAAGCTTAATGCAACGCTCAATCTTTGTATACATTCTGCTCACGACTTCCTTACAGAGACCAGCAATAAGAGTGCTAACAAATGCTGGATTCAGTTGGTATTTAGTGTTTTGGAAGGCTATCATGTAGCAGTCACCAAACACCCAGCATATGGTAATAGCTTTTAATCAGTAGTTAAGGAAACAGTGACAGTCTGGATGGAACTTTAAATCCTAAAAATGAAACAGTAAGTTTTTATGAGGTAGCTATTTGCATCTTAACATATGTTTATATTCTGCTGGATATGAGCATAATGTAAATGAATAGATAAATAACCCAGTAAATATATGATCGATTTTAAATGCAAGTAGAATCCTGTAACAATAAAAATTTCAGTATTCAGTTCTGGGGAGAAAAAACAATAAAACAGATATTTTATTTTAGTACAGTGATTTAACAACCCATGTGTAAATATTCCTATCTGCATGATTTCACTATGTAGCAATATTCATACATTGAATTGTAGATATTTTTAAATAAAGGCTCCATCTTTCTTAAAGAGATTCTAAACATAATCATCTATTCCTTTATGAGTATTGACCGTTCAGTGACTTCTTGCTATCACTAGATCATGATAATTCAGAGTAAAAAATTTTTTCAGTGAAATCTTATTTATATTTATTTCTAACACTAACATATTGATTATTGCTATCTCAAGACTAGGAATTTAAACACCCTTAGACAAGGATGAGAACTGTTAACAAATTAGGGTTCATTTTAAGTAAAAGAAATTAGCTTTTAACAAAGTCTACTGAATTGTCATGATTTCATTCTCCTCCAAATATTTAGCTGGAATCAAATGAGTACAAATCATTTAGAGGTAGTTGTAGAACATGTACAACACACTGTTCAGGTTAATAATACTTTCTCTTTTTTTGTTGTGAAATGAAGGACATAGTGGCTTGATCTTTCACAGGCATGATAAGAGAATAAAGAGATATGGAAAGCTCACATATATTGCTATTGAGGACAATAAAACTTTCTTACAGAAACAGAAGGAATGAGAAGACAACATTTGGGAAAAGAACTAATTTATTTAAAAAATCTAACTCATTTGATGTTAGTAAAAAGGTTCATACACTCTTCTTTATTTTTATCAATAAAATGAACAAAATGCTATGCATGGTTTGGCATTGTGACAAATACAAGCATGCATCTAATGTCATTAATGCACAAAACATCTCTTTATCCTTCCACAAATCTGCAAAATTCATTCAATGGCTATGAGCTTCTTTATATGTGTTAGAAGTTTGTAGTACTATGGTTGCACTGATAGGATCATGTACTGATAGAGAAATAACAAGTTCTTGAGTATTCAGAGTCCTTAAGAAGTTCTCTTACTGCTGTGACAGAACAAGAAACTGTGTAGTTATAGTCATTTTGTTGAATTAACTATGTTATGATGAAGAATTAAGGTATTGAGCCTTGGTGATTAAAAGTAGCATAGAATAATATAGAATATTATCTGATACTTGTGCTAAGGATTTTTTTTAAGTCTCAGATGCAAGTCTATCATAAAAAATCATCTGTTGCTCATCTTATTCATTCTGTCTATCATAAACATTTTTGAGGCACAGACTTGCAGAAAACATTCAAATGCTAGGAGGCCTTGCAATTATATATAGAATAATAGTCAGATATTTCGTATTCAGTAGTAGAATCTACTTCATTTCATAAGATTTACAGGACAGAAAAACCACCTTTCTGGTGTACTATTTACTTTTAAGGGCAGTCTGGGTCACTGATGACAGTTCAAATCTCTGTCATCATTGTTCTACACAACACACATGATTTTACAAATTCTAGATAAGGCAAAAGTTAAGGTCACAGACCAATGAGTAGATTTGGCTAACCAAAAAATTACCACAACAAGATGACTGAAGGATAGAATTACAGAATCAATTAGGTTGGAAAAGACCTCTGACATCGTCAAGTCCAACCTACGACCAAACAATAGCTCGTCAACGAGACCACGGCACTAAGTGTCACATCCAGTCTTTTCTTAAACACTTCCAGAGACAGTGACCCACCACCTCCCTGGTCAGTCCATTCCAATGTTTAAACACCCTTTCTGTGAAGAAATTCCTCCAAAACCTGAGCTTCATCTGGCACAGTTGAAGAATATAAATAAATATTAAATAATATATAAATACAATACAGGTTTCAGTCTTGGCCTTAAATTCTGTCTTCAGTAGTTTCAGCGAAGTTCTTAGCATCATTGTCATATTAATTTTTGCATGTGCATTTGCATTAAAGTTGAATACAAGAAATAATTAGATTTATATATGCAGTGCCTGGTAGAGCTGATAAAAAAAGCATTTATGTGGAATTCAATAGTTCTAATTTAGTGTAACAACCAAGGTGATGTTTGTGTTTCTATCTTTTTATTCTCTGGAGTACTTTCTGTATTTTTTTACTGTTAGGAAATAATCATTCCCTTTGCATTACAAGGTGTCTATTGTTGCTTTTAAGCCATAATACTTTGGTTACTAAGTTCTTCTGTGAAAAACTGAAAAATATAACACCCTTGTTAGCAAGGTAAAGCACATAGCTTTTAATCAAAATTAAAATACACAAAATCACGTTGTTTTAAAGGTTGATTTTGGTATGTTAATACCAGCAGGCTAATGTTAATCTAAAAAAGCTAATTAGTACATTGAGGCAACCTTCAGGGCAAGAAAAATGATAACACAGACATGAAAATAGACCTGAAAAATCACCAAAGAAGGTACAGGAGTAAAGAAACTCAAGTCTTAGAATTTTAACTGAGACTGAATATGTAAACTCTTCCTTAATATTCGTAATATTACTCTAGTTTTCCTATATCAGTATGAAAAGTTCAAGAAAAGTACAATCATAAATGTTTATTTATTTCATTTCGAATTACATTCATTGGAACAAATTCAGTGTTTATAAATTGAGTTATAAAGATATCTATATGGGACTTTAAACATTTTTCTGGAAAAAAACCAAATCAACAAAAAACAGAAGGAAAAACTGAAACTAAAAATTGAAAAACTGTATTTTAAATCTGAAAATAATTTGACTCATATAGTATGCGTTAGGCACAATCACAACCTATTATCAAGAGATCTTCTGAATTTTAATAAGTCACACACATTACCTTTTTCCTGGACTTTGCTATAGATTAAAATCAAAGCTTTGTCTAAGCTGAAATAATACTTAATAGAAATGATACTAGAGTTTGAGTATAAATAAGTGCAAAATTTTAATGTATTCCTACTGTCTGAAAACCAGACTGTTTACCTTGTTTGCTAGACTCTACTTAAATTCAGAAGCTCCGTCAACCTACATTTCACTAATGTACTTGTAATGCACATGTAATGTTAAATATCTTTGCTTTCATTATGGAATCATAATATTATTATTAATATTAAAACTGCCTCATACCTCCAGGAAAACAAACCAACCAACCAAACAAACAAAACCCCATAAAAAATAGTTTACTTATTTGATCATTTGTATAGTGATCAGTTTCTGGTTTCGAAGTATATAATTAGAAAACCATGGTAGATTTTACTCTCTTAGGACACAAGCAGTTGAAAAAAAGATTAAAGGTATCTGTCAAACTCTAAAGGCCTTTTTAATCGCCCTAATAAGGTGCTCCTTATTTAAAATATATAGTGGTACTACTGACTAAGTAAAATAAGTCTTGTTCCATGCTGGCTTACATACCATGAAACTGTGAGAAAGTCAAACTTGAAAACTCAGATACAACTCTCAGTTTAATCCCTGGAAGATGTTTTATGTTCCTCTAAAGAGAGAGCAAAAAAAAAGTGCTATATTTTAAACAGGCCTACATCTTTATGAAGTGGCACCTCAAGAGTAATGCTTGCTTTGTTACATTGCCTTCTTGTAGGATAACTGAGGATATGTCTTGATATCTAAACCTTCAACTGCATCAGAATCTGCCACGTTCCTCTTCATTAAATTCAATATTAGTTTCAGTCAGATATACTGAAACTCACTCGTTAGAAAGGCTTGGAAATCACTTTTCCCTTTGCCCACTGCATCTTTTCCTCCAGTGTCTCCTTCCAATCTGGCAACTTCAATTGGTTCTTAGGTTACAAGGCAAATATTCTCTATTCATCAGTTCAAAGACCTACATTTTGGCTCTTGAGCAAGCAAACTCCCTGATATTCTTGAAAGTTTTACAGTCTTAGACCCTGTTGCAAACATGCCAATACTGGTGAGTCCCCTCCTTAACAACCACATTCCATAAAACTGCACCCACTGCAAAAAACCTATCACTCCCTGTGGGCCACCACCCTGGTCCCCAGTGCAATGTCTTCTACAGAACACAGAGTGATGCACAGTAAACTGTGAGGGAACAATTCTACAATTTACACAATTAAGAATTTGCTAAAAACAAATTTTTAAGATATAGAGAAGTATTGTTGAATAACAGCATAAGAAAATTTATTTTCAAACTGGTCATGTATGTATATATTTGGTCATGTCCTCAACTAGAATCCAAATTACATAGTTACAATCCAGATGCAAAGAACAATTAAAAAACAAAACAAAGCAAAAAAAACAACTAAAGAATCAAATATTAATTTGACAACTCTTGACAACTACTACCTAGAAATACACTGCAAGGTGAAAACATCAGTGTTCAAAACTGTAACTTTGGAGGCAGTCATCTTCCCCTTCCAAGACACACAAGCAGGATATCATTGTTCCATCTGGCTAGTCTGCCAAAAGAAGGCACTTCGGTAAGGTTGATTGCCTGAAAAATATGCTATATCAGTGCCGGCTTAGTCACTTTTGTCCCATTTATTTTTCTTCTTAGGCTGGCAATGAATGATTCTAAAAACCATGGCAAAGCCAAGATTTCAGATGTCTTTCAATTCCCTCTTGAAGTCAACATGACATGTTCAGTAGCCTAGTGTGGAGTCTGGCTGCTTGTCATGTTCCAATTAGTGAAGCAGATGTGAAAGGTTTATTATCATCACCTGAGCCTTCAATTTAGCTTGAAATGGAACACTCATAACTATGCAGGAGTTTACTAGTTCAGTTGGTTTTCCCTTTGGGCATATTAATTTCTATTATAAGTTATTTCATTTTAACTTTAAAAATATTCTTCTGTTCCTACTTTTACTGTTTCTGGACTATTTTCTGTACTTGGTAAGTTAATGGCAGTTTTGTCATAATCATCAGTGGGAATAGAAGTCGTTCCTATAATGTGCTAATTATTTTAAGCCAAATATTAATATATAACAGACAGTACTCTACTGCTATATTATTACTTAATAAATTTGCCATAAGATATACTGATAAAAATGTATTCAATCCACTTTATTACATGTCAGTTTCAAATAACTTTCTATCTCATTATCAGAGTTCTTTCCCATAATAAATGCAATGCCTTATGCATACCTAGGAGATTGTTAACTTCTTAAAAGGTTTTTAATGCACTGGTCTGATGATTTCAGGGGCTACTAGAGTACAGGATAAGTCTTTAACTTCCACTAGTACACGTGGAGCTATAATTTCCAACCTCTTCAGAGCTTTACTAAGACCCGCTTCAGTGAAAACTTCCTCAGCTGTTTCCCTCTTGCAAGAGGGAAACACTTACACTGCAGCAGAGAGACCATCACCACCACAAACCAGCACAAGCAGAACAGACAGGAAGCAGAAGTACATGGCTCCTGTAAAATAACCACAGTGAGCGTAAAGTCTCCCAGTATGTAGAAAGCCACAGCAGCCACTGCAACACAGTGCCATCTCTATTCATAGTCTAATTTCCAGGGAGTGCTTTGAAATATAAAAAAACCTCTGGAAAACAGATTAATATTGCAGGCAACTGGAGGTCAGTAACAAGATTCAAAGAAGAGACATGTCTAATCATCAAAACAATGTTAGTTGCCACATTGAAGAAAGGGTTGTAGCAGGTCAAGACAGAAACTGAGAAGAGCTACATTAGTTTTGTCACAGTCTAACAAAACTGTTGACAGAAACAAATAACCAGAAAGCTTTGCACAGGGAAGAAAACAATTTTTTTTTCTTCACCTAACACAGAGAAGGTATCTGCATCTCTCTATTGTCTGTGGAGAAAAGCTATGGAACTAATTTAGATAGGATGTCTTGCATTTTAGGCAGACACTGTGAGAGGAATCCTAATGAATGTTGAAGAAACTCAGCGCTAAAGGAAAAAGGGAAGAAAAAAGTGGACAGAGAATGTTGTGATTCCTCACAATAATATCTGCTGACATTAAAAAAAGAAAAGAAAAAAAGAAGAAGAATGAGAAGAAATAAGAAGGAAAAGTAAAGGATGAAGTAATGCAAAATGAGACTTTTAAAGAGTAATCACTCAGACTATGTAGACTTACTTACAAACTTATGACCCTTAATAAAAATAATTCATGTAATAATAGTTCCAAATAAGGTAACATGCAATAGCACAACAAACACACTATAGCTATATCAGTGGCTAACATCAAAGGTCTATATAATCTGAATATTTATTTTCCTACCAGTATGCATCAGCAATGCCCAGGCTAGAAAATAACATGCAAAAAAGCATTAAAGTGATTTCTAAGAATTTAGGAAACTTCAATAAATTTACTTGTTCTGTCTTTCCTTAAACTTAAATATGCTTTCAGTATTCTTAGCATCCTGAGAGATGGTGTTCCATAGCTTCCATTTTTTGAGTAACTGTCCCATAGAATCATAGAAAAATGTTGAAAATTTAGTTCAACCACCTGCTCTAGGCAGAGAGAAGTTCAAGATATGGACTCCTTTTGTGTTACTTGTTAGTTTCATCTGATGTCCTATAGTTCTTCCACATTGGAAGAGGCAGGGAAAAAATGATCCATATTTACCATCTAAAACATCCAACAGTTCATTGTTCCTGCCTTTGAATATCATTCTTGCTACTCTTGAAAACTTTTATAATAGTTTTCTTCTAATATTTTTTCCTCTTTTTTTTGAGACTTGTATTATACTCTTTTATTTTGATAAAAGTACATAATATTTGAGAAATGTCAACCAGATTTGAATGTTTAAAAGTTTTCTAGCTCCACTTCATTTTAGAAAAATCATTCTTGAAATTGTCTCTGAGCCACTGAAAGAAATAGATGAAGACTTCTAATATAATAGCAACTACCAGTGATGCTTTAAGCCTCGCAATATTACAACATTTGACCAAAAAACAGTGTGTTTGTAAAATAAGGCAGTTTTTATTTCAGTTTTGCTTTCTCAGGTACTCCTTCAAAATTGTAACAAACTATTTTCATCACTAGAGTGTATGTGAGCAGTGCTGAGTGATTTAGAAATCTCTGAGGCTGCTTTGTCAGCTAGTTCGGTGATTTTGGTGATTCTGCTGCTCTGGTCCCTAAGTCTTGTACTCTGCTTGCTTTTTTAGTACTATGATGAATAGATTAAAATCATGGTATGAAAATATAAAATGTGAAGTCGTAAACAAATATTTCCTCTCTGTTTTTTTTTCCCAGACAAGTTTTCAACAGTGTATTATGCTGTCACTCTTACCAAAAGAATAAATCTTCATTAATTGATCGATCTGAAACTAATGAATTATATGGAAGAATAATTTTTAAGTGGGCATTTATGAAATTGAAATACTAAGTTAGTAGATTATATTTACAACAAGTGTCACTGAATGGAGTAGAAATAATGATTTGCATTAATTTTCAATTTATTAATTTTCAATTTATTATTTTCAAATCAAAATAGGAAGTTAACAAATCGTGTTACTTTTCCTTTGAAGAAAATTGCTAAATTGTATTCCAGTTCAGTACACTGTCATCAATTTATTAATTTACCACTACATATATCACTAGGGCCTCTACTGAATGACAGGTGCATTTCCCTGTTCTAGTTGCATATTTCCTCCACACCCCATGAAACTCCTATAGCAATTGCTGATCAGCAAGTAAATATTCAGTGAGTAAATGCTCTAAGGTAGTGCCTAATTGAGAATGAGTGAACAACATCAGCTGAAACTGACTTTGAGGAAAGCATGTTCATAGTGGCTTGATCAGCCATGCTTGTTAATTCTAATCCTGACTGGATCATTTATTTCTGGAGCTGTTAGTAACAGCAGACAGTAATTATCCCACAGTGAAGAGAGTGCAAGGGGTCAGTTTCTCATTAAAAAAGGAAAATTAAACACATCAGATCTAAAACAGTTTTTCACCTTTTATTTAACATTATTTTGGAGAAATTAATTCCAACTAGAAATTATTAAATTACGTAGAAAAGGAATAATTTGTATCCTATATAGACAAAGAATGTCATCATATGATGTATTCTCAATACCAGATGAACACATATTTAAAGTCTTTTAGGCTACACCATGATTAAAGATGCTCTAATATTAGGTCCGTTTAGGAAAGAAAAAGACCCTTTCATCACAGTTGCTTCTAGACTACAGAGTAGGTTTCATGTCACAAAAGCATTAAAGTAAAAATATGTTTTAATTAGTTGAATTTGTCTAATAAAACTATTGATCAACTTGTCAAAATAGGTCAAAAGTGTGAAAAATTATTGAGGAAACTGCTTTAATGGAGTTTCAGTTTACTTAGATTTTAAAAGAATTGTCACAATTCATAACTCAAGTAAATTTAGTAAAATCCCAAATGAATCAAATAAAAACCTCTGAAAGCCATAAGACTAGTTCCATGTAGAGTTAGGTTATAACTTAATTCTGGGTCAGATAGTAGACCCAGAGTGCAATGGTTCTTGTAGCTCCGAGAATCATAGTCGTTTATTTTTTGTGAACTAGTGTAGGATCTAAGCATCTTCTCTATCAAAGATAAAGTTTGACATGTAAATCTATAGTAATCACCTTTAATTCCCTTTACATTTCCCACAGAAAACAGAACTGCCCTATCAATGCTGTCTTATATAGACAGAATCACAGAATTGTGAAATGGTGTGGGTTGGAGGATATCTCTAAAGATCATCAAATCCATACACCTACCAACCATGCATGACCACCACCACATCCCCTTCTCTGACCCCTAATGTTGAACTAGATGGCCATAGCCATGGACTTCTCTCATTAGATCAGCCTGCTCAAAGCAGGTGATGATGATGAATTTACAATTTCCTTGGACAACCAGTTCCAGTGCCTGACCACTTTCTTAGTCAAGAATTTCTCCTCTTTCAGTTTAAAACTGCTGCCCTTTTTCCTGTCACTATCAGCCTTAGTAAAACATCTTTCTCCATTTTTCTTACAGGCCCTTCTTAGCATTTAGGCTACAATAAGGTCTGCCCCTGAGCTTTCCCTTCTTCAGGCTAAACAACCCCAACTGTCTCAGCCTTTCTTCATAAGTTTAAAACGTTCTCCAGACATGAAACGAACTAAATCTGATGAAACCCATCTTAATTTCAGGTCGTCTTGGCTGATACTATCGTGCATATTTTCTCCACCCTTCAAGTCCTTTCTGCATATTCATAACATACTGGGTCAGTCATTCCTCTCCTTCTAACTGCCAGAGAGTGTCATGAATGGTCAGATTGGGAAGTTTCCTTACAACTGTTTAGTAAATACTTTAATTATATTGTCAAATTAAGCCAAATCAGGAAAATTTGGACCCAATGAAAACCACTCATTAAGTGCAATTCCGAAAGTGATCCTCAACAATGCTGTTACTGAAAACTTGTGTCTGGAAGGGAAATAAATACTTAGTCTGTCTGTAAGAAATAGAGAAATAATGATGCCTACTTCTTACATTTATAAAAGCACAATGACATATGGGTAGAAGTGCTCTATATTTTGTAAGTTAGAAGTTAACTCTTTTCTAGTAATTAAAATGCAGACAAACTCTCCCCCAGTTACAAGACCATGAATAACTGTGACACTTACCCAATAACACCTTGCCAGTTTACCATTTAATTTCAGCTGTGAATACCATTTTTTTAATTGATTGCTTTTCTTCTACTGCAACTAAATGCATAATGACTGGGTTTTTTATAGCTATTTACTACTTTAAATTTCAGTATTCAGTGTTTTGTCATTTGAAGTTCAGTGACATAATAAACAAAGCAGCTACAAATATGATGAAATATTTTCCCCAAGTGTCTTTCTACACTGATATATATCTATTTTAATTTATGGAATTATGGAATTATAATAATTGTGAGTTAGATATTTGAGTTTGTCTCCTGATTTTATGTCTTTTTATAAATTATTATTATTTTTTCACTGGCTCATCTGTTTTGTTGTGTGTGAAATGAGTAAGTGGTCACACTCACTGCAGAGAAATTTACTGGAAAATAGTATGATAAAATCATGTTTGCTCTACACTTCAAACACCAAATGGTTAAATAAGAGAGTGAAATAAATTATATCTATTCTTACACAGGACCCAAGGGCAAGAAACCTTATTTTTTAAATAAATTTGGCTTTAGTTCTTGTCTCATATTAGTCAAATATTAGAGAATCTCTTAAGCAAAGTATTCTTGGAATGATTCCACATCATAAGTTTTTTTTTAATTACACTTCAATAAGAGTGGAAAGAAATCCAACCCATAATTCATATCGTAAACCACATTTTCTTCCTTTTGCCAACATAGGGTGACTATATTTAAATACTTAATAAGTGCATATATGCCAGGACTTCGAGGAACAACACAGATCTATTGAAAGGCTATTGTTCATATTGCGCGTGATACATCTCATAGCTTAATCTTTCTTTAGCTATAACCTCTCTATGGCATATTTTTGAAATTCCACAGAGGACGACGCAGTTCTGAAAGAAGCAATACAATTCAACCTAGAAGGCGGCACATAAAATGTTGAAACATGATGTGGTTACTCACACCAGAAGCATTTAGTGTCAGTCAAAACCATACTGATAGGGAACTGGCAGAAGTGAATTTGTAGCAAAGAAACCATTGGAGATCTCTGCTCTTGTAGGCACAGATATGTAAAATGACACTGCACCTATGCTTAGGCAAATAAAACTCTAGATGACTCTTTAAGGTGACCCAATAGCTCTACCTCTGAGCTTCACTGAGTATTGGTGCCCTTTTTGAACATCTCCATGGCAAGAATGAAGACACCTTGTGCTCAGGCATCTCATTTACATACACAGACCTCTTAAAGCAGACCAACTCACACATGAATTTGATGCAGTCTGACTCCCAAGCACATTAACTTCAGCTGGCGTTGATGCCCAAACAAGGATTACTTGTAGAAAAATAATCTTCCTACTGTACCCCTTCCTTACTCCCTTTCACATCAGATGTTTGCTGCAGCTAAGGCAGGATTGTACAATAGATACTGATAATCAGAATTAATTTCAGTGTTTTAACTCGGCTTTATAATTTTCCACTTCTTTTTCTGTTATGTGATCTGGGTCTTCAAAGAGCTCATTTGTCAGGTACAAATTAAAAAGTCTTAGGATAGGGGTTCAACGATAGTGAGAGAGTGTCAGAACTCTTCTTAGGATTTGGTGAATCCCAAGCACAGTGAAAAACAACAAGAGCAGTGAATAAAAATTACAGTGTAATTACACAAAAAAAATTTGTTACACAAAAGAAAATTAAATCAAACAATTAAAAATCTTTTACAGGCTGCTTAGGTGGTTCCTGACCTGAGAAGAAAAATGAAAAGTAAAAGAGTTGTTGAGTTTTCCTCTATTTAACACTGTATTCCAGAACTGGATATAGTCCAAGGTATTTGGGGGAAGCTTCCAGAAGCTTATCACAGAAGTCATCCCTATAGCCTCCCAGCTACCAAAACCTGGCCATGCAAACCCAATACATCAGAGCACTATAGCTGTTACATCAATCATATTTTCCATCTTTTAAAAACATAATTAATTCCCTAGAAGAGAATTACATCTAAACACAAGTATTCAAAACAAAGGGAAAAGTAATATAAAATGTTCAAAAGCTGATTTAAAGTGGTTAGTCATGATTGCTCCTAATTTCCACTGGAATCAGCAGAACTCATTGGTCAGATTATACCCATAGAATTTCAATCATAATGTTAGAGTTAAACAGATTAAAAAAAATACTTCTTTTCACAACAATGGCCCTGTATAACACAAATAAATTCAAAGCAATTCTCAGGAGATATGCATATTACAGCAGCCAACAACACATCATCTCCTTTTCCTATTCCCCAGTTGTTCAGGAATAGTAAAATGCATATGAGTATGGAGATTTTTTGCAATGGGGCACACACTTTTTGCTAATGAAGCAAGTCTGTCAGAGCAACAGAGATGGAAAAAAGAGTAATTGGATCTTACTTGAAAACCTTCAGCTTAAGCTGTGGTCTAGAACTGACAGGTTCTGTCAATATTTACAGAGAGACTTATTGCTACTACATATATGCTTAGAATGACATGTATTTTTGTACTATAATAAAATAAAATGAGTAGTGTTATTATCTTACTTTGAAATGTTTCTGTCTTTAAAGTACAGGAATATTATTTTTAATTCCATGAAATTTACAATTAACTGCAGTTTTGGTCTCTGATTTTAGAACAGATCATTATGAAAACTGTAAAAGTTGATTATTATTTGCATAAATGAAAACCAGATAGTGAAGCTAACTAAGAAAGACATTTCTGCTATTTAGAGAATGCATTTTGCTTAATTTTATATTATAGGACCATAATTTAAGAAGCACTTAATAAAAATGACAATTACAAACACACATTTTTATTATCTAGGTTCTACTAAATATCAACATTTAACTTCATTCACAAACACATGGCCAGAAATAACTCACAACAAAAATATATAAGAATAAACAAAAGAAACTGGATTAAGAGGAGGTTAATTTCTTTAACACATAATATGACTCACAAGAGCATTGTGTTTCAACATTTTTAGTCTCAATAATTTACTAATATTTTCATATGCTTAATAGTGGAATAATAATGAATGGCTGGCTGGAGTCTTCTTTCTAGAACTCTGTGTTTAAGGCTTATCTCCATCATTTATCATATTTTAAATATAATGTTGAATCTTGATCTGTACAGAGAGTGTACAGCTAGTCTACAGAGAGTGGTAGATATGTGATTTGTTTCCATTTCCTTTGATTTTTGCCTTGAAATAATAAAAGGGAAAGAGACCTAATTCTGAGTATAAACAGAGATCTGGTATACATGCTTAGAAGGTAAATTACAAAATTTAAAAAAAATCCTTGGAATTTGCATTTCTGAAATCTGTAAACCCAATCTGACACACAGTGAATAATTGCATTTCTGCCTCTGCTCCTCTTTCTATTTCATTTTACTAAAGTTTTATTCTCACTGGAAAAAAAAATCATATTAAAATTTGGGACACAATTATATTAGGGGACATCAATCAAATAAACTGTGATTTTTACTGAATAAAGCTCTCTGCTTCTAAAGAAATGCCAGTAACATCTACTGACTCTCTGCAGCATTAGTTTAAAATTTGGTGGGACATTTTTCTTACCCAATTATATCTATGAAAATATCAAAAGCTTATTTTGAACTGCTAAACTATATTAGCTGTGGTAATCCATGTCTAAGCTATCCGAAAAACACTGTTTCACTGACCACTGTTATTAGCTGAAAAAAGGCTGAAACCAAACTTTTTTAGAGAAGAAATATCTAACATGTACGTGTATAAATATATCTTTTATTTTAAGATGCAATTACAAGGCTCCCAGAGGAGATTTTAGGCACTGAGGTCTCCAAAGTACCTAACTGGAGTCACAATTTTAGTACTCACATACAGGAGAGAATTTGAGACAAACTTCTCTTTTCTGGGTCCTCCTGATTGACCTGCTTGCCGTAAGTGGCTGTTGGTAATCTGAAGAAGCTTTGAGTGGTTGAATGCCTAGAAGATGCTTTGCCGCAGTATTAAATATCTATAAGTCAATTAGGTAAGCTATGAATTCATAGCTTTCCAAGTAATTACAGAAAAAAAAAATACTTCTCATTAGATGGTATCTGCTATATATTTTTCATAGTAAATTTTATTAACAACACTGTGATTTTGTCTTTCTTTCCCTCTAGATCTGCTCCAAGAAAAAAATAAACAACTTTTGTATAGTTTTCTTTTTAACTTTCAGCTATTTACATATTTTATACTCTTGTTTTCAAGTCTAAGGAGATATATTACATTGTATGTAAAACTGACTAGAGTCTGATCTCTGTTACATCTGAATAATAAATAAGACTACCTTACAATGCAAACAGCAGTACAAGCACAAGATGTAAAAATGATAGACAACTGGAGTTTATGGGAACACACAACTAAGGGGAATAGAAGTAAACAAAAATTAATCAGATACGTTTGTGAGGAAGCACAGAATAAATCTATGTGGGTTACTCTTCTCCATCAGGCATTGTATTGTTTCAAAACTTGTTTGCTGGCTAAGTTCACAAATATGTTCAGATTTTGGAAGCTTGCTGTTTTGCATCTGTGAGCCATCTCTGTAAACTTACACATTGCAGTCATTTAGAGTATTGCTTAAAAATAGTTTCTAAATCCAGCTCCACGTAGAGTACGTCTATGGTTTGTAATACACAGTGTAAGGTTGATAGTATCTAAATGGCCATTGATTATATTTGCCCTAGGGGAGCGGAGGGGAGGAGAGAGGGAGAGGAGAGGGAGAAAAGAGAAAGAGAATCCTTAAAAAACATTACTATTAGACCTAAAATTCAGTAATCCCAAGGATTCTTCTTCTTTCTATATTTGTGTACTATGGTAAACATGGTAACACTGTTTCTTCTCCCCTACAGAGGATGAGAACTACTCCTTTTTTTGAAACTCCTCTCTAAGAAAAGTCAAGTGAACAGGTTGCCTTATAGGAAGACATAGTAGTTGTCTCAACAAGACTTGAGGGAGTAATTGCTGTACAACACTTGCTGCACAGTTTATCACTGGCTACTGTTTTGAAGAGAAAACGCTGAGTACAGAACACATTGTAAATTCATGTCTTATCTCTTTCAGCTGTTTTTGCTGATCATGGACAGTCACCTAAACATCTATAAACCCTGTCCAGTAACAGAGCTGGAAAGAGTGGATCTGAAGAGTGAAAAATACGCTGGCAATATGACAGATCTTCCTGCTGGCCAGCCCATCAAAAATGTTGCTGAGTGTATCTGAAGAATGTAGATGATGAATCAGTGAGTCAGAATAACAAGGACATAAAGAAATTGACAGTTCTGTCAACTAGCTCTTGGTGGAAAGCAATTAGGTTATGATGAATAAGAGAAATAAATCATGCAGAACCTGTGGACATTTAATTAGAGGAAACCTCCCCCAAAGACACAGAATTGATGCAAACGTTCAAAGAGGAAATACAGATTACAATGTTTCCACTGCAAAAGTAATATTAGAAAGTAATAAAAGAAAAGAGTACTCATAATTGTGAAATACTCATAATTAATTTCCTTCATTCACCCTTTCTTCCTTCCTCCCCCATTCCTTCCCTCTCTTTCCCTCTCTCCATCCCCATTGTAATTTGAATTTTGCTGCAGAATAGCTCTCATGTCCACTCTCTCAGAGTGGAAGTGCAGAGAAATACTTGTTAAGAGCAGGAGTTCAGGAATCTCCAGGCCTCTACCTGGAGAGACAAAGAGGTAAGGAATAGTTGAAGTATGGTGGGAGGTCAGTGTTGGCTCAAAGAGACAGGAGAGTACCTGCAAGGATGTGCAGGATGCGTCATTCCTGTTGCTTCTTAGAAAGCATGATGAGTAGGACATGACAGTTTCAGCATTCCCACAAAACACGAGGCAGCCACCTTTCTCTTTTTCTCCAAAACAGCATGAATAGGTACAGTAGATGACACTGATCAGAGCTAAAGTCAGGCCGTTTGTTTTGGTTTTGGGTTGTTTTTTTTTTT